>JAOUQW010000030.1:5353885-5369468 GCA_028565825.1 Olivaichthys viedmensis | reverse complement strand
ACCAACATGCTGGTATATGTGAAGAATCAATTTCACTGTACTGTACTTGTATATGTATATGTGACAATAAAGGAGCATTCTATTCTAGTAGTGTGTGTGGTGTTGGTACGAGTGTATCAGGTACAGCAGTGATGTCTGTGTTTTTAAACACTGAACACTTACTGCCTACTTTATTATTAATACTTTATTGTTTATTATTACCTACTTTATTATTACAGGTGTACAGTCAGAGCTATAGCTCATTTTTCCCCCATCCACAGTGTTTTAGTCATCCTCTAGTCCTTCATTAGTGCCAGTTTCTCACCACAGGACTGCTGGTTGTCTGTTTTTACTATTTTCTGTATCTTCTGTAAATGGTCTGTATCTTCAGCAACATCTGGAATGACACGGACCATTTTAGATAAGGTGTTCCACTGAATGCCGAAGCCTGATTTTGTCTTGTGTAAAAGTTTTAGGCTCCCCGCCGTGGCTGGAAGGTGATCGGGGGCGTCTGACTCTGAAGGACCCATGCAGCATCCGCGTGATGGCGGCCGAGGCCTGTATGGTCATACGGGCCAGAGACGTCAAACACTTTGAACGAGTGATGGAGTTCCTGGATGTCACTCACATATTACTACCTCATCTAGTGACCCCTATCAAGCACATGAAGATACTATTTGGCCTGAAGACTTTGGTAAATGCAGTTTAATTATGTTGTTGCAATGTGTAGTGGTTAAAATGCATTCCTCATAGAGCTTGTCTGTACTGTGCAATTTGGGCGTTTATTTGTTGTTTTGGATTTGTCCAGCACATTGGATTTGTAAAGAATCAATGACCATGAGTAGAATGTCAGCTTTAATTCAAAGCTTTGTGCTTCCATATCAGGTGAACCATGTAGAAATTACAACCCTTCCACTTTAAAGGGGCCAAAGGTAATTTCAAATCCAATGTGTTGGACAAACTGTCACTGTCCAATTACTTATGGACTGCACTGTATACTGCATGGTATGTGTCCGCAAGTGTTGTGTGTTTTGAATATTAATGTGAGCAGAGTTTATTGCTGACAGTGTGACTGTAGACCTCTATGTTAAGGCTTAACTAATGTAGTTGTATGTTACATAATCATCCCAAATTATACTGTATATACATTATCTGCACTTTATGTATCTGCTCATCTTGCTCTGTAATAATAATAATAAGTGTAGCACTTTCTGGTAGATACCAAACTGAATTTCGTTCTTGTTCTTGTACTCTGTGCAATGACAAAGTTGTATACATCAATCTGTCTATGTTTCAGGTTATTATGGGGATGTTCTGGGATGGCCAGAGTGTAGCAAGCATCACAGACAAGACCTTAAAGTTCTTTCCTGACAGTCTCTCCCAGTATCACAGAAGTGTAAGTAGAAGTTAGATCTTTTTCCTCTAGGGGGCAGTACAAAGAAGAGCGAAGATGGCAGCCAAAAATACTATATACTCTCATACAACCCATATATATTCTTATAAAAATACGTCTATATTCATATATGTGCACAGCCGAGGAAAACATAGTGAAATTAAAAAAAAATTCGACAGTATGAAATTCTGAAAACTAAGCGTTCTCCTGGACTCAGATTTTTTGTGTGAAGTCTGTTCACCTCCCAGAAATGAATAAGGGGAGAAAAAAAAAGCATTTAGAGATCCCAAACACCCATTCCTATACATTCCTTTCCAGTTCCAGTGAAAGTTGTTGACAGGGAGACAGCTGTCAGTGGTTGGTGACTGTTATTCAGACTGAGGTTGCTAGGAATCAAATCGAATATATTTTTTAAAGTGAGATATCTTTTTTTTTTAAATTTTTTATGTGAGCTATAATTAAGCGTCTGGCTCATTGAGCTTGATTCAAATGATGAAAGCAAACAACGTGGTGCAACTTAATTTATAATCAACCCATATGCAACTTATGTCCGAGACGGCAAATTATTTCGTTGTGGTATACCGGTGGTAGCCTCATAAACTTGGCAATCAAAGCATGACATACACGGCAGGAGGAAGGCTTACTTAGCTAGCTAGCCAGCAAAGTTTTTATCATCATGTTTAGTCAGATGAACTGTTTTTACTACTTTAACTGGAGCTAGCTAAGCTACAGGCTAAATTGCAGGCAGACGCTCACGGCACTGAACATAACCTAGACAGGTTTTGTCAGTAAATGAACACCTTTCCACATTATTTTGGTAAGACATCATTACATATTATTAAAGTTAAGACTCGAATATAGGTAATAAACTGAAAATGAAAATGTTTTCAAGAATAAATGTTTAGAATTTGGCCAAAAGTCTGAATCGCGACATCTGATGGGGTTTCCTAGACCACTACTCGTATATTTAATTGAGGATGACTGAATTGGTTGTTTTGTAATTGCAGAGCCGCAGGCATATGGAGCTGATGCACAAGACCCAACGGGACTTTAGGAATTTTGCTCAGTCGCTGGCGAGAAACCCAGAAATGTGCAAAACCTATATTAGAGTAAGTGAAAATGTCTTCCATCTGCTGTTGTCATTGTAGTGGTTTGTGCTATACAGTCAACTCCAGAATTATTGGCACCTCATGAAAATGGGCAAAAATAACTTACATATGCAATGAGTGATATTTTGAGCTTTAACATATGGGGACACTGTATAGTTTTATTTTAACACAATATTTTAAACATTAGAAGTTTACTTAAACCTTGCTATGTTTTACTGAAAAAACCCATTGCAAATGTATAAACCAGGAATAAGGGTTATGGATCCCAATTTCCATTACATCTTAAACTTGTCATTCTTTGTAGGATTTGATGGAGGAGCAGTATGGTGAGTGCTATGCCATGAAGCTGGAAGAGAGATTGTTACATTATCTAGAAGAGCTGGATAAAGCCCTTCCACAACCCACTTATATTGACCAGGTAAGGCTGTTTGTGTGTGTTTGGGTATGTGAGTGACAAGTGAGACATTTGTGTTAGTCTGTGTTTACGCGTGCTTCTTTGTCTGATCCCACTCAGGTTCTAAAGCAATCATGGCCATTGGGAGGGAGAGAGGAGTTACTTCAGCAGTTACTTACCTCTGACAGTGCGTCTCCATCCACAGCTCTTAAGAAACTCCTAAAATGTGGTAAGGCTCTAAGTCTTAATCTAGTATTTCTCAATGTAAATGGAGGACCCTGCAACCAAAACACACTGCGTTTTATATTTTTTCCTCTCTTCCAGCTATGGCAACCCAGACCAGTGGTGATGATACAGAGAAGTATAAGCAACAAAAGGAAGTTCAAGTTGATAGACAAGGCTCCTGGCTGAATAGAGATAAGATTCCATGTGTGCTGGGAGAACGGTGTTCTCGGGTGACAGAGACTGGACTTGTTGCAGGAGAGGAAAAAGTGAAGGACGACTCAACAGAGCATCTGTGCTCTAGACATGGCAAGAGAATGAAGAGCATCCTTCAAGAATGCTCTGAGGAGCTCAAGAGTCAGGACGGAGAAGCTCATCTGATGCAGGCAGAATGCACTCCTCCATCACCGCACCCTCCCCTCCTCCAGTCCACGCCTCACAGACTGACCTCAGCATCTCCACTCCACGACTCATCTTCTTCTACAAATATATCTCTGTCTTCACACCCAGACTCTTCCTTAAATCTTTCAGTAGATGAAGAGCGACAGGCTGTCCCTTCACAAGCGTCCTCACTCCAACTGGTCACTTCCTCACCTACAGCTCCAGCACAACAAAACAATTCTAGTACGTCCTCAGGCAAACGTCCTAACATGGCGTCAGCATCACAAGAAGTATCACCTTTTCCAGCACTTTCAGTACAACTAATCAGTCTGTCACCAGTATTTTCAGTGCAACCATCCTTATCCCAAAGATCTTCATCTCCAGCCAATTTTTCATCATTTCCAGTGAACCAGGTCACCCAAAAATCAGCATCCACAGCTCATCATCCATCACCGTCATCCTCAGTTGAGCAGGAGTCGTCCTCACCGATGTTGTCCTCCAAGCAAATCGGTCCACCAGAATCCTTATTCCATCAGCTCTGTTTACCGTCATCATCACCGTCGTCATCATCATCCTCTTTCTTGGCTTCAGCGGCAACTGTCACTCCAAGCCAAAATGCTGCACAGATTTCTGACACAACGAGGCAAGCTTTAAATTCGGCTGTATTTTCAGAGTCAAGCAATGCCTTAAGAGGCGAACTGAGGCTGTCCTTAGAGACTCAGGCTTTCTTTCTGCTGTGCAAGTGGCTGCAGCCTCAGGTGAAGCTCTGCAGACTGAGCCAGCACGAGTGTGACAGAGCCACAAACCAGCCATCTGAGGAGGAGGAGGCGGTAGATGAAAACGAGCAGGAGGAATATGCGTTGTTTGATATCAATTCACTGTATTCAGATTCTGAATCAGACACAGAAGACTCTGACGATCCCGATTATGTTCCGTCAAAGAGACGCAGATATAGGTGAACTGTCAAAAAAGCGACTGATGCGCCTCACGTGCAATCATGTAATCTGCCTGATATCAGGTGGATATTGATCATTAACCAAATCTTTCTGGTACTGTCCGTTTTTTCGTGCTGTTCATCAGACAGCAGACTTGTCATAAATGACATTTTATATTTACATATAAAATTTACATTTTATAAATGACAAGTTATATTCAGATGTATGGATAAAGCGTGTAAGTTTGATGTTCAAGCACGAGTCATTTTATACAATTTAAGTTGAAGTTAATTTGGCTTTTTTTTTAAATACCTCATGACATATGAGCATGTGTGTTGACAGTGAAAGAAGAAGAATGAAACACTTTTGTAAGTAACCAAGTCTTTGTGAATGATAAAACTTTCCAAATGATTTCTCATGTCAAGGTTTTCTTTGCCCAATCAAATCTCAGTATGTGTGTGTACTCTGATGGTATGATGTCAAAGCTTTGAGACAGCTGCATGTACCCCATGAGTGATCACATTTACTGCTGATTCATGACTGTTTGTACTTTTCTGGGAGGTCTGAGGGTTATCACATTCATCAAAACAGTCTGTATATTGACACTGTACTTGACAAGAAGTTAGTTATATATGGTGAGTAGCATGAGTTACATTTGAGTGCAAAGTTTAAGTTTACAGTTAAGTTTGCATACCCTTAGGACAAAACAAAGAAAGTCCTAAAAGGCCAGAATTGCTTTCGAAGGTAGCCCAATTATCTATGTATTATCTTTCAGAGCACCACCAGCATTTCAGTGACAATAACTGCCTGTTAGTTACATTATAACGGCATTAAACCTTTTTGCATATTCTCTAAACAGCTTTTGAATTCTCTTAGTTGTAATATTCACTGCCATTTTTCATGGCATACCTGTTCTCTACCAGATGTCAATCACTGCCGTCTTCAAATTAGGTCTAGAGACTGAGAAAGTCAAAACTTGACTTCTTTATTTTGGTTCTTTTCTAACCATTTTTTCTGTTGTGTATATATTTCATTTTTAACTTTTTGGAATTCTTTTTTTAAATACATGAATTGAGATATACATTGAGATATTTATTTCCAACCAGAAACCATGGGGGATGCAAACTTTTGCACTCAGCTGTATGTTAGAAAAAAAAACTATGGATCTGAATGACAAGTGAGATTCTGTGGCCCACTAAAACATACCACAAGTTGAATGTTGCAGTCACATCGACCATCTTCTTATGTTCACCAGCCAAAACTGGTGTCTAATTTTGGGCCCTGGCCATCATTTATGTAATGATGACGTGTGATGTTCATGTCTGATGTTGATGTTGTGAAGGTGGCATTAGACCCAGCCAAAACTGACAGAGGGTAGGTGAGTGTGTTGGCAGGCAATAAAAAGTTCAAGGATGGTCCTGTTTGTGTTGGCTCTCTAAAGCGGTGTTCATTGTGATGTTTACTGATGTTTATTTTCAGAATTTTAAGGACATTATGCTCTTGATACCTTTATTCAGCCCAAACCAACCTTTAACACACAGTGACCTTGGTGAGAAAATAAGAAGCCTGAGGCCAGTCATTATTTCTCTTCATGTGTAATTATTCTTGATAGTGATAGTCCAACATGCCACCATTGTTCCCTTTTAAAATCTATTTTTTATTACATACATGTTGTTCTCCAATCATTATAAATATGCTGGACTGAGTCCTATTTCATTTGGTGCTTCTATTATGTTTGTCCAACCCCTGTAATTGTTGTGGACATGCTCATAAGCTCAGGTGTCTTTTTGGTGAGCCTTTTTAACTAAGTTGACCTTAAGAGGACGTAAGCCAAAAATACTAAATACATTTCCTAAAAGCGCTGTCCGTCTGTTTACTTAGGTTATGAAACTTGCTACATCTAGGTATTTGCAAAACCGCATTGGTTGACGTAACTGTTGTTTGAGCCCCCACTGTTTCCCCATGTTTCTCTCCTGCCTCCTAAAAGTGATGAGGGACAAAAACATTCATCTAAAATTGGGCATAAGTGATGCTTAAGGCCTTTGCTAATTGCTTCACAGATCTTGTGATTTTGTTCTCAGGTTTGTTCTCTTCAACCAGCAGCACATGAGTTAAGAGTGGAGGCATCTTGCAGCCTCTCCTGAACTCAAACGTGCTGGCCTCTTTCCCCATTAAAAAAAAAACAACCCCACATGCTGGACCGACAGTTGCAAACTGTGCAGTTTGTGTCAATGAGAAGCATATAGATATACTAAGTGCTATGAATGTATTCACCAGGCTCAGACCATATGTCAAATCCCAATTCCTGGAAAGCTTACCTAACTGTTAAGAGTCCTGCTCAACAACCACAAAAAACGTCTGTTTCCCATTTTTTTTGACCTGGTGGGAAGTGGGGTGTGTTGAACAGCCCTCAGTCTCCACCAATGAAAAGATGGGCATAGCCGGACACTTCTTTTTTTTGGGGAGGTTCTCTATAAGAACCAGGCTGATCCCAGGAAAGAGCATTTCGTTTGACTCACCTCTGAAAGGTATTTACTCATCTTAATATTACGCAATGCAAGTATTATTTATTTATTTAGAGTTAATAGCACGTCGTTATACAGATGCACAAGAGATTTCGGTTGTTTTGCGATGCAGCAGGTGGGCCGGTCCGTTTTGGAGCCATGAAAAAACCTCGAGCGTCTTCTGGATGGCGTGGTTTTTTTTTATACAGTGGATGGCATCTAATAACTTTTTTAGTTGAACTGTATTTGTGGTCTTTTTTCTTTTTTTCTTTTTTCTATTGCCATTGGGTTTTATTGTTTTTTAAAAAAAAAAAGAAGCTAGCCCAGCTATCCGATAATGCGTAAAAAAAAAATTTTTTTTTTTTTTTAAAAGCCAGATTTATTTGGAGCGCAAGGCATCCTCCATTTATTCACGCATCTCTACCCTTTACTTTATTCCGCTCTTTATAGAAGAAACGAAATGCCACTCGTCGGGAAAATAAACGGCAACGGAGTGGCGATTAATGGCACTCACGGAAATGCGCTGAGCGGCCACGGGCACGGGATGAACGGTAACGGCGCCGCTGGCACAGACGCGAGCCCAGTGGCGCGCGCTAAAGCCAAGGCGCGCGGCCGGCGCTGGAGCGTGCGCGTGTCGGAGATGGCGAAGAACACGCTGAACCCGATCCGCGCTCTCGTCGACGGCATGAAGCTCAGCCCGCACCCTGACAAGTTAATGATCGCCCTGTCCATCGGTATGATAACAGAATCCAGCATATGCATATCTTAACAGCATGCAAAACCCTTTGATTACCACGTTGCATTAATTGACATGAGAGTCTGTTGTTTAAAAAAAAAAGAAAAAAAAAAAAAGTTTATGAACATTATATATATTTCTGGTGTTCACTTGCATTCGTGCGTCAGTGTCTGGTGGATTGTCTTGTCTTCTGGCTCTCTGTTTTCATCAGGTGATCCTACTGTATTTGGAAACTTGCCTACAGATGAAAGTGTGCTCCAGGCTGTAAAGGATACTGTAGATGCCCACAAATACAACGGTTATGCCCCCTCAGTAGGTGAGACATGGCACAGCCCAGCCTGCTCGGTCTAAGAAAAAAAAAGAAGAAGAAAGAATGTCAGGATAACAAGAGAATTAAAAAAAAAAGAAAGAAATGCGTCCACCATCCAAGAATGTCAGTCGTTTCTGAAAATAAAAATGTTATACAGAGAAAGAAAGGGTATGGACGCTAACCCTGCCCCTTAACTCTACGCTTAACCTTCGTAAATCTTCGTACGAATCGTGCAAGTTGTTGATATCGTAATGGAATATCTTTATGGAAAGAGTTCTATGAAACGTCCATTGTGTATTCAGTATAGTCTTGGCTCCAAGCTTTAATTGCATGAGAGTGTAAAATACTAATCCCTCACACTGCAGACCAGGAAACATGTTCATCTATTTTTCCACATGTTTTAAGAGGTAAAACCTCAATGAAGTGTGTAAAATTAAAACGTCTGTCATCTCCTAAATCTTAAAATGATCATGATCAGGTTACCAGAAGAGCAGAGAAGCTGTGGCGAACTTCTACAACCAGCCAAGTGCGCCACTGGAAGCTAAGGTAGGTAAGCCCCCTGGGGCAATTGTCTTTGATCTATTTGAAAAAACAAGTTATATAAATACAAATTACTATCATCAAAATGGTTAGAAATGTAAAACAAGTTCTTAATTCTGTCTTGTCCTTAGGATGTGATCCTGGCCAGTGGATGTAGCCAGGCAATAGAATTGGCCATCAGCGTGCTGTGTAACCCAGGAGACAACATCCTGGTTCCTTGCCCTGGATTCTCCCTTTACAAAACCCTGGCAGTGTCGATGGGTATCCAGGTCAAACTGTACAACCTGCTGGTGAGTAACTGTAGCTGACAAGACAAAATCCAAGAGGGTTTAAAAATAAGAGGTGGAGTCAATGGGCTTTTGAAGAAGTCAGGGAAGTGTGCAATATTGGGCAAAACAGCTGTGGCGTTTCCTACATAGATCACATCTGGCACTAATAAATCATGTGGAAGGATTTCTGCTGTAATCCTGCATGCACATAAACATTGACACTTGGCACTAATTTGCCAGCCCTCAACATGTGTAGATTTTTCAGCTAGAATCAATTCTAGACCTTTTGTTATCTCTCTTTGAATTATTATTTTTTAACATACAACAACACGGTTGCCCAAGAAACAACTGAGCCAAGTGTCCAATTATTTTTAGTCCCCTTGAAACAGGGACTATAGAAGTAGATCAGCTCAACTCAAATGAAAGATTTCTGCCAGCCATAAACTAAAGCCAGAAATAGCATCATCTGATGAATTTACTGATTTTAAACTTTACGGTTTTAGATAAAGCATTTCTCCTTCTCTTTGAAATGACACGGTTCTGTGCCTTTAGCCAGAGAAGTCCTGGGAGATCGATTTGCAACACTTGGAGGGTCTGATTGATGAGAGGACGGCCTGCCTGATCATCAACAACCCCTCGAACCCCTGCGGCTCTGTATTTCCCAAAGAGCACCTGCAGAACATTCTCTCAGGTGTGTGCAGAAGGATTCAATCCAATGCAATGCAATTGTTTTTGACAAATTATTACAACTATATGATCCATAGGGTTATGCATTTTTTTTCTTTGCTGTACTGCACATTAGATACACCTATTTGTGTATTTATCATTGAATATTAACACATTTTTTTGTGCTCTTTTGTAGTTGCCTCAAGACACCATGTCCCTATCCTAGCAGATGAGATCTATGGAGACATGGTGAGTTAGCAACACAGAAAGACACAATCGCACTACGCAAACGTTTCTGTTTTCATAGTTCTGTCATAATTAGGTTTAGTTGTGTTGCCACTTTTTATTTCATCACCAAAACAGCAATCTGCTTGTGGAACATCTCTCAGGCAAGACCTCAGAGTCTCAGAAAGGACGCGCCTCTCTTTAATTCCTGCAGTTAAGGGTACAAGGTGCTAGGCTGAGAGGATGAGTTCCAGGGTGCTGTTAGGTTTGTTAGTTTGGAACAGGTTTCTGGAATTACATGCCTTGTGTAAGTCCTATTCTTTGTTACACAGAGAGTGTGAGGGAATAGGGCTGAGTGCTTTTCCCTGGCTCAGCTCAGCAGTAGAGTCCACATCAGCACAGGAGGGATTACAGAAGCGTGTGTGTGAAAGACAGGCTGGCAACATATTGGGCGGCACCAAGCTGCAGGTCATCGAGGGCAAGAGAGGGATGAGCATATGGAAATATGTATTATAACGGAGAGAACCATCATTTCTGTCCAGTACATTTTTGACCCTGGTCTGTTTAATATGGACATCAGGAAGCCATTTGTTATGTCTATAAGACCTATAGTTTCCACCCACAATGACTGTGCACGTTTTCGCATGTGTTTGCCATTAGTACACACTGCATGACAGGCTGAGGTCAGAGCCAAGGCAGGCAGAGAGAGTGAGAGAGAGAGAGATGGGGCGCAGAGAGAGAGAGAGAGAGATGGAGAGAGGGAGAGGGGGGGGGGGGAGAAGGAGAGGGAGAGGGAGAAAGGACGGGCTTCGTTTTACAGTGTGGTCTGTTTGGACCAATTCGATGCTGTGCCTCTGGTGGCACTGCCTTTAACATGGAGAGCTGTGATTGGAGGAACCCAGGCCTTCTTGCAGTTTGGACCTTATGGAAGAAATCAAACACGTGTTCTGGGGAAATTTTGGTGGTTGTAAATGAGCTCAAGAGAGGGACTTTTACTAAAACGGCTGATTTTACAGTCTCAGCCAAAAGCCAATAGGAAGTGGGGCGGATCCATCCGCCCAACGTGAGGGCCTCCGTGCTAATGAGAGTCAGACAGCCAACCGCACAAACGATACCAGTGGACCTCTCTCTCATGTTCTCCTTTCCTTTTACCTTTTATTTTCCCCACCTTTATTTTCTGACCACATGAAGATTATAGAGTAAAGACAGGGCACTAGAGCAGGAAAAATGTAACACATGATAAGATATTATCCTTTAACACTTTATCGCTTCATTTTTAAAGAAGTATTCCAGTGGTCTCCTCTATAGAAAGAAATTTGGTTACATTTAGCTATGTTATTACTATTCACTTGCTGTTTAAGAATAAGAATTTATGCTTTATTGGCATGACTGTTTCTAGTACAGTATTGCCAAAATAATCAGAAATACAGTTTGAAAACAACAACAATAATTATAACAACAAAAACCTCAATGAAACTAACAGTAATATAATAAGACAACAATAAGAAGAAAAATGACAACAATGACAACATTGGATTGCTACTTACTGTCTCTCACTGTTGCTGTTTGTCTTTTGGCTTGGAAGATTCATATTTCGTTTTCATGCTCTCACGGTTGAGAAGGTGTATTTCTGTTTTGACCTCACGTCATGCAGGAGCACACACCTTCCTCTTTTGCTATTTCTCTGTCTGCCGTATTGTGTGTACTGTCTTTTCTTTATGTCTCCGTCAGTGAGGAGATACTCTGTACAATTTGTACTGTAGCCAATAGCACTCTAGTATACGCTTACTTTAAGTTTCATTAAATGAATTTTTACTTTATTTGATGAGTTGATTGATGTTTTATATTTAGTCATAAACCTTCAAATGAATATAAACCCTAACATGATCAACATTATTATGTTTATTTATACTGTATTGCAACGCACGTGTCTCTGATGTAGTTTTGTAATTGCTCAGGTCTTTCCCAACTGTGAGTTCCATTCCCTGGCTCCTCTCAGCAGTGATGTGCCCATCCTGTCCTGTGGCGGTCTGGCTAAGCGCTGGCTCGTTCCTGGATGGAGATTGGGCTGGATCCTCATCCACGATCGCAATAACATCTTTGGGCCAGAGGTGCGCTAATCGCTGCCATTTCTTACCAAAGTCTTGTATGAAATGTAGCAACGGCATTCTGTTTTCACCTTACATATTTCCCCCTGATTTCATTTTAAGATTCGAGAAGGTCTTGTGAAGCTCAGCCAGCGCATTTTGGGAGCCTGCACGGTTGTCCAGGGGGCACTAGAGAGCATCTTAAAAAATACCCCTTCAGAGTTCTACCAACGTACTATCAGCTTTATACAGGTAAGAAAAGCCATGTGATTGACTAAACATGGAGAATTTTATTTCATTGCACTTCATATTAAATCAGTTTGTATCTGATAATTCAGTTGCAGTAGTACAATAGACCAGTCGTTTATTTTTGTCTGGTTTAAATTGTCTATATTGGGTCATTCTGAGCAAGGCACTCCATAGGATGCTTTTTTTCAGTCGCAATATAGTCAGTAAATCTCAAAACACTCATCTATCTCAAATAAACTGCCCGTTTTTAACTTAACTGGCAATGCTAATGCAACAAAATAGGAAATGACACAATTTATAGACAAAGCTGATGCAATGTATTTTTGCTAGCAGGCTATAGGCTACTCTGCATGTGTGTGCTCCCTCAAATTATGCCCTCAATAATACTTTTTATCGTCTCCCACAGTCGAATGCAGAGATTTGTTTCTCAGAGCTCTCCACCATTCCTGGGCTCAATCCGGTTATGCCATCTGGAGCCATGTACCTGATGGTAATATTTTAATGGAAGTCAAAACAAGCCTCCTGTAATAGTTCATTTTTACTATTAGTAAAATGTCAGTTTGTCAGTTTCACAGGGGTTTTAAATTGTCGGCTTACTGGAGGATGATATGTTATCTGTGTCCAACTTTAGGTTGGGATTGAAATGGAGCACTTTCCAGAGTTCCAGGATGATGTGGAGTTCACTGAGCGACTGGTCACCGAGCAGTCCGTGTTCTGCCTACCTGCCACGGTACATAATTCAGCTCTCCTTAGTCCTACATTTTCATACACTTCATCTATAATCTGTTCGATATCTATACACCTGTTGAAATATGAGAAAAAATCTGGTAAAGCTGTAGGAGACACAATATATATATAAATATATACACTTCTATCTTTAGGCATTTGAATATCCAAATTTCTTCCGGATCGTGGTGACGGTTCCAGAGGAAATGATGGTGGAGGCATGTGAACGGATCAGGGAATTCTGTGTGCGCCACTACAGACCTCGAAGCCAAGACAGCAATGACCTGGACCAGTGAAGGGATGTTGGGTGCACAAGCTAGAGAGAAAGAGGAAACAAAAAAGAGGACACACAGAAGTGGTCTGTGTAATAGACAGTTTTACATATGTCTATTGTAATGAGGACAGAATGAGGACAGATCTTTCTTTTTACTAGGACATCAAAAAATTCTATGCAGACCTATTCTTTGCATCATTTTTTACATGGTAAACTGTCTTGTGTAAATCTTGTATTTATCATTGTAAACTATAGTAATTCCACTGTATGTAATGTGACTGCTTTAAATCCATCCTGATTGAGGCCGCAGAGAAGTCCCATGTCTGCTGTTGGATCTTAGCTTTCATACTGTGTTATTTTTATCCTCCTGCATAACATACAGTACCTTAAATATATTTAGTCTTTGTACCCCTTGAGGTGACAGTATCTTCGAGATATCTGTGTTACACATTTATTTGCATCTCCCGCCAATTTAAAAGCAGGAGTCAAGTCAATTCTTTCCTTTTTTTTCCTTTTCAGTATTATATAGTAACAGTTATTTAAATAAAATCTTTGTACAATACATTTTTGGTAATGGATGAAATACTGTATGTGTTTTCAATTTGAGTGCTGTGGTGAGAATACACGTACATCCAGATTAATAGAATCCAGATTAATAGAACTACTAGAGACTAATAAGCATAATTATGACTTAATGCAAATATTATCTTAATCAATATGAACACTAGAGTTTTGATTGTTCATTCATTTGAGCAAAACTCCAAATCCAGCCTTCTGAAACTTCTCTCAGTACAGTAAGCATGGTTGGTGGCATTTAGGGGTAATAATAAAAGGCCAGGGGTACGCCAATGGACATAAAGGAACAGAAGGTCTCCACTGATATAAGCTCATGAAGTAGTCTCTTGTTTAGTTACAACTACAGTGAACCCCAGAATTATTAGCACCCTTAATAAAAATGAGCACAAATAAATATATAAAATTAATAACACATGCAATTTTAAGCTTAAGCTTTTGATTGGCTTTTGATGAATGAACAGTCATTCATTTTATTTGATATAATCATATAATTGTGCTGAATTATTTCCTCACAGAGAAAGAGAGAGCGAGAGAGAGAGAGAAAGGGGGGAGAAAAATCACTTCCTGATTTTCACATTGTTCTCGAGGAAATGGGAAAGTGTCACATGGGTGCAGCTGTTAAGGTCACTTTCCTCAATTTTGCCAACAGGCCACAGTTTACATGCACAACAGTGCTAAAGAACACACACACACACACACACGCGCACACACAGAGTAAGGTTGAATGATTAACTGTCCAGATAAAGTAAACGACAGACGGCAGTGGCGAAGCAAAGTGCAGTATGCAATAAAACGAGGGAGCCAAACGAGTGAAAGACAGAAATTAAAAGACCTCTTGGAAGAAAGACGACAGAAAGGACAAGCCAGTCTTCTTGTCTGATTTTGCAACAACAACAACAACAACAACAAAAGATTAGTCCCATATGGAAGAGACTAGTGAGCAGCCCAGGAAGATAGAGCTGAATGATGGCAACTTTATGCCACTGCTGGGCCTGGGAACATGGAAGGGAAAGGTAACACTACGCATTACATTTCTCTAATGTACCTGCTTAGAGCAAGCATTGTACATCGTTATAGTTGTTATATAGCTACATAGACACAATTGGCAGCTGGTCATGAATGGCCAGATCCTGATTCTCAACAAAAAAACAAACAAACTGGAGGACCCACAAGGGCCCAACAAAAAAAATAAAAAAAACTGGAGGACCCACAAGGGCCCAAAAAATAAATAAAAAAAACTGGAGGACCCACAAGGGCCCAACAAAAAAAAATAAAAAAACTGGAGGACCCACAAGGGCCCAACAAAAAAAAAATAATAAAAACTGGAGGACCCACAAGGGCCCAAAAAAAAAATAAAAAAAATAAAAAAAATCCATCTTGAAGGATGAATCCCCAGATTTGATCCAGACACTCTGCACATGGCCAAAGTGAGCCAGCTATGCATTAGTGGTCTTGTCACTGTCATGAGGAATTGAGTTGCAGTGCTTGGCTAAAACTGTAAGGTCACTGTGGCTTTAAGTTGCACACGTGGTGTCTTTTCGGCTACAGGCAAACATTTCAACTCAAGAACAACAGTTTACATGCAGTGTTTCGTCCGCTTATTCTTTATTTTACAGTCACGTCCCATAAATATTCGCTCCCCAGGCCTGGCTAGAGTCACAGTGCGAGTAATCTTGGCTGAATAAGAACCGCCGTCTCGTCCTTGCGCGACGCCAGCTGGAGTCTGCAGCCAGAGGTCCCGGATTAGACAGCGATCTCTGATTTGTCCAGATTACTTCCGCGATACTTCAAAGAGATACGTAGTTGGTGTAAGATTCTACGTACTAAACAATTGTAGATGTTTACATTTTCCAATAATAATAATAATGATAATAATAATAATAATAATAATAATGATGATGATGATAATAATAATAATAATAATGATAATAATAATAATGATGATAATAATAATAATAATACTAAGAATAATAATAATCATAATAATAATAATAATACTCATAATAAT
>JAOUQW010000030.1:5316156-5334201 GCA_028565825.1 Olivaichthys viedmensis | reverse complement strand
AAAACTTTCATAGTCATTTTGGAGTCATCATTCTGGACACATGTTGTTTTACAGCTTTCTACAAATGATTTGAAACCAAAGTGCATAAACACTAGAATCACATTATAATGATTTTATAGATGGATCTGAAATAATGCAGTTTATATTACTGAAAACACGGATTCCAAACTTTTGAGAAGTGATTCCAAACATGTACGACAGAGCGTGTGCGGTATGAGAAGTGCAGGTCATTCATAATGACATCAGCAAGGTCAGGGTTAAGCAGCTGGCGTAGATTCTTCATGTAGGACGTAGAATATTTGAATTTTTCGCCTCACTTTGTTTTCTGAAGTCCCAGAGCCACTGCAATTGAGAAGGTAATGGTCAACAATTACCGTTTCTGTGTGTATGTAAGATCAACAGAGAAATGAGTGTTATTCAGGAAAAACTCCTGCACTCCTAATTCTCTTCTTTAATTCAATCTGTTGACCTGAATTCCTCTCCCTCTCTCCTTTTCTCCAAGTGCTCCCTTGTTTGAGTTTGGTGCATGTCCAGAGATTTGTCGCATTTCACAAGACAGCCGTGTGCCTGTGTTCATGCTTATTGCATCTAAGTTATAGCGGTTACTCAGCCTCCTCCTCCGTTTACACAAGATCCACTATCAGCAACTCCAGCTCCATTCCTCAGCTCTTTATTTCTCAGGGTCATAAATAAGGAAACACTCCACGTAAATATTTAAAGCAAATGGCAACTAATAGCCACTCACTCATGTCTCATAGCCAGTCCCATTTTCTTAATGTCTGCTGTCTCTCTTCCAGACGATGCTCGTCTGTTTGGTTTCGTGAGGATCACGACAGGTGATGCCATGAGCAAACGGGCCAAGTTCACCCTCATCACCTGGATTGGCGAGAACATCAGCGGACTGCAGAGGGCCAAGATCAGCACAGACAAAACACTGGTGAAAGACGTCTGTCAGGTGGGTGTCGGATCAACTCGTGTACTGTATTTTAATGCTTTATTTATCTGGACTGTAAACTGATTGCATGTTTACAGCTTTAGCTCATGATATATGAACATGTACCTCTTATATGAACGTGTGTATCTGGTCCTGCGCTCTTATTTTCCAAATGTCCAGTTATATTGTTTCTTGTATACCAGCAGGTTGTGATCTGACCCTCTTTTCTCCTTGCAGAACTTTGCTAAAGAGTTTATGGTGAGCGACATTCGAGAGCTGGAGGAAGACTACATCCGAAATGAGCTGAAGAAGGCTGGTGGTGCCAACTACGATGCTCAGGCAGAATAGAGTCTAGCAGGGCGCACACAGAGGAATGGGGTGGGGAGGGTTCATCAAAACTGGGTGGAAGAGGAAACTTTCATCTCGCACTCCTCAAACACCTATACACAGCCGCATACACACACTCGTTTTTTTTTTTCTCCAGTGTGGTCATGATTTGATTTATCTGCTGTACTGTGCATCATCTCACACTCATCTCGAGTGCAGACCTCGTTTTTGTGTTTTAGTATAACAACTGTAACTGGAGTATGAGTTAAAGAGACTCCTTTAGTTCTTGATTGGATCTTACATCTTCGAACAATGGAGTTTCTTTCAGCTCATGGGTTTCTTCCCCTTTTTTTTTCCTGTCTTGTTCTTCCTTATCGTAATCAGACCACTGAGTTTACGGCCTTAATCTCCCATGGAGAGCGGGGCATCACTGGATGTATGTGTATGTGTATGAGTCTATATGTTCGCAGACACTGCACTGTGACTCACTCGGCTTCAGGCGGGTTGGGATTTCAGACGCATTATAGCCTGCAAAGCAGTTTCATAGGCTGTGGTGTTGTCACTCAACCCAACTGTGGTGCAGCCATTTTTCTGGTGTAGCCTTCCTTTCAGTCATTTAAATTGAAATTAAATCTCAAATATTTTTTTTTTTTTTTTGTCATTTAAAAATATACAGTGATTTCTTTGGAAACAAATGTCATCAAAAAAAAAAAAAACAGGAAAAGAGAGAAAACATGACATGAGCACAAACTATATGAATCATTTCAGAATAAAAAAAAAAGTTTTTTCCAAAGATTTGTTCTTGTTGTCTCAATTTATGTTCACTGTATTTGCGTGGAACTGTGTTGATTTGAGGTCTCTGACTTCTTCAACTAGGCTGTAGCCTGTGAGGTCGAAATCTGGCTTATGTCATGCAAGCTGCTCATCACAGTGCCACTCCACTCATACTAACTACCCCAGGGACCTTAGGGGAGTCCCACGGGTCGTCATGGTCTACACTACTGCCAGACTGAGAGCCAATCACTGACTCGAGCCAAGCCGCTCTGCTCCAACGCCTGTCAATAACACCCCCTTCCTTTTCTCTACCCCTCTGTCCACCAAACCATTTTTCTATTACCACCCCTTCTCCCCCTTGTCACCCTTCCTCCCCTCATTTTTCTCTCACTCCTCCCCCATGCCTCATCTTTGCTCACTCATCCACTGTTGAGTCCAACAGATGTGAACTTGACTGCCTAATTACTTAATCTATAAGCCTCCTGCAGGCTGCTTTTATGACACTGAGTATTTGGACCCAAGAGAGGATAAAAGAATGGCGTGGGCGACGGCATGAAGGGAAACATTTTCCCCTTTGTCCCATGCAATGTTCTTTATCTGTGCTGTGTTTAGAGTTGTTTGGATTGTGTTAAACGGTGCAGGAACACAACAAGACAGAGCAGCCAGGAAAGGATTTAGCAAAGCCATACTGTTCTAGTGGGCTATAAAAGTACACTGTGAGGTAAGAAAAAGGAGCCTGTACGTTGCACCATCCAACACTAGTTAACTGCTAAACATGGCTATGATTTGTTAATAATTTGAGAAAACATTACTCTCAACTGATCAAGGCGGGGATGTGTGTGAGTAACTATGACTGTAGCATGTGTGAGCTGGAGCTGTGTTCAGGGGTTGGGACCGGTGTTTCCCAGTGCCTGTTGGGACTGCATTAATGAGATTAATGACTGCTGGGGATTGATCGTCTCTTGTCACAGTGTCACAAGCTGTGTGCTGACTCCTGCTCCACACATAACTTGGGCAGCCTAGGTCTAATCTTGCTGCCTCTTAGCAGAGATTCCAGATGGATACATGTCCAAACAGCTCCACAGCTCCTTCCAAGAGCATTGCTATTTGCTTTTCATGATCCTTGTGTGCGTGTGTATGTATTTCAAAAGATTGCTTAGAATCTTGTTTACAACAATATTCACAAGGAAGTTCCTGCTAGCTATTCTGCTCAGATCCTTCCTGCATTCCAGGGAGCTCTCGGATCCAAAATATTTCTTACCCCACACACATTGCTGGAGTCATGTGCTGCTGTTGTGTGTGGGGGAAATATATTTCAGTGCGTGCCCGTTATCTTAATAATTGCATCATTACACATTTTAGCTGAGGCTGACTCTTTTCAGTTTCTGTCCATTTAAAAAAAAATGTAAAAACGAGTTGGTGGAAAGAGAATGACCACAGCGACACACAGGACTACTGTTGCCATGCACTTGTTATTGAAATTTTGCAATTCTCCATCCTTAGTGTCAGTGGGGAATTTGCATGCATCCAAACACATGCATTTACATGTACTATGGCTCGGCCAGCAGCAGTCTGTTTGAGAGACATGTCTGTACAGGCTCAGGAGACGGAATTAGAGGAGAGGACTGCCTTGCTGGACTGGGGGGCAAAGCCAGTGCCTGTTTTGGTTGGGCCTTTGGTAGGACGAAGGGGGAGGGTGCTGGGGCGAGCGAGGGGAACACTTTGAGGCCAAGTGAATGGGGGAAAGAATGCAAGAGTGAATGGGTAATTTCTTAGTGCTCCTGTGTGGCACTCCAGCTACGGCACAGTGCCGCCTTTGTGAGCAGCTAATGAGCTGAGCCACAACCAATCGCCAAATCGGTTCAGAGGCTTCGTCATCACCTGCTTACCGCTGCCGAAGCACAATCCAACAACCTGCTCCGAACCACTCCATACTAGAATTCCCCCATGACAAATACTGTTCAAGTGGTGCAACTGACAGGTTTTGCAACAACCAACATCAAATACCATGGTTATGTCCATTGGAGGACCTGGCTGTTTGGCAACTCCTTATTGAGGCTTTGATCATAAACCTTGTTTGAGTAATATCTCAACCTCAAACTCGGCCTCAAAGGTTGTTTTTGGAGTTGCACTAATGCTGACTGGTTTTGTGGAACTGATGACTGGGTTCGATTGGTTTGCAGTTGTAGACACACAATCAGGAATTAGAATGAGGTCATGAGGGGCAAAGGAACCATTGACCCGATACAAAATCTACATTGGCCTATAAAGATGTATATATGATTGTAGTTGTCTTTTAAATGTCACAACACCCACATTCATGCGGTTGTCTTATTGCTCATTTAATTAAACCATAACTCTTGTGTGTACGGATCAATGGGCTTGGTAAACTAGCTATTCATTCATTTATCCTGCCTCCAATTTTGGCATATTAATAAAATATGAGACATGCCACCACATGAAAGGTCACAACTATCATTTAGAAAGGTCATCTTTTAGGGTCCTTGAAGGATTCAGTCAATTTAATGGAAGTTGTGTAATGTCGCTTTTAACATCTCATCGCCAGCCTCTGGAATAACGTTATAGATCATTTATCTGCGTGTCCTCAGGTTTTTTAGGATGTCTTTCAGTCTTTAAGGTTTGACTAGTGAGTCACAGTATTGTGACATGGAGCACCAAGAGCCCTTGAGCAGCACATGTAAGCACACGTACACAAAAAAAGGAGGCCTGTATTTACAAAAAACAGATGTGAATGTGTAAGAGACACCACAGAGTCACTGGGTTTCATGGTTCATCCAAAGACACTGCTTGGTCCTAATACTCAAGTACCTTCTACCTTCTAGTATAGCTTTGCATTGGTTAATATTTCGTCAAGTGACTCTTAGGGTGTTGTAGCATGACTCATGTGGTCATGTACATGCTGATACAGCATGTGCAATGTATAACCTCAAGCACTGTAATTTTCGAACTAGTCTGTCGAGATGGCTTTGACTCGCGTGTGTAGTACGATCAGAACATTACCCATTACATCAGAAAGGTTTGCAAGGCAAATGGTTTAACTATGACCTCTAAAGTTCAGCGGTGAAATACAGACTTTAACACGCTAGTCATGCCTTAAGCACACTGCAGAGGGCTACTCTATTGTTTAACACATACACACTCCTACAGACAGTGTGTGTGTGACAGGACTTGCGTAAAAGGAGACAGGATGTGTAAAGCAAAAACAGTACATAATACATAATAAGACACACATCATGGGGTGTATATAGGGTGTATAATTCATACAGACAGAGAATGTGAGGCCATGTGAGATAAGAGCGTTTGTAAAAGTTAAAAGCGGCGAATGTTATCGCAGTTCCCTGTTTAAAGCTGAAATGGATTGGCGGCAATAAATAGTGACATATGGTGATTCGTCGATACTGTTATGTCCCCTGATGAAACCAACAGATGGAGGACAGAGACAAATGTGTGTGTTTGTGCATACTTGCTCCTGTGCATGAATCTGCATATGCAATGCGTTTGGCAGTATATTGTGTTTTGCATGTTCCACATGAATGAATATGTGAGCGTGGGTGCTTCACCGTTTCCTGTACGTTCGCTGTGATAAAGACCTTTTACCATATACGGCAGTCAAGAGAAGGTGGCAGACAGAGGAAGAGGAAAAGAAGAAGTGAAGAAAAAACAGAGAATGCTCTCGTGTCTTAACTTGCACCCTGGTGCTGGTGTTGGGTAGTGACTATGAGGATACTGTCAGAGATGTCTATTCCATAGAAAAGGTGTTTTATGAGCTCATCTGCATGTGTGTAGCTGAAATGTTATTACATTTCATTCAGCCTGTGCTTGCATGACACATGCCTCCAAGCAGATATAAAGCATCGGTGTAGAAAACCTCACCACTAAGCCAAGATATTTTACTGCCTGGCACTAACATACTTTCACAGGTTAACGTATGACTTGCACATCTGACTTCCGCAATATGTTAAAGGTTACTTTTACAGAAATGATCGACACTGTTAAGAACATGTAGTAATGTTAGTGCACTATACACTTGACCAAGTGCATGTGACTTGATCAGTGCATTAACTCAAGGGGGGATGTGATGAGATTTCAGGACATATTGAAATAAGGATTAAGGAAATAGGAAATAAGTAAAAGCTAATGAATATGTAAAGAAAATGGGTACAAAAGGGATATAAGGTGAGACATTTAGGGATATCATAGGTGTACATGGAAATATAAAAGGGCTATGGAACTATAATATGATGCATAATATCAGGTCTACTGTTAATCCCGAGCATCACTCACAGCTCAGCTGGAGGAAGATGTTTTTCTTATAACACCCATAAACTCTGGAATAGTGTTGCAGAGAACGTTAGGAACGCGCTATAGATCAATAGGTATTTTTAAATCCAGATTAAAAACATGTTTAATTTAGCCTAATCACAGCTATTGGGTCTTTTTTCTGTTAAATAGACTTTTCTTGATTCATAGTACTAACACTATATTTATAGTCAATTAATTAGTGACTGTACATTGGTTCTTTAATATGCTTGATCATAAATACTTGTTTTGACTTTCTGATCTTTTATATGTAAAGCACTTTGAGATTTTGAACTCAAAATGAAAAGTGTTATATAAATAAATATTATTATTATTATTATTATTATTATTATTATATTATAAATGACAGTAACAGGTAAATTTAGTGTACTTGGCATATTTGAAGTGCAGGTATAGTAGATTTAGGGTTGGGTTGATCCTGCCTCCACCAACAATTTGGGAATTTACCCCAGTTTACCAGATATGTGTGATTTATTTTTTAGATATGCCCATTACTTTTACTCTTTATCCATTTCTTTATAAAACCACATCTCAAATATTTTTTTTTTTATATGTGTGTCTTTTATGCTTTATGCTACAAATACTGTTAAATATCAGCTGATATAAAATGACAAAAAAAATCTATAAGACTTTGTAAGCCAACAAGTCAGTGCCCTAAAGGTGCAGTTTGTAAATGTTAAAAGTGTCTCTATGGAGGTAGAAATCATATAAATGTTAAAGATGCCTTCAAAAAATTTGGATTTGCACTATTGTCATACAATAAATCTGCTTATTTATTTTTATTTCAGGCTTCTGTTTACATTTTTCCAGCCCAGAAATTAGCTCCGCCTCTAGCCAGAAGAGAGTTGCTCAGCTCCGCCTCTTTTCCTTAAAAGGCAACCGACCACGCAGTTTCATCTGAGGAGGTGGGTCGGTTGGAGGGAGGGAAAAGCTTATCAAGCTTTTAATTGCAATTGAAATTCTTTTAGGCATCAGAGGGCTCTAAACTTACAAACTGCTTCTTTAAGTTGTGTGTTATTTGCGCTGCTACTAATTCTAATTTCAACGATAATAAGTCTTATATACAACTGCAAAATAAGTGTGTGAAGATGTGCTGTTTACCTGTCCTCTGTGGTGTCTATAGTAGGGACTGTCCATCTGTCCCACGGCGAGCTAGTTTTAGATGACCTAAGACATGAATAACATCTTCAAAAATGTTCATACATTTATACTGAAAGAGAACTGGTGATGCCTGTGATGTGGTAACTGGATATTCTACAAAAAGGAGAGCCTCTGCTTTTTGGTAAAGTCTAGACTGGCTATTTTTATGACAGCACTAGCATACAATCAGTTCTAGGTCAGCGAGCCAAGTGTGGTCATTAATAATACAAGTAGTGTGACTATTGTAGTGTGTTAAGACAAAAGAAAAAGAGAAAGAATGAGAAAGAGCTAGGACTCACTTCTGCTCGAACGTGACTCTAACGGTCTGCTGCCGGCTCGTATGGCTGAAAGATAGCATTCAAAAGGTCAAACATGAGTGTTTGTCAGTAATTAGAAACTGTTTCAAATGTAGGTTGAACTCAGGAATGCACTGCTATGTCTTTTTTTGGAATCATCTTTATCTGGCCCATCTTCCATTTTATTCGAAATCTTAACATCCTTATCATCATCATCATCATCATTATGATTCAGCAGCGTGGTTAGTCATTCTGTCTGTACACGTACCTGTCCGACAGAATGGGATCAAAGAGCTCTACAGGACTGCCAGAGAAAGAGAGAGAAGGTGTTGCATTTGTAATAGGTGTGATGTGTACACAGATGATTGCCTGCGTTGTCACCTTTAAGCCCAAATCATTACCTCTTTGTGGACTCGCTCACTATCGGAAACGGATCAAATGGATCAGCAGAGCTGAAAAAAACAATTTCACACTGATTTCACTCTGAAAAGCGAGAACACACTTTGGCACATGCAAATTGAATTCTGATGTGATTGTTAATAGGGACTCTGTTCCACTCCGCGTACTGATGAGGTGGAGTCAGAGAGGGTTCTGCTGCCTCTAGTGAACGCGCTCACGTATTACAATGGCACTGGACCTTATCCTTTCTATAGTGACGAGTGTGAACAGGTCTTAATTGAGCATGTTTTATTAGTAGAAAGTGTATTTCAAAAAAATACCATTAAAACTCTCTCAAGCTTAAATAAAAGGATCCTTTTGGCTGAAAACTGGTTAAAATAATTGATCCTTTGAGAACCCATGTCAGTTCTACTACGCTGGATCTGAAAAGTATATTTAAAATCATAGTGAAGGCAAAGTGGTGCTGTACCTCTTTGATTCCCACTTTGTCTGCACCACAGTTTTTGTCGTTTCCACTTGGCTTTGGGTTTTGTATTTGCTTAATCTGAAATGAATGTGGGAAAAATTGAGAGATAACATTAAAGAGGCTTACATCTGTTCTAAATCTCAAAAACCTGGCTTGTAGTATGCATCAAACACAATTTATTGTGTTTATAAAACACGGTAAATGTGTTGCCTCTTTAAGAAAGTGCTCACTTGTCCTTGCTGGTGTCAGAGGAGTTGACATCAAATGCCAGCAGGTCCCGAGATTCCTTACTCTTCTGTGATTGGGGCAGAAAGCTGACGGAATAGCCAATCACACACTCAGATCATCACGCAACACATATGTTGATTGTGCATCAGTTATTCATATTTTAAGGTGGAACCCATTGATATACAGTCCTGTTCAAAAGTCTTTGGCCACCTGAGGAAATTATGTTTAAAGCAATTTATTTTGATAGCAATGGTTTAGCTGCTTTAAATAACTTCATCTATCGTTACAATGAATCCAAATAAACATTAATACAAAAATAATTACAATGGTACAGTATTTACACTGATTGGCCATTACACTCATTAGGTACACCTACAAAATCCCAGCAACGCTGCTGCACCTGATACGCTCGAAACCAGCTCTACTGTACACACTAATGATGTGCTTAAAATGGTTCACCACCCAAATAATATCTGGTCAGTGGTAGTCCTATGGTGGTCCTTTTCCATTGATAGACATGGTAGGGAGGGGCTGATATTTTGCATAGCAACAGATGGGCTACAGTCATTAACTGTATAAATACAAAGTGCACCTAGGTAGGTGACCTTCTCACAGTCGAAGCTTTGACTTTGGCACCTGATACTGTGCAAGCATTTGACTGGATTTCTCTTAGCCCTTTATGAAATCGACCTTTAAGATGTAGACAGTTTTTCTGCCCTCAATTTTGCTCCATTTCTTTAAATTTCTTAATGTCCATTTAAGCATCAAATCTTGAAACTTCAATTTGGTGGGCTATTGCTCGCTGACAATATCCTTGTTGATACAAAACTACAACGACATGTCTGTCAGTATGTCAGTGCATTAGCTTCGGTATTTTCAAACCTTTCCTCGAGGCACACGATTTGTAATTTCCATTTAATACACTCGCATATTTGTTAAAAAGCCACCACTAGCACACTGGGCTTGGCTAATTAGTGTCCAAGTTAAATCAGATGTGTTGGTGGTGGTGCCTCGAGGAGAGGTTTGGGAAACAAATCTGGGTTCTCACAAAACATCAATAACTTTTTGGAAATAACTCTTATTACATTAATGTTAAGTTGCATTTATTTTAATGTTTTATAGTGTTTTACAAAAAATTTGCTCTTACTGCCCTGATAATTGCTTTAAACATAAGTTTTCTGGATGGCCTAAGATTTTTGCACAGTACTACATGCTGAATTAGTATCGAAAAGTGAATTTCAGCTTAATTCCAAGCGATACTTAGCGAGTTGACCCACAGTCCCACATAAGGAGAAATTCTCCTGAAAAAAAAACTGTTTCTCCAGAGGAATGAAACCCGGAGGAATGAAAGTCATGAACACTATCAGTTATCTGTGATAATCTCAAAAGTGATGCTTTCTGTCCAACTGACTCTACGTGAGCAGATGAGAAAGCTTTTTATAAAAAACAAAAAAACAAAACCTTTTCAAATCATGGTCAAAGGGACAAAGTGTTGCTGTACCTCTTTAAGTCCTTCTTAGGCTGCACCACAGTTTGTGTTGTCTCAATTTTGGTATTTGTTTTATCAGTGCTTAGTCTGAAAAGAAGATAAGAAAGATGAACAGATCAAAGAAATTATAAAATACTTATCGTTTGTCTTCCTTTTAAATCAGAGTCTTGTATAAATACATCAAATGAGACACCAAGCAACGCAGTGATTTTTTATTTATTTTTTTAAGAAATAAAAGAGCTCACTTGTCAGTACTGGTGTCAATGGGGATGATGTCAATCGCAAGCAGGTCTAGAGATCCTTTGGTCTTTTCTGACTTGGGTAGAGAGCTGCGGAAATAGTCATGCCAATGAGTCAACCTCATTAAAAAGAGGTCCTAAATCAGCATTTCCTCATCAAGTCCTCAAGAAGGTCCACATTTTCACTCTGTCCCAGTTCAAATCCCTTTAAACAAATCAAGAGCACTGAATACGTGCTTCAGGTATTCAGGAAATGGGGCAGAGCAAAATGTGGAGCCCTAGGATTGGGCCTGGGAAAGACTGTCCATAATCATCCCTACAGACCTCTCAGGAGGACCCCTGCGTATGCGAAATAATTTTGTGCATCTAGTTCCATAAACATTGGTTATATTTCTAATAACTACCATGAAGAAAATATATCATTAGAATTTTAAATTATGTCAGTGGGGAAGTAGGGAACAGCACGTATTCGCTCACCTTTCTGTCAGCAGGTCTCTGGTGGTGGGGACAGGGTCCACTGATTTCTGCGGAGTGCTTTACAGTTGAAAAAGGGAAAGGAACGTGTTAATATGCATGAAAGCTGTGTGTGATGTCGAATACAAAATACCTGACATGATCACACAAGGCAAAGTGGTTATAAGGGAGACTAGTGTGTCTGCACTTGAAATGGAACTGCAGCCCTTCATCACTGTCTGACTTTCTGCCATTAATAGAGCTCTAATGCCCCCTTTTGGCTATTCTGCAAACAGCCCACTGATTAGATGCTCATAAAATATTAAATGGAAACAGTGGGAGTCTCTAAAAAAGTGGGCGCCACCATTAATGTTGGGATGATGAGGTCATTGTATTGGTTTGCTTTTACTGAGAAAGACAGACTGACCTCTCAGTCAGACCCAGAAGATCATCATCATCCAAGGCGCTGGTCTTCTCAACTGGCTTAGGTTTGACACTGAGTAAAGACAGGCAACGAGACAGAAGATAAGGCAAGTAAAACTATTAGAAAGCAGTCTGCATCTTGATATACATTTGCTCTAAGCTATTAAGAGATTAACGTGAATCTATTAACACAAATGTCCTCACACATCCTGTTACCGGCAAATACAGCACTACACAGGTTCACTTTGTTCTTATTGTCAATGATTGTTACAAAATAATTAATGAAGTTCTGATAAGTACGTGATGGAGAAGACCAAAAAATCAATAAGTGTGAGGATTCGTGCCTGATAGATACATAAAAAAAAGAATCACATAGTCTACAATAATATGTACCCACATCACATTCACAAATAAATAAGGTAATATAATGTAAGCTAATATAATAATTAATAGGAATATAATGTACCTTGCTTTAGGAGTGGGATCTGGTTTGGGTTCAAGTGTTGCAGGTGAAGTTTTCTTTAAATCAGCAACTGGAGCAATTGGTGTGACTTGAGCTTTTGGCTCTGTGACGCTGTTTAAAAGAGAGACAGCAATTCAGAAAATTGAACCACATCTACGCTCCTAGCACACGGTGTTAACTGTTTGTCATCTTTTAATGACTAACACCCAATACGAAGTGTTGGTACAGTTCTCCATGCATCATGCATTATCATTTCAACTTCTTTAAATAATAAGTAAATAAATCACCTGTCATATTTTATGAACAGTCATTATTCTATTCACTAAACGCTTATACAATGCAGTAGATATAATATATCTAATATAAACCAGAAACCAAAAGCTATTTTTAGAGGTTTTGTTTGTTATTTAAAAGTATTAAATAATAAAAGAGTTTTAAAGAGTTATATAATAAAAATGTAATGATAAAGGAGAAATGACTATACATAGATAATTCCAGTATATTATTTAAGTCTCCACGTCAAGATTTGATCACCGCTTTCCAAAAGAAGAGGCATTCTGGGTATTAATGTTTATATTAACATCACTCTTGATGCTATAAAACTTTTACAGTCATTTTGGAGTCATCATTCTGGACACGTAATGTTTTACAACTTTCTACAAATGACTTGAAACCAAAGTGTATGAACACTAGAATCATATTACAATCATTTTATAAATGGATCTGAAACAAAATGGAGTTTATATCACTGAAAACATTGATTCCAAACTTTTGAGCAGCGACTCCAAAGTTAGTGTAGATGAACTTATTATTAATGTATTGTAATCAGAATATAGCAGTGTTTGGTGATGTCAGTCAAGAATGAATGTAGGTTACTAAATACAGTATAAACAGGGATGCAGGTGCACTTTGTAGAAAGAGGCTTCATGTATCACACAGTCCATCATGGTCATATTTGTGCACTTCAGAACTTTCAGAACTGGCGAATTGAATATGATAGTGCCACGGCCAATTTTTAAAAAATGTGTTGGAATGATCTTTCACTTTACTGGGAACCATGGCAAAATTGGAGAGTTTCTCCCAACACACAAGACATAAGGGAACTGGTGCAGAGATCTCCAGTGAAAGTGAACCCATATTTCACAAAGCCGTCACTGTATTGTCTGCTCACCAGTTTCGCCTTGTTTAGTACATTGAAAGAGGATGCCGCGTAAAGATCAGGATTGTCGGAAATTCTGTTTCATCCATGTTCTAGCTGTTGTTCCAATGTATGAGGATATCTGGTCACTTTTGTGGATTGTTAAATTGTTAAAAAGCTAGCGTTAACGCTATGTCAGCTAAGTTACATAACAAAAAAAAGAGCACATAGGCCTGTTGGGCGACGGCACAAAGCATTGTAGGCCTATTACATTGTATTTGTATCCAGTTTGATCTTGCAGCACAAGAGGCAGTACTTATCAACATAATGTTAATATATCTGATTTTAATTTCAGATAAACAATCATTTTTTGTGGAATTTCAACATTTTCCACGACACACCGGATCTGCTTTTGCGGCACACCAGTTGAAAAACACTGAAATATGACATAGAAATCGAAATAGATTCTAATCTACATATATTACAACAAAGCCACCATAACTATTTTGCTGATACTGCAGTATAATTAACTGCACAGTCCATTCTTGCATTTATCCCTGACTCTTCAATAATTAAAGATCAGTCCGTCAGTCAGACTAGCATCACGTCCTCGGATTTCTATGGCAGTCCTGACCTTCACATGCATTTGCTCCAGTTGCTATTAGCAAATTATCTTGTCCAATACCAATTGTCCTTGCTTGTAAGTGCGGTTTTGTGAGCCAGTACTCCCTATAGTCCTCATGCTATTGCTGCTGCTTGTTAAATCTAATATATTTCAGTTGCATAAAGCCAGAGCACAAAACACAAGGATGATTTATCAATCGCTTTTGAAGAAGGAACACAGCTCAAATTTGGCATTGAAACCTATGTGTTATTAACACAGGAGCAAGTATTGCAGAGAGTATGATAGGACTTAGAAGATACTTTAGAAGAGTGCTTTGATTCTGTGCTCTAGCTGTGTTCTTTAACCAGGCCTAGAGTTTATTTCTATCATTTTGAAGGCTGGCAGAAATCAATATGTGCATAAAATCAATATATACTTTTTGTAACGCCTTCTGGGGCTTGTGACCAAGACGGGCAGTGTTGATGAACACATCGAAAGGAAGTACTACTAATTGGTTGACTCTAAAAATAAAGATGTAGTGCTGTTCAAAATACACACACCGAAACCTGAGCTGCGTTCAGTCAAGGAACTTGGCACACGTTTTTTTGGCAGACCCAGCCTGTGTTTGCCGACTGCTAATGGCGCATTTAAAAATAAATAAAAAATCAGAGTCACTTACGAGCAGGGAATACGTTGCAGTTCATTTGTTGACTTATTTGCTTATTTTTTTTATTTATTTTACTAGTACAAATTCACATATAGCATCCAATTTTGCGGTTTATGGTCACACTCCAGATAGTGGTACATTAAATTCAGCAAAGCGCAGTAATTAATGAAAATTACATGATTTTACTGTAGAAACACTACCATACCAAAGGTGATATAATATGACCCACGTGTGAAGGGAATAGTGCTAGAAAATAAGGTCCCAGTAAGGAAGGCTTTGGGTAATGTTCTATATTTAATAAGCTATAACAAGACACACTTTTGGTTAAGCTTTTTGTTACCCTTTGAATCAGGAATCCTCAACTTTCTACATTTAAACAGTCAGCTTGGCATTTTTCCTGTGTCAGAACTCTAAATAGATATTTTACTCCAAACTGAAGATGGGTCTTGTTTACTGTTTCCCACTGTTTCTAATCTGCCTCACTCACCTCTGCAACACTATTGTGGTCAAGCAACTTTTACATGTTACTCCATTTGGAGAGCTATGCTGGAATAATTCTATAGTCCACATTCATCGGAGTCTTTAGTAAAGCTTAACCCCTTTTGCATTTGGAGTTTCACTGGGATTCGTCTGTCCTAAAGGATGGAGAATTTTTGCACAATTTATAGCCTTGTGTTCTTCTGCAATCCTAAGACACTTATCCTTCAGAGCCATTGTGTGAGCTTTTAATATGGCCTTGGATGAAAGCAAAGGCAGTCTCAGGGGTTCAGTCTAGTGATGCGTATGTATATTTTCTGTGCATATAAGCCACTCATCCAGATGTTACTCTGCTAAAACACAACCAGTGCGTTATTTTCATTCTAGAGATTGAGCACTAGGACAAACATACACAGTGGCCACGCCTCCTTTATTAGGACTAACAGGCACTGAGACCATGCCTTTTTTTATTATTACTAACAGACACTGAAACCATGTCTCCTTCACTGAGACTGATGGGCACAAAGGCCACACCTCCTTCACTGGGACTGACAGGCACAAAGGCCACGCCTCCTTCACTGGGACTGAGACTGACAGGCACAAATGCCATGCCTACTTTACTGGGACTGACAGACTCAGAGGCCACGCTTCCTTCACTGGAACTGACAGGCACAGAGGCCACGCCTCCTTCACTGGAACTGACAGGCACAGAGGCCACGCCTCCTTCACTGGGACTGACAGGCACAGAGGTCACACCTCCTTTACTGGGACTGACAGGCACAAGGGCCAAAGTGGCTCTTTCTGTTCCTGATTTCCTCCTTTTTTCTCCTCTTTTGCAGGTCCTGAACAAGAAGGAGCAGCGGTGCGCTGAGAGCCCAGAACTGGACACGGGCTCGTACGTCCTCACCCCACACACAGAGGAGAAATACCAGAAGATTAATGAAGAGTTCGATAACATGATGCGCCATCATAAAATTGTGAGTTCTACTCGAGAAATAATGTTTCTACATCATTTATTCTTCATTCACATTTCTTTACCTGGACTGTTCAACATTTTACCAACCACATAGATGGAACAAATAGGATGCAAATTGTATTGCTAATTAATAATATAACTATAATCACTTTTGCTTATTTTATATGTATTACATTTGGCATACAAACATCTTGTTTTTGGAGTCCCTCTGTTATCCTTCTAACTGAATGTCGTCCGGTAGCCGGCTGTTCTGTCTCAGCAGGGCTTCACGATGCCTGTGGCACTGCCCGTCTCCGACCCCGGTGCCTACTCCTACAGCAGCGCCGGGGCTCTGGGTGAAGCTGCCATGCTGTCTCCATCCTCCAGCTCACTGCAGAGATCTCCCAACACACGACTCGCAGGTCCCGTATAGAAGTGCATGCATGTATCGTGTGTTCATAATGTTAAAGCACTAGTTTGGTGAAAATACACAATTTACACAGTTTCCCACTGATGTACTGAGTAAAACTCTGACCCAAGATATGCGCTTGAATATTTTATTGCATTACATTACACGTAGCATAGAGAGAGAGAGAGTATTTTCCTTACCTAAAGAAAGCATGGCCGTGGAGGAAAGCAGACAGGAAAAAGAGAGACTTTCTGGGACAGTGACTTTTTATACAAGGAAGTTTTAGACCTGACCCTCAAGAACAAGACCAATTAAAAGACCCTTTCCTGCATTTTTAAGGGAGGAGGGGGCTCTGGTCAGCATGGATACCGCTTTTTAAGGGAGGGGGGAGGCGGGTTAATAAACCATGCTGTGACCAGCATGGCACAAAGTATGTCCATGGTCCTATCCTATCCTAATCATAGCATAATTATCTATCAGTAATAATACACAGTTTAATGAAAATTTTTATTTACCCATTGCACCACCACTTACCCCAAATGTAATCAGTCAGTCAAAACATGTTCAGTGTCTGAAGCTTGTGTCCTTAATTTTGTACTGGCACTAGGTACTACATACTCAAGTACATAGTGAGTATAGTGCATATATAGTATATAGTACACCATTTGAGACACAGCTTGTCTTTCTCAGCACATAGTTTGGTGTCACTTTACACAAGTATCAGACTCGGGTAAGAGGTGTGGCCCAAAGTCTGAAGGTCAGTACATTAGGAGTATTCTGGATGATAATATAGTTCCAGTTTGTTTTGTATAATTATTAATTTTTTTAATACTGACATATTCTGCTATTTTATGAAACTGTCTATGTATAAATGGTATTACTGAGGCAAGTGTGTGATGATTTTGACATTCAGTTTGCACAACGATAAACTGGTAGCTATGAGCTGCTGCCCTTATTTGCCCACATACTGTTGTAAGCCTTGTATTACATATCTATAGAAGCAAACCTCAGACACCGACCATGTCTTGGCTGATATACTACATTTGGGGTAAGGTGGAAATAGGATAATTTATTTTTATGGCCGAACTGTTCCTTTAAAAATCCAAGAGGGGATTTGTAAAAACGTTTTTGTCAATATTAGGCGTCCTCATGTTCCCTTTAGTTTCTTGAAGTTTATACCATTAAAATGTGTTTTTACCTGTATGTGTAAGCTAAATGAAGAATTTAAATGCGGTTCTACATGTCATTAGACCAAAACAACAGTCTGTCTAGCTATCATTCCATAAATACAGTGATAAATATGCATGTACGTCTTCTATGTGGAACAAAAGGCCATTTGTTTTATGTTTGTGATCTTGTTTTATACCTGTGTTAGGTGGTGTGCATGGTTCTTCAGACCCCACACCTAATGGTGTGCACTCCCCTTCAATAGGTGAGTCCTTTCAGAGGTACTAGCAATACACATTGACTGTATTTATATGCGCTCTTATTCAGCTAACTTAAACCCAATTAGTTGTAGTTTTAATACCATCATCATGATTAAAGATATTTATTAATACTTCAAAGGAGACTTATTAATACTTCAAATTAAAACTTGATTTACACTTCAAGACATTAGAATTATAAGGTTCTATTTGACTTTTGAGGCAAAAATTTGTTAATGGTATGAAAATGGTCATTTCATGCCACTGAATATATGTGAGAAGTTTTAATATATGTGAGAACCTTATAATTCTCAAATTCTTGCAGTGATCTTTGTTTTTAACACTTTTGGAAGAAGGATTTACATTTCAGAAGGTTGTACATTACAGCACAAGTGTGTT
>JAOUQW010000030.1:5288192-5298753 GCA_028565825.1 Olivaichthys viedmensis | reverse complement strand
ATAAGGACAAGAACATTGCTAATATCTTAGCTCCTGGGACCCACTTGCTCCTGGTTTTGCACCAGCACTCATTTAAGAGCGGTTATTGTGTTACCTGTGGTTTTAATGTGAGTGTTGTGTTCGGGTTTGTAGTAACACAGACAGGCCAGATTCCTCTGCAGTTCTCCTGTACGACTTCCAACGATTCCTTCTCTATCAACAGAAAGTAAGATTGTCTTTCTGTAGATGCCTTTCAATTTACCTTAATTGTACAAGATTAATATTAATTGGGCTTATGATGCATTGTATTTATTCATGCTGCAGGAAACCTGGGCTAACAACACGAACCAGGTGCGAGAGCTGATGACCACTTTTATCGATGACACCATGAGGAAGACCAACGATCCAGAGTTCACGGTTGGGGAGGTACAGAAACGTAGTTATTTAGTTATTTACTCCACCGTGGTACCGTTACATGAATTTGCACCTATTAACTTTTATTTTTGAATGATTTCTTTCTAGTTCCTAAGCTTTCTCTTCTCCAAAGAGAACTCCATTTGGGATGAGAAGTTCACCGAGTTATCCAGCCTGGACATGAACAACCCTCTATCTCACTACTGGATCAACTCCTCTCACAACACGTCAGTATGGCCCTCTGAGAAGTGCATACAAAACCACATTCACACACAGTGTCTTGCTTTTATGGGGCACTTCCTGTGAGAGTGAGGTGTGTTGCTTTAAAAAAATTTTTTTTATTTTTTTTACAGCTATCTGACTGGTGACCAGCTACGTAGCGAGTCTTCTACAGAGGCCTATGTGCGCTGCTTGAGACTGGGCTGCCGCTGTATTGAGTGTTAGTGAACTGAGTCCTCACATATTTTGCTGATCATGATAATAATAATATACACTTGTATTATACGGCACCATTCATACTCTAACGTTCCTACAGCTCTGCTAAAGTAGTTAATAGTTACTAAAGAGGGGGAACTGAATTACCACATGAGAATTTCATAAGCTTTTCATGATAATAGGGAAAATTTATAAGCTCAGTGACAGAACCAAATTGAAGTATAGTCTGACACCTTATAAATTTAATTTATAAATATTACTTCAGTAGCATTTTGAGCATTAAAGTCCTTTATCAAGTCCCAATGCAGTACTGAAAACCCAAAAGTTCAAGAATTTCAGGTTCAAGAAAAAAAAATAAAAAAAAATAAAAACTCTTAACAAAACCAATAAGAATTTTTTTTTTAATCTAAAGGATTGATCTCACCAGTCTTTGTCATCTAAAAATCCTGAAAAAATCCAATCCCTCCAAATGGTATATTTCAATGCTTCCAGTGATCCACATGTCTCTTGCATTTGCAATACTTCCTTCCCATGTGTTTTACCCTTAAGCTATTTGGGAATGGATTAAAAATCTTTTAGGCATCAGCTTCCTAGTTTTCTCCTTTCTCTTTCTGGCCCCCTCTCCTGGCCCACAAACACACCCTTTATCTTTCAAATTTGTAACAATTTTCAATAGAGTCTTTCAATTCTAATACAAATCTAATTCGAATTGGCATGACTCAAGATGCGGGTCAGGAGAGGGGTTAGCGCTCATGCCTCTTCTTACGACTTGGTCGTATGAAACAGAAAACAAAATCCGACCACGTCGCTCTTGTTCATTCGAATTCTTACGAATTTCTCATAAGATCGGATCGCGTCTATTGTTCTTTTCCCTCCAAAAAATCGGACTCCTCCAACCTTTCACACTTCCCCATGTTGGTCAGGCCACACACTAATAATGCTCTAAAAATGTGAAAGGTGGGAGTAAGAAAAACAAAAATTATGGAACTTTTAAAGGTACATTATATGGAAGTGCTTTACATAAAATTGTAGCACAGCACAGTAAACTAGAACAATTCTGTCCATTTAAAAATATAACTGAAATCAAAACAGAGTAGAAAAGCAAATAAAAATTAAAACAACAAAACGTAATTCCCAGAAATCAATGCATTTGAATTTTTGAAGGGTTTTGTAATGTGCCTTGTCATAAATAACTAGCACGTGGTCATGTTGTTTGGAGAACTCCATGCTGCTTTAGTGCTCTGCCATCTTAACATTGCATTTTTGCTATAATACAGTGGACTGCTTTAATGGGCCAGACGAGCCCCTCATTTACCACGGATGGACAAGAACCACAAGGATTAAGTTTAGAGACGTGGTGAAGGCCATCAACGAACACGCCTTTGTAGCATCTGAGTGAGTTTAACTTTTTACCCTTATTTGCTGTTCAGCACATGGAAATGGATGGCCTATTTACACCCAAGGCATTTCGTCAGATTTTACAGCACTAGAATTATTTTATACTACACAGTTGACATGAATTTAATCTAATTTATTTTTATATATAAATGATATATATGAAAATAGTCCTACAAAAAGCACTTTACATGCTTGGGGATTTGTGTTGAAGGTGTGCGTGTAGAGTGCGGCTTGTTACTCTCAGGCCAGAATGACCTGAACGCTATCTTGGTAATGCGAACGTGATTTTTTTTAAAGGTTCATTGGAGAAGTTAAAGTAAGTCAAGTATAAAAGTGTGTAGATGTTTAGTGAGACCTTCTGCTGTGTTTAGGTACCCCGTGGTGTTATCCATAGAGGAGCACTGTGACGTGAAGCAGCAGAAGCTGATGGCGCAGCTCTTCAGAGATGTGTTCCAGGACAAGCTGCTCACTGAGCCTGTGGAGATGGAGGCGGAGCAGCTGCCCTCGCCCAATCAACTCAAGGGCAAGATCCTCATCAAGGTGCACACTATATACCTCACCTCATATTAGAGTATGTCGGAAACGCAGAGCGTTTCAGCTTTAACAATGCAGTCCCTCATCTTTAACCCCTTAAACTCCCAGGATAAGTCGGTGGGTCCAGACTTGTATTCCTCACTCTCTGAACTACATACCTCTCCTATTAGTTTCACTGTAGTTAGTGAATAATTCAGAGTAGTTACTGAATAATACGCTTTAGTATAAATAACTGAATAATAAGCCGAGACTTAAAGGGGGTTAAATGTAAACCCAACACGACAGGTTTATGTATCTGTTAACTGTTTAAGTAATGAGGTGATATTAGTCAGTGACCATCCTTTGTGTATATAAAAAAAATCAATGTAACATTGGCATTGACTGAGAATGCAAAATAGTGGTTTTAGATTTCTGTTTTGCTCTTTTCATTTTGCTGTGTGTGTGATTTATTGTTTTTTTTAATTTTTATCACTACATAGGCCAGAGTGCACAGTGAGCATCCCAGACTTTATTTGCCAGAATAAAATGCCATTTGTTACATTCAGCATACCAGGAAGCACAGTGCAGTCATAGGCTAGGAGTCAAAGAAGCTGTTAGATTGCTGCTAGATTGTGACACTTTGAATATGGCTAATGTTTGCTCATCTACCCCTTCCTCCAAACAGCATAAAAAGCTGAATATCGGCGAGAGCTTTGGAAGAAAAGACCTGTCCAGTGGGGAAAAGCAGGGAGAGCTTTCCATCTGGGACCCCATAGATCAGGTGCTTAAAGAAACAGGAAATGGTCAAAGGCAACAACAGAGTTAATAAAAAAATATTTTAACATTTTAAATGTTTGTATTTAGTTTAAATGTTAGTTAGGGGTGGCAATAATTTTGCAACAAACATTTTTGAGAGAGAAAATGATGTGTAATGTATCTCTAACTCTATAGAAGGATTTTTGTGTTGCTTATTGCAGCTCTGTTGCTGATCATGTTTTGTGTGTATGAATGTGTGTATTTGTCTTTAGAGATGGTATAAGCACTACTGTGTGATCTCAAAAAACAAATTGTACTACGCAGAGGAGAACGAGTCAGAAGATGAATCTAGGAAGGTAAGACAGTCCATGATGATCTTTGCTCTCTGGAATTTTACAATGTAAACGAAAAATATAGTTCACTGAATCTTGTCTCAGGGCTAAGCGTGTGCTGATTGGCTGCTGTAATGTGTGCTCCCTGCTCTCATGGTCAGATGACAGGCGGCATGGACTCGCACCGGTCGGAGCCCTGGTTTCACGGGCGTCTGACCGAGGGCAGGCAGAGCGCCGAGAGACTGCTGCAGGAATTCTGTGTTGAGTCTGGGGTCAAAGATGGAACTTTTCTTTTGCGACAGAGTGACACCTTCCTTACTGACTGCACACTGTCCTTCTGGTACGTCCAGCCTAATCAATTAAACCGTCTTCATCTTTCGATGTATTACTTACTTCTAACTGCCTGTAACCCAAAAACATTTAAATTCACAAACATAGACTGTGAATTAACATATTATGAACATCTTATTCCTAACCTATTCCTTCTGTTTCATTAACAGTCCACAAAAACCTCAGATATGTAAAGATGAAAGCTGGTTTAGTATTACTTTTATGATTAACAGGCCATAGGTAAAAGAAGGGTGGCTAATTTGGCTAGGTTAATAGTAGCCATGTACAGGTATGTGTAACTGCACCACACACAGGAATATGTTCAAAAGACATAGTCACAGTCGTTCACATTAACACTTCTGACTAGTTATATGAATTTATGTGTATTTCGTTGTATTAGATGCACCTAATATAAATTGCAGGCGCAATCATGCCGTGTGTGTTTGTGGGTTTTGCGTAGGCGCAGTGGGAAAGTTCAGCACTGCCGGATCCGCTCATCCTCAGACGGGGGCCACACTGTGTTCTACCTGACGGAGAACCTGCACTTCCCCAGCGTGTATGCTCTGATCCAGCACTACAGAGAGAACCCACTCCGCTGTAACGACTTCAACCTGCGCCTCACTGACTTTGTGCTGCGGCCCAACATGCACCTTCATGAGCGGTCAGTGATTAACTGTAGACACAATGGAAAAACCCTTATAGAGTGCTGTAACTTAGGACTTGTGTATCGCTGTGCTTGAATTGGGCTTTAACTAAAGGAATGGTCAGACCAAAGTGAAATGTACACAATGTTCCCCTTACCTCAGATTTAGTCGATCAGCCAAGACGTTTGGTGTTTGACATTTGCTTCCTTATTTAAGCACTGGAGCTACGAGGCTAAAATAGCTACAAAGTAATGGAAGTCTGTCTCATGCAAAATCTTTTCTGTAACTATCTACCTCAAAGCGCATCTGGTTCATAAGTAATGTCACGCAGGCTTGCTGATATAGTTTAGGTATGACTTCACCGGATGGCTGAAAGCTGATGGCTTGGAGGCAGCCATCTTGGACAGGCGGGATCACTTTTTACCTCAGCACAAGTTGGTAGACTTACCCAGGCTACTGGTACAGTATGTTTATTCAGTATGTTCATTGTGGGAGGTTTATCGGTTCACGATGCAAAATCAGAGGTAACAAACTGTCTCGCAGCAAGCAAGCCTGACATTAGTACTGTGCTAACAAAATGGACTTGGTGGTCACGTTTACATGACTGACGTTTTACAACACGCCTCCTGGCCTCCCAAAGGTTAAAGGCAGAGTTATACCTGAAAACCGGAAACTATGTGGGCTTAAATTTGTAAATACCGACTATCCCTGTTATTTTACATAATTGTTTATTAAAAGATGAGATTTTAGAGGTTAACTGTCATTTGAAGAACGTATATGAAGATTTGGGGATGTATTTATAGATTTTGGGTACACTTGCATTATTTGTTAGCTACATTCGCCTTGTAGCTCCAGTGCAAAACTAAAGAAGCAAATGTCGAACAACAAACATGTCTTGGCCGATCAACTACTTCTAAGATAAGGGCAAAATTGTGTACATTTCATTTCTTTGGCAAATCACACCATTAGCAGTACAGCTTCAGATCAGGGCAGAAATATTTGCAGTGTAGCCCTTTGGATCGAGTCTCGAAATCCCTCAATGCCATGTCTGTACAGCATTCCAGCAGTTACTCACAGTGCACACACACCTGTCTAAAATACCAAGGGAGGCTACTCACGTATACCCATATAGACCCTATTTAAATGTTGTTTCACGTGTGTTCAGTGTTACAGTGGGGCTTTAGAAATGTTGTGCTTTTCTCCCGTGCAGGTGGTTTTACAGTAACATGAGTCGAGGTGAGGCAGAAGACAATCTGCTGAGGATCCCTCGAGACGGAGCCTTCCTCATCAGACAGAGGGAAGAGCCAGACTCGTACGCCATCACCTTCAGGTGCTCCTCTAGCTTCTGTCTTCTCTTTACTCTCGCTCCCTTTTCCTACTCATCATCCCTCCATCAAGGGACTGGACATGATGCTTGTGGCTCACATATGAACTTGTATGAAGCTTTAGAAATGGCAGAAAAGCCTCGTTATTTGTGCACTTTTTTTTTTTTTCACCTGTAAAGTGAAAAAAATAATAAAAATGAGATGATTTTTGTGCATGACCGAGTTTAAAGACAAGGGGGGAATAAAACTCTTGTGGGCTTTCTATGGTCCTGCAGAGGTGAGGGCATGGTCAAGCACTGTCGCATCCACAAAGAGGGATCCCTGTATGTGCTGGGCTCCTCCAGCGAGTTTGAGAGTCTGGTGGAGCTGGTCAACTATTTCCACAAGAAACCTCTTTACCGCAAGACTAAACTGCGCTACCCTGTCACGCCAGAGCTAGTGGAGCGCTTTAGCATGGTTAGTTTCAAAACCTGATTTACAAAAATGTCTTCCTAAGACACGGACAAATGCCCAAATGTGTAGTTAGTGATAATAATCTGTAGCTTTGTGTCGATGTTTCCTGTTATTTTGCTGCAGGAGGACAAATCAGCTTCGCTTTATGACTGCAAGCAGTACGTGCGGCCCAATGACATCGAACCGTCTCTGGTACGTACATTCATGCAGCACACATGCACATTCTGAAGCCCGGTGAAGCTTGTGTACGTTATTAGCAATAGCCTAAGAAGAAAACTTAGTTGTTTGCTATCTCTGTCTCTCAGATAGGAAGTGGACCTTCACTAAAGAGGAAGCGAGCCACGGCTAATATAGCAGTGTCATGCCTGAGTGTTTTCAGATTATATTCTTTCCTACATCTGTGTTGCACTGCAGTGTGGGGTCTTGCACGCTCTTAGTTGCCACGTCAAACTGATTCACAAATTGTCTTTCAGCTGGGATTCAGTGAACTTGCTTTTTATTTGAGACACTGAACCATTGACACTTCAGAAAGTTTGCGTAAATATCCGTCACAGCTGCTGATCTTGTGATGTTATGTTCCTCTGCAGCCTCTGAGCACAGTGAAAGCCCTCTACGATTACCGGGCCATGAGGCCAGATGAGCTCAGCTTCTGCAAGGGTGCTCTTATCCACAACATTACCAAAGAGAGCGGTGGATGGTGAGACACTCTAGCTAGTTTTTGTATCGAGAGATAACTCTATTTAGTTCATTTTAGTTTCATTTGTATAGCGCTTTTAACGATAGACATTGTCACAAAGCAGTTTTACAGAAATCCAGATTTAGATCTAGATCCCTAATGAGCAAGGCAGAGGCGACAGTGGTGAGGGAAAAACTCCCTGAGACGGAATAAAGAAGAACCAGACTCAAAAGAGAACCCACCCTCTTCTGGGTGACACCGGATAGTGGGATTATAAATCATTACAGTATACAGTCATATAGAGAAAAGACAAACAGTACTGAATGTGTTGAAAAGATACAGAATGTTGGGTATGAGCATACTGTGAATAAGAGTCCTGAGATGAGCATAAGACAGGTTTTAATTATGGCAGCAGTTATTGGGAAGTCTTCATGGTGCCCAGGTGAGACTATCCACTGCAGCAGGAAGGTGAATCATAAGCATAAGCAGTTTTTGGGAAGAGCAAAAAACTTTTTTTTATGGCAGTCACCCATACTTCTGGTAAATTTCCATATGTACTCTATAGAGTAATAATAGTCATTGTACATGTAGTGTGCATGCATGTTAATTAAAAATTATAATAATACTAAAATGATAATGAATGTTAAAGTTCCTTTTTTAACCCAAGAAGATTCTCTCTGCAGGTGGAAAGGTGATTATGGCGGGAAAGTGCAGCTCTATTTCCCAACGAACTATGTTGAAGAGGTTGCAAACTCTGCCGCCACTGAGCAAAAAGACCTGGTGAGCCACATGCTAAGCTTCCTTTAGCCACTAAACCGCTTTCATGCAAGAGGTTGCACTGTATTCCACTGTATGTTTGATCATGTAAAATCATTCAAATTCATATTTACACATGAATTGGGTTCTGTTTCAGACTGATGAAGATAATCCACTGGGTGACTTGTGTAAGGGTGTGGTGGACATTTCCAAGTGCAGTGCTGGTAAGAGTTTCTGTAATGTTTGACCCTGATATGAAAAAAAATGCAAAACACTAGTTCATGACACAAAAAAAGAATGAATGCAAGTCATAAAAAAAAGAGAAGAGAAGAAAAGTTCATGTTGTGTTTTACAGCCGAGTGCAAACATTTGCAAAGTCTTACTTGTGATAATGAAGAAACATCTCTTGTTGGTGTCATCATTTCCAAGTTACAAAAATGGTCAAAGAGTGTATGTTAAGTGTATGTCTAAATGATTATAGATGTGAAATTTTCTTGCCTCTAATGACTTTTTTTTTTTAGGTCTCCTGTTATTTATTTTCGATTTTTGCAAATTTCTCTGGCACTTTATTTTTTCCCCCAGTTATTCAGCTTGCTTACAAAGATAACCACTGACATAAGTGATGTAATATTTAGGCCATGTTATATCAGGTTTCGAATGGAATTCTGTTTTGTAGGTATGCAGGTACATTACAGTTTTTTTTTTCTCCCAGAAACTAAGGGGGATGCAAACCTTTGCACTCAACTGTAAATGCTTTAAGTACATTCACCAAATTCCTGCTCTGGTGTGTTATAATATATATATATAATGTTTCTGTGCTTGTCCTCAGTGCGTTCAGCTAAACACGGCAGGTCTGTGGTGGTGACTTTGCAGCATAAGGACGGCAAAGAGAACATGATACCTTTCGACTTGGCCACTGAGACCACAGAAGAGCTGTACGAATGGTACCAGGTGGCCTGGGACATCACCCAGAGAGAGGGGACGCGCGAGCTTGAGGTAACAATGTCCCAAATTAGGACCTCCAGATTACAAAATTGCACAAGCATGCGTATAATAAATATTGAGATCCATACATTCTTCTTAAAACCATTAGATTATAAATATTCAGCCTTTATCCTCAGCAAAAGCAGCAGAAGAAGGTGGAGAACGAAAATCTGGTGGCCATAGAAATGTCTGACCTGGTGGTGTACTGTCAGCCACGTAGCAAAGATAAAGATCGATTTGGTACACCATTGTTTCTATTTCTCACTTATTTCTTTTTTGACATTGGCTTGCATGTGTTTGTCAGTGTTCGAGCGTAAAATTCATAAAGCCAGGAAATTCATAATTATTCCAATCTCCATTTGGTTTAACTTGTCTCTGTCTTCTGTCTTCAGTCAATTACAGCTATAAAGAGGTCCGCTCCTTTGTGGAGAATAAGGTTCCCAGCAAGAATAGGTTGAGTGACTTCCTGATGTATAACCGCAGAGCACTGAGCCGCATCTACCCCAAGGGTCAGCGGGTGGATTCCTCCAACTACGACCCCTACTCTCTGTGGATGTACGGCTGCCAAATGGTAGCACTCAACTTCCAAACCGCCGGTGAGCGCATTTCTGAAATATCTTATTACATTTACTTTTTGGATGTTAAAATCATTTGAGTTAGTCTTTGAATGTTATAACATGACTAAATAAGCCTTCCCCAGGTTGGATGTTGTCCTTTTATGATGATCCAAACCCATATTTTAGGTGCGGTGTTAAAAAGAATGGTCTCCTTTCTCTGCAGATAAGTTTACTCAGCTGAACAGCGCCCTCTTCAGTCTGAACGGAGGCACCGGATATGTCCTTCAGCCTGAGTTTATGCGCGCAGAGACCTATGACCCTCAGCAGGAGAAAAAAACACTCAGATTCACCCTCTCTGTCAGGGTAGGACTATAAATCTATTCTTTAATCCCACTAATTCATCTTAAACATGTTATACTATTATTATTTTTTTAAACAATCACTTCCATATCCTTTAACGCCGTCTTATGTATATCACAGTTCAAAATACCTTCCTATAAGAAACACGTTAGTATTGACCGGCTTAAATTTAAACCTATTCAATTTGAGTGACCCGTCAACTCGCCTTCTAACTATAATTAGACTAAAGAATTACTATAACAACTGTAACAACTGCGTGATCGCCACCACCGTTATGTTATTAAAAACGTAATAATAAAATCGCAGACCCCACTTTGAGAACCACAGTAATTTTAGGTAACGTGTATATTTCTTGTAGGTGATAGCAGCCAGGCATCTGCCCAAGACGGGCCGAAGTATCTCCAACCCCTTCGTGGAGATCGAGCTGTGTGGCCAGACTGACGACTGTTCCAAGTTCAAGACGACAGTCTGCCGTAAGAAATGGGGACGGGCGGGTGGCAATAGTTTATGAAAAAATATTTTCTTGAAGACTACAATCAACAATGTTGTATATACAGTGGGGTCCAAAAGTGTGAGACCACATTGAAAATCCAGCACCATGTTTCACTGTTGTTTTGATCCACTGTGGTATCAATCTCTCTTCTGTTCG
>JAOUQW010000030.1:5268706-5282224 GCA_028565825.1 Olivaichthys viedmensis | reverse complement strand
TCTCTCTCAGTGAACAAAGCTTTATGTATTGCTCTTCTGATGGTGTGCTCACTTTTGGATACAACTGATCCAGTTTCGGCAAAGCGTTTTAGTGCCGTACAGTGGCAATGAAAAAATCCCATTTTCAATATGGTCTCAGACTTTTCAACCCCACTGTATGTCTACATTGTTAAAACAATGTAAATGTTGTTTGTTGTTGATTCACTTGAGCCTGTAACGTGTGTCTGTGCAGAGGATAATGGACTGAACCCCGTGTGGCTCGGACCTCACCGGCAGGATGCAGAGACCGTCACCTTCACCGTGTATGAACCAGAGCTGAGCTTCCTGCGCTTCGTTGTCTTTGAGGAAGACATGTTCTCGGATCCCAATTTCCTCGCTCAGGCCACCTTCCCAGTGAAGGGGGTTCGATTAGGTAAGACACTCTGACGATATCCATAAAGTACCCTGTTAACAGTGGTCCAATTTAAATAAATCATGGCAGATGGTGGATTTAAACTGTAGCGTGTGATGGGAGACGAAGGTGAAAACACCAAGCTGCACAGTTAGCTAATTCATGTGAAATAGCGTAAATAAGTACTTAAATTTACCCCAGACATCTTTCACTGGATATCACTGGTCATCATACTTGCTTCCCCCCCACTCTTTTTAACGAAAGTCCGCAGATGTTGTTATAGCCACATCGTGTTCGCTTTGGGTTTTCTAAAGGTTGCAACAGATCTGTGCCTCACAAATTTAAATATTCACAATCTCATTGGTCTGGAAACAAATAAACTCATGCTGATGCGTGTAATTTGGCAACAGTTTAAGATGGCTTGTCATCAACTGGGAAGTCTTTTTAAACCGTGAACAGATTTAAAACCGTCGAGCCAATCTGGCAACCACCTACTCTGCGTGCCTACTCAATCCTAACTTGATTGTTTGACATGCAGAAGTCACGAGACGTCCACGGCAACAAGGTGTGTAACTCTCGTGATTTGAATGAAAAATTATCGATAAAAGTAATATCACATAACATGAAGGGACAATGGGGGTGATTTTGGGGAGATGGTATCCCCTTGCATCCTCACTCAAGTCAAGCCCTCCCTATTACACATAGTGTCTGTCTCTCTCCCTGTCAGGATATCGCTCCGTCCCTCTGAAGAACGGATACAATGAGAACCTGGAGCTTGCTTCTCTTTTGGTCTGTGTGGACATACAGCAGGTAGAGGTAAGTTTAAAAAAAAAAAAAAAAACCTCACAATGAATCAGTTAGCTTTCCTACGCAAGTTCTGCTGGACCTCTCACATTCGGAGAATTTCACATTTTATAACCCAAAATAGCTGAAGGTAGCAAAGAATAGCAAACGCTAAACTTACTTATTTGATGCAATTCCTTAAATATAAAGCACAGCAACATTGTTGGTAAGATTAGCTAGAATGATTCAACTCAACACATGGGCTCTGGTACGAAGAATATAATTTGTGGTCATGTGATCATTTTTAATAAAAAATATATATATATTGCTGGTTAAATATATATCTCTGTTGTGGGTGGATGTTTGGTTATCAGAAAGCAGAAGAGGAGTTGTACTCTTCCTCCAGCCAGCTGCGAAAGAGGCAGGCGGAGCTGTGCAGCGAGCTCTTCCTATACGACACGCACGCCAACGTCCAGCGCACACCACCCTCGAATAGCCATGATGTCCTCCTGCAGGAGTTCAAATCGAATGAAAATCAGCTTCAGAAGATCAACGAAGCATGTAGGCAGAAGTGAGTAGATGTAAGATTTAGGTTTAGAGTTACTTCTAAATGTAAGCTTTCATTTATTCTACCTAATGTTGAGCCTTGTTCAACTAAAGAAGGTGCAACTTTGCAGTCAATGTAAGTGATCCTCAAGAACACTGCTGTCTGGCCTCTTTCCTTGCAGGATGAAGGAGAAGAAAATCAACAACAGCAAGTTCTACTCATGAGGGAGCTTTAAACACATTCCCTACCAACTTCTATTTATGAGGCTTCCTCTCCTTGGCTCGGCTGATACTCTCACAGCGCGGAATAGATGGAGTCGTGACAGTTTTGCTTTCAGCCGTCCAGAGTGGAAAGTTCTGGGTGAGAAAGCTGTTGGAGGCTCCACGACACCGATTAGTGACTTGAGCAGAAAATCCTTTATTGTGAAGAGCTGGGACCGCGGGGATGCTTTTACATGAAACGCAGCAGTTTTCGGCTGAACCACGTTACTCCAAATACTCTCATTTGTTTGCACTGTAATAAACATTTTTGGTTCATTACTGCCAATTGTTGAACGGATTAATAATAAAACAACTCACCAATATTTGATAAACATTTTTGATGAACCGTGACAAAGTCTCCACTGGTGTAAAAAGGTTCAGATCCTGGACAGACCGTTTAAATCTATGGCTCTTGTACTACGAAATTCGGTACAATAATGAACACAGGTTTTGCATTTGAAACATATTCACAGACAGTTTATTCTGATTGAAATTATTTCACATCGTAGTTGACTTATTTTCCTGTTCAAGGTCTTGTATTGTCATTACAACAGCCACAGAGCAGCAGTAGCAACCCAGCTGTAGAAGCAGATAAACACAGAAATATGGGCAGCAGTTCTATCTGCAAAAAACTCCAGGAATTATGGGAAATGTAGTTAATTTATGTACATGACTGCGCCCAGGAAGGGACTGCAGTGGTAGACGTCCCATTCATCACCACGTTAAGACTCAGTCACAATTCAAAATGATAGAAAGCTTGTTTAAAAAAAAAAATTTGCAGAAAAAGAAATTTTAATATCTTAGACAGGGGTAAGGTAGGAGGAGGGTGTGAGAGAAGACATACAAGTGCAAAAAAACAAAAGTGAGCTACACAGAATAGAGATATGACTAATGAACAACAGACTCCGTAAAAATTAGTTACCTCCCCACTGTCTATTCAAAAAATTGATTCCCGATTTATTCTTTTGACGTGCTTTCAACAAAAATAATGGTTGGGAAACCCTTCAAGATATGTAGATCCCTCCCACCCTCATCTCAGTCACCGAGATATGGTCCACTGTACATAGCAGAACCATTCCAAACATCTTCTCTGAGGACTAGAAGGGCGTAGGGACAGAGATGTCCACTAGTCAACGCACTAGTTTACCATTATAGCATCCAGTTCACTCTCGAACACAGGGCGTATTGGGTTCTCATTTATAATGGTAACTAATTACATTTCTGCTGAATTTCTTGGTCTGTAATTACACACTCGCGTCTCCCTTCCTCTGACCCTTATCTGATTTTAGCCTTCAAAATGAAATTACAAAAATTAAAAACATCCGCTAATGCAACATGTACATGCAATGAAAGAAAGAAGAAGAAAAACATTTAAAAAAAACAGGCAACAAAACATGGACTAAAGTGATAAACAAAGTCAAAAACAATTAAAAGAGATTTAAAAGATTTTGAGGATAATTACAGTGCACTTGGTCTGGAGAGGAAAAAAGAAAAAGAAAGAAAAAAAGAAAAGAAAAGCTGACCACACACACGCGTACACACATCCTGAAAATGAAGGCAACAGCAGTCTCCCAAAAAACATGAGTGTAAGAGACAAATAAAGAAATACAGACAGACAGACGTAGAGTGGGCGAGGGAAATTATATACACTTGTATGTACATTATACAGGATGCAACCACGCAGGGTCTTTATCTGGACCTGAGATAGTAGAACACAACAGAGCTCTGTGCCACTACCATCCATGGCACACACAGTATTAAACTCTCAGTGGACAGTGTCCATCTCCGCGCTCGGTTCAAAGCTACCGCACAGTTCCAAGTTCCTCCGCTGGACAAAGCCACAAAAGCTGGATCGATCCAAAAAAATAAAAATAAAAAATAAAAAATGCCGAATTTAAAACGGTCTAATTGGAGACTGGTCAAGCCGACTGGGGTAGCAAATCAGAGCGTGACTGGCTGTCTGTGCTTGAAAGTGCAGGGAGAGAAGAGGACAAGCTGTCTTGTACAGTTTCTGAGAGCTCTGTAATCCCAAACTAAGATGACTTCGAAACAAAGCGCTCATTCAGCCATAACAGCTATGACCAATTGGCCCACTACCTATGGTAACTTTTGCATATTAAAATGTGGATGTTTACAGGAGACAATTTATTTCACAAAAATCAACAACATGCTCGGTGAGCTCTTCCTTCTAATGTTCATGAAGAAACCAGAGTGAAAAAAAAAAAAAAAAAGAACGCGAACAACGGTCCATTCTCAGCTTTCTCACACCATTATGGCTGGATGTCTGATTTCTTATAAATGTGCAGAACATTTTGTTAACCATTGTCCTACATCATATGTGATAAATCTGTACTGTAAAAACAGCCACGATAGGAAATCAAACATTTTGCCAATGCTGATGAATTTACAGCCCATCAGCTTTGCGGAAAAGTCAGGTTGGTAACATATTTACATAGATTGCATCCAGCGAACACCATGCCACTTCTTTTTTACGGTTCCCAAGAGGTGCACTCTTCACAGAAAATGTCCTATAGGCACCGTCTCGGCTGATTTGATTAACGAAAGGTGACAGAAATGGTTCATGATTACACGAGTGCAAAGGAGAGAGATAGTGAGAGAAGGTGGGGCCCAAATAAAGAAGGAAGAGGCTTCATAAATATTGAGTAGTCCCAGACTACTTTCCAAACAACAGTCGTCTTAAATATGGCTGCATGAACTGACTTGTACACTGTACAATGAGACCAAAAAAATAAAATAAAAAAGAGGGGGAAAAACAAAAAAAAAGATAAAAATGTTCAGTCTAGTAGGTTGTAGAACCAAGCTCCTGAAAGATCTGCTTTTAAAATGTCAAAAGGGAATATAGATATAGATATATATACTTTATACTGTATAAACACACAATTTATGAAAGCAGAGATGTGTTGAAAAATATGCTCATTCAAGTTGATAAAAATTTTTGAGAGAGAGAGAGAGCGAGAGAGGTTAAAATGAGTGTATACAGTAGTGGACACTCAGGCTACCACCTTTCTACATCAGAGGCAACAGCGACTTCTGATGAAGGATTGAAAGTGGCAGAACTTGAACTGAGAGGACCAAGCACAAATGCAAATTGTGTGGAACGGCTGGCTTTCCACAGAGAGGCGACATCAAAACTGTACTGGAATGTGGCTCTGGCTGCTAACGGCCTCACCAGTCAGGGTGCACCTCTGGGGAAATGGCTTCCCCGTGGCCAAAAAAAAAAGGGCACAGAGGCAGGAGAGTCGGCTTCTGAACTTTAAGTCTCTGAACTTGGGAGGAGGAAAAGAGTGTAATCCAGAGTGGTGTTTTGGTCAGACATACCTGCAAGGGAAAGCAGTTGCACCTAAAATAGAAGGGGGGGAGGTTTATAAGCCTCTGAGAAGTGAGAAAAATGGGGAATGACAGACCGTTGAAAAGAGAGAAAGAGCTAAAGTCTCCTTACATGATATAAATAGAATGGGCCTCCTTGCCATTTGATGATGTCACTATAAATTCTCTTACGTTTTTTATTTATTTAATGTGGCTACAAAGAAAGTCCTTGTGTTTTGATGATGACACTAAACAAATGCTGGGCTCATGTCACCAGAAGGTCCTTGTTTTTTTTTTTTTAACAAATGTTCCTATAAAGATACAGTCCTCATCTGCAAATTACTGATTGGGATGATGTCGAAGGCTCTGTGTTTTGATGGTGTCGGCAAATCCTTATGTTTAAATGATGCCGGAGATTCCTTGAGAAATCGGTGAAGCTGATCATGTTTACCAGGCCTCTGTGTAACGCACATCGACCTCCTTCAGGTTGGGGAGTTTGGCCTTTTGGGTGGAGGGGAGACACAGACATTTCAGACAAACTGCACGAGTCCCAAATCATATAAAGAATGCAGACGATACTCTTGTTTAGTGTTTATAGAGGAATCAACTGAGGCCCTGATTTATTAAAAAAGGTTTGTGTGTGTAAAAACACGCGCAAACTTATCAACACCCGCAAAAAAAAACGTGCAAGCTGATTTACTAACAGGCTCTACGGAGGACTGCGTCTTTCACATGAGCAAAATCGTACGCGTTGTCCGCTTTGCTTTAATAAATATGCAATTTGGGGCGTTTCTACCTAATGGTGCACTATACAGGGCGGTGTCAATGCAAGCAGATTCCTTTTGCACCCGTAATGCGATTTAAGTCACTTCGGGAACGGCGATTGTGTGTGTGCAAATTAGTACGTCCGGAGAGCATGTATTCAATCCGTGGAAGCCCATTTCCGCCAGTTGAAGACTAGATTATACCATTCACTAGATTTTAATAATGAGAAGGTTTGCCTTCGTAGATTAAAATTAGCACAGCGCTTCTTAAAATGATGACGACTCAGTACCACGCCAAAGTTGGTTTCATATTAGATGTTCGCCGCACGTTCGCGTCTCCGATGGCAACAGCATTAAAACAGAGGCACGCGTACCTTACAAACAGAACATACAGCACACTTATGTTGAATTCCTATTGTATTTTGAACAGTTTTTCGACGCGTCTCACTGCCTTCAGTTTGCATTATAATGGACGCGCAATTGTGTGCATGTGGCAAGTTTCAGTTTCACTCCTCCGGGAGTCTCTTAGAGATCTGAACTCGCCGCGGCGATCAAGAACAATTAACACATGCAAAAGCCTCACTGACGCATCGGTTCCTCCCCCTGCTTTTGCATGCAACGTAATTCACGTAATTATTCTTCGCAAATCACCCGCAACACGCACACCATTGCACCCGCAAATCGGCGCTCGTTATTTGGGACGTTCGTAAATCAGGGCCCCGAGTTTTCAGAAGGAGGGCTTAGTATGTTACCTTTAGGTCCTCGTAGGTGTCTGCAGTGAGTTTCGTACTGTTCATATTCAAACTGCAGAGGCTCTTCATCGCTGCGAAGCAAAACACAGCAAGAAACCCAGCAAAATTCACTAGATATGCTCACTACATATGGTATAACATAATGGTGTTGTAAAATATACGCAGTGCACTATATACAGCCAAAAGAATGCTATTTGAGATTCGGCCACAGAAAAAGAGCGACCCGAATAAGTACTTGTTGTAAAGTGTTAATTACTTACATGCGAGATAATTTTTAGGATGCGCGCTTAATTTTTTTATTGGAAAATCACGACATCGTTTTAATACATGTGAAAATGTGAAAACTACACGCATTTATTTAGACCCATTTTCCAACATCAATTGGCGAGGGTCGTTTGGTCAAAACGTTTAGAGAACGCGTATCGCGTTAGACTTGCATTAACATTTAAATGTGGATTATTAGCCTTTTAAAAAAAACATTATACAAATTCGAATAGTATGCCAACAGTAAAATTCGTGCTGACAGTCATAGTTTGTGTGCGTGTGTGTGTGAGCACTTACAGCTGAGGGCTAGCAGGCCGGCATCAGTGACTGGAGTCTCACACAGGTTGAGGACCTGCAGGCAGGCCAGGTGCTCTGAAAGCAGCCGCAGCCCAGCATCTCCGAACTGACGGAGAGAATTCATTAAATCGGTCAATTATTAGAGCGCAGACAAAGAAAATCAACGCAAGATGAATCTACAGCTGAAATATTAACTTCAGCCCTTTTTGAATGGTATTAGTTTCTCAGGGTGACGTGTTATAAAACCTTTAGCATGTTTTCTCCATGATCAAACTCTATGAATGAATCCCGGGACTACAGAGTTTCTTTTCCTACAAACAAGAAGTTTTTTTTTTTGCATCACACATGATCATGTGTTTGTATGTATTTATAGAAGTTGCATGACATTGTGGCGTATGCAAATATAAAAGTGAAGCTTTATACTTATACTCTTATGATTAACTTTATTTTTACGCTTCTAATGGGCTCCCAGTACTAAGAGATAAGACCCATACAAACTCAATTTATGAGTCACTTAAAGGATCCATCATGTGATTATTGGAAGTACTTAAAAAAAAAAGTATCCTTTCTGGATATGCGTACAATACTAAAATACGGTGCATATTAGTAGTTGAAAAATAATTGAAAAACAGTAGGTATTTCGGCCTGAAATTTCCTTAGGGATGAAGGGGGGAAAAAGAAAAAAAAAAGAATGTAAAACTAATGCCGTCAGAATAAGGCTTTAAGACTGGCTTAACAAACGTGACAGAGTCGTTTAGAATCTGAAGTGGTAAACTGGGTTCCTGGGTAAACCGGGTTTATCTGAACGTGCAGTGCTCCAGGATTACCTGAGTGGACCATAGGTTGAGCTGTTTGAGGGAGGGCAACTTGATGAGCTGCTCAGCGCAGGCACTGGTGACGTTGGTGAAGGCCAGACTCAGGTTTTCCAGGTTCCCAAAGGAGCCGGAGCTCAGCAGGCGAGCAAGATCAGCGTCCTGAGCGTAGAACACAGCACAGTCAGAGAGTGAGGGTGCAGCCTGGCTCTTCAAGTAATTATTACTGTATTGCACAATTACATAAAACTCAGAGGAGTAAATGAGCCATCACCTTACAAGTGCGACAAAGGAAAAAAGTTTAAGGGGAGGAGAAGTGATAAAGGAAAACACTAACTGTGGACTTGGATGGCAGAGTGAGTCGGGTCGGCCCTCCTTTTCTTTGCTATAAAAGTAAAGGAGAAAGAAGAAGAGATTACAGACTTTCTGAATTTCTGCATTCCACCAGCAGGTGGTGTGTGTGAGGTCAGAATGTGGGACATGTCTAAATGGGTCACTGAAGGGTCTGGAAATGAGAGCACTGCATTGAACCAACGCTAGAAATATGACACACTGCTTATTCTGAGGAAACAGAGCCATGATCAAAACGGTGATGTGGTGTAATAATATCCGCGCTCATAAAATGCTCATTTGAATGTGTATCTGCATATGTTTACGCACCAGCTCTTTAAGCTCTCTCTGTCTGTCGCACAGCTGTTCATACATGCGCAGGCCGACCTGCGTGCTTTCCAGAGTAGAGATGATCTGCAGCTGAGTGTCCTTATTCTCTATAATGTTATACTCCAGCATCAGGCACAAGATCTGTTCCACACATATATACACACACGTGACCTTCCTATGCATTTTAACACATTTTGGGATTTTTGACGTAAGCGTGCGCACACACACGCATACCTCCACCATGGTCTGGTTCCCCCGCAGTGCCAGCAACATGCAGGGCCCCAGTTTGTTTTCTGCCAGAGACAGAAGGAATTTCTTCGTCTTGTAGCAAGAACCCATGAGGATGTGAACCTGCGATGACATTGATGCGCCAGCTGTTAACACAGATATACTGGCAAGACAGCAGACGAGAGTAGCAGTGTGTCTCACACACACACACACATACGCACCATGCTAGCGAACAGCTCTCCATCATCGTCACAGGCTACGCCTCCTGGACTGTAGAGCTGAAACCAGCCGTCTTTTCCAGAACGCACACTGAGCAAACAGGAGTGCACCTGTAAAAGGCACATCCACAGACCTTAGTGCTGTAGACCCTCAACTACCAACTTATTTATTTATCTATTTATATTAATGCTCTCTTCACAGAAAATTAATGCACAGATTACATCAACAAGAATAACGAGATTAAACAGGGGCGTGTTAGGCATTTCAGTAGGCCGGTAAACTCACCTCCTGTCTGGGGTCCTCGGCAAACCTCTGAATAACGTACTTTAGCTCTCTGCAAAGACACGTGACTATTAGACTGGACGTCAGTCAGCACACAGATTGCAACATTATCTTAGAAACCTACACCTGACAGTAATCGCTCTACTTTTCCTTTATTTTCCTTCAAATCACAACTTTCACAACAAGAAATTTGTGTGTGAATTTCTGCATGCAGGGCAATACATCCTTGGTGGGCTGCGCAATTAAGCAGATTTTAAATCACGATCACAATTATTGGCTTCCTCAATTAATGAAACAATCAACTGTGATACTGGTGAGCTTAGCTACAGTTAGCTAATTGGTTAGCGCTGGATTTCGGTTTGTATCGACTCCAGCGCATTATATAGTCATTTGCTTAAACTTAATCGCTTTGGTTTTGAGTACAGTGGTGGCATATATACATGTGTGTGTCTATTATTTTGATTCAAAGACTTACACATTTGTAAGTCTTAATAATATAAGCTTATAATAAACAATGTGAACGACGTGATCGTCCAGCCCTACCATAAACTATAATGAGTACAAGTCGAGACAACAGCGTTAAACAATGCATAGACATTATTGAGGTCACTTACTTTGTGAATTTGGCATGAGCGAGTGCCCTAGTGGAGAGAGAGCAAGAAAGAAAAACATCACATAACAGTTAGTCTGTGAGTGTAGTACGTGCGTGTGCGCACGTTCCATGTTTTTGTGCTGTGCTCTGGGATGCGTCTGCCTGTTGTTGCCTTTTTCCTAATGAGGGCTGAAGGCTCAGATTAGCATATGAGCGCAGGTGAGTTCCCCACCTGTGGCAACAGTAGGGCTCTGTAGGAGACACATAATGAGTCCCCGGCCAGCAGGGCCAATTACGCCGAGCTCTCAGGCGCCGTCGCCCCAACACACGCCGTCCCCCTGCAGAGCCTGGCTACGGCTCAGCCACGTCAGCAAACTCCCTGACTCCTTGACCCCAGTGACAAACACCCCCACACCCTTCCCCATGCACACCTCTTACAAGCTTAGGATGTAGGCATTGAAACAGAATGCAATAAATCTGAAGTAGAGGGATTCACGTTTTTAAGGGCATCAGACAATGTGAAAAGGGAGAGGGCTGAGGGCTAGAAATAAAGAGGGCAACACTTACTCTTTGGGGAACGGGATTGGCTGCAGCAGGCTAGCAAGCGATGGTCTCCAGTCGTCGTAGTCCGAGCTGCAGAGAAGGCCAGAGGAAACGGCAGATTAGAGAAACAACAACAAAAGAGGAAACGAGAGCCTCATGTACGCCAGGGGAGCAAGACGGACACACAAATTAAGAGAGACGAAACCTGAGCGGCGGTGCTGGGATTCAAACCTTGCCAGGCCACGGGATCAGGTGCTAAACAGGGCAACGGTTTAGCGCACTTACGTAACAGACTCACTGTTATAATTGTGCAAGCAGGTTTCAGGTCCCTCGGCTGCTCTCATGTGGAAAACCTACTCACAACAGGCTTACATCCTCGCCATACAACGAGTGTACTAACTAACACCGAGGCAGCCTTGCGACACAAACACACACGTATGCACGTGCTCGGCCACACACGCAGCCTTTTGCCTTTCGGACATGCAGGTTTTATTTTTGTCATGAATAAGCAGAGTAGAAAGGCCAGAGCCAGGACACTCACAGCATCTTGAGGATGAGGGCAAAGCAGGCCAGCACTCGGTCCGCCTGGGCAGGGAGCTGAATAGACAGGGCGCTGAGAGCTGGGCTCACCAGCAAGCACTCGATCAGGTTGGGCTCACTGTCGCCCCCTACGGGTGCCTTGCGCAGGGCAGCGTTGGCAGTGTTGTTGTTGCGCTCCAGCTCCACCAGGATCTCGCTGGAGTTGACGATGGAGGGAGGAGGGGGCGAAAGGGTGGTCGGTGGATCGGGGCGCATCAACCGCAGAGGCATTGGGGGCTTCCGCTCGCTCTGTTGCTGACAACCATTCCTGATCTCCTTTAGACTAGGAGAGTTATCGCGACTAAGAGGGAGAGAGGTCGAAAAAAAGAGAAAATGAAAGTGAGAGACGTAGCTACAGTTACAATTTACAAAGGACTTATTTGAATATACAAAATCTGTTGGTTTTTAGGAAGCCTTCGTTTTCCACCCCATTTGAAGGCTTGCATTGAGCCGATTCAACTCCAGCCATGCTTCGAATGTGCTGTGGTGTAAAACAAACGGAACGTTTAAATTCAAATCAAATGCTGAGAGTCATGCATTAGGCCTCACAAACACATGTAAATAGAACAACGAACGTGAAATACTCAACGGGGAATGGAAAGAATTCAAATAGGCAAATTAGGGTATTAAGAAACGGAGGTAAAGAAAAAAACAAAGGTGCGGTTTGGGACATCTCATTCCCACGTGACAGAAAGGTGACGATTGAATCATGGAAAATCTGAGCACAATTCCTTCAAGGCATGCCTAAGAGGGCTCGGGGACTCGGAGAGATGATGTAAACGAGGCAAGGCTGAAAATAACAAGCGAGATCTCCGAGAGAAGACCCACGAATGCAAACGTGGTGTAAACACCAAAACACAAGCTGTGTGTTTTGAACTCCACCGGAAGTTGGTTTATAGAGGGCGTGTGGGAGAGATGTGCTGTACATGTCGAGTGGGATGTTCGGAGCTCGGCTCACGTGCTGGGGACTCACCTGTTAATAAACTCCTCATAGCAGGAGTAGATAGCAGCCAGGCACACCGCCACCAGGTTGGGGAGAACCCGAGGGTGAGGGCACTGTCCAGTGGGGCCATGCATGCTGAAATAATACACACATGTCAAAAGAAACACACACTCACGCCAGCAGTATAAAACAAGGGTCCAGGGCGTGAATCAGCCACACCTGGCACTAAACAGGCCATTAGTATGACAGGCCAAACAGGGTGTGAAAGAGTGTGCAAACATATAAATGTGATAGGAAAGTCTGTGTGTGTGCACGCGCGCGCATGTATGTGTGTGTGTGTACAATCAACACCAAAATTATTGGCACCCCTCATAAAAATGAAGACTACAAAATGAATACTACATGCAAAATGAGTGATATTTTGATCTTGAACATGTGAGGATGTTTAATAGTTTTATTCTAGCATAATATTTCTCAAACATAAAATGGCCCTGAACGTGCATTATGATATTTTTACCTGCTTCTAAAAAATGCATTTTTATATCCATTACCTGACTTGTGCGGGTCAACAACTAAGGTTTCCTTTGTGTTGAAAGCTCTTTCGTTTTCCACATGGTGAAAACTGATGTGTGCCAATGTGAACTAATGTGTGCAACCCCATATTTATAACCCAGGGAAACATGGTCAAAGAAAACAATAGAGTTTCTGGGGACTGAGAGCACAATAAATAAATAAATAAATAAATAAATAAATAAATAAATAAATATAAACATTTTTCCACATCTTTGACAGTAAGTACTATTATTTAAAGAAAAAAGGTCTAATGTAAAATAAATAAATAAATAGCATTAGAGGAAAGGTCTTTCAAATTGTTTTCTGTAGAAAATTTTAATTATTCTGTTTAATGTTCATTTCATACAATACATTTTTATCCATTCTCTTAAAGGGTGCCAATAATTTATGAGCTTTCTATATACAAGTCATGTTGGGGTGATTAGTTCATCCTTGCAGGATGTGTGTACACGTTCACTTGTAGGACAATACTCACCTGTGAATGAATTTCTTGACTACCTCCATACCGGCGTTAAGTTCATTCAGAGCCAGTATATACTCCTGAGTAAAAAGACGCAGTCTGGGACACTTCCCAAAGTCCTAGAGAGTGAGAGGGGGGAGAGAGAGAGTGAGTGAGAGAGAGGGGAGAGAGAGAGGGAGGGGGAGAGGGGGAGAGGGGGAGAGAGGGGGGGAGGGGGAGGGGGAGAGAGGGGGGGAGGGGGG
>JAOUQW010000030.1:5247128-5268606 GCA_028565825.1 Olivaichthys viedmensis | reverse complement strand
TCTCCCTTTTAGTTATGCTGTCATAGCTAGACCTGCCGGAGTCCCCGCTTGCACTCTGATCACATTGTGCACCCTTTGCAGCCACTGTATGCTCTTATCATACCTAATAATCTGTTCTCTTTGTCTGTCAAGCTGCACGTGCACTCCTGCCTCGTCTCACCATCCGGACCTTCCTGACGCTCAGCTTCCTGCTTAAATGGATAACCTCACCTCCATACTGCAGACCTGCGTCTCCTACAGACTGCAGCTGGAATCATAAAGACCATCTTACACTCATCCCAGGACTCGTATTTACTGTCTGCTCATACCAAACATCCCTTAAACACATTAGTGCTGTCTGTCTTTTCTCTATATGACCATTTACTGTAGTGATTTATAATCTCACTATCGGGTGTTACTCGGAAGAGGTTCCCTTTTGAGTCTGGTTCCTCTCAAGGGTTCTTCCTCATGTCGTCTCAGGGAGTTTTTCCTCATCACTGTCGCTTCTGGCTTGTTCATTAGGGTTCTAGATCTACATCCGTATTTCTGTAAAGCTGCGTGTAAAGACATGTGACCACGTCCATAGTTAAAAGCACTATACAAATAAAATTGAATTGAATTATTATTGAAACCTGAACCTTCTTGTAGTAGAGGATGCTGAAAGGTCAGAGAGAGAAGGGCGTTACCCTGGAAACGGCCCTCCGCTGGGGTCCCCTTCATCTTAGAGAAAGGCAGCACAGCATCGTGTGTGTGTGTGTCTCTACTGTCCATCACACACTACGACAGCAAGATAAACAGGGTGAGGGGGATTTATAACACAATCAACATGCTGTAATCAAAAGATAAAGAGAGAGACACACACGGAGAGTGATGGGGAAAATAATGACTTCTTAGATCAATCGTGATTCTCTTTTGAAAGATTCTGCATCGATGTAGAAAAATTGCCATAATCTGATTTTTTACATATGCATAATTGCCTTTTTAAATTGAAAAATTGCAAACAGTACCAAATATCTGGGACTGTCAAAATCTACAACGTGTGGTTGTATCTTTGTATCTAAAAAACGCAAATTGACAAGGCAGTATCATAATTCCGCCATAAATTTTAAGGTTTCAGATTGTTTTTTATTTTATTTACCCACAGTAATGTTTTCTTGTCACTGATATTTAGCTTCATTTTAACATTTCCCAGGCTTCCACGTAAAATCTTCAACCATCTTTATGTAGGAATAATTCACTTAGGTTAAATAACAAATGGCTTCTTATTCACTACATGTGCTCACTACATAGGCTGTAACATAATACCACTGTAGACCCTACGTAGTGCACTATATATTCCCAAAAGAATTGCACGAGATCCAGCCACAGAAAAATAAAGTGAGACTCAGATAACGCGTGTTGGGAATTAATTAGACTCTTGCACAGTACTGTGTGTGTGTATATGTATATATATATATATATATATATATATATAATGCGACCGCAAGTGACACGCTGAATGGAAATACAATCATTTTTCATGGTGAATTAAAAGAAATCAGATTATGCCATGAGGTCCCTAGATATTCACACCCCTATACCCCATACACACACACACACACACACACACACCATATTTCCGTCTCTCTCTCTCCTTTCTGTCTCTGTCTCTGTCTCTCTCTATTCTCTTCCCCATCACTCCGTCCTTTTTTCTTTGTCTATTCACATTTCTCTCGTCACATCTCTCCATTCTCTCGCCCTCTCAGGAAGCAAGATATTCCTCTCGGAACAGGCTTCATTTCCTACGCCGATATTTTTTACAGAATGAATTTAAAGCCATGCGATATAAAAATTTTATGATTTACTACCAATAATTTTTTATTTTTTTATTTATTTCAAACTGTATTATGAATGCATTTATTAACGTGTATTTATTCAATGTTTGACAGAAGCCTGAATTTGAGAGGAAGGCTACTCTAGATCACCTGGAGGGTGTGCGTGTGTGTGTTGGGGTGCAGCAAGTCCTCAATGACAGACAAAAAAAAAAGAAAAAAAAAGTGCAAGACAATGCCGAGGGTTTCCCTTTCACACCCTCTCAGTTGCTCCATTCAAATCAAACAGAACACACACTCTGGTGAAGGAAACACTGGGGTGTGTGTGTGTGTGTGTGTGTGTGTGTGGGTGGGTGGGTGTGTGTGTGTGTGTGGGGAACGTGGCAGGCGGCATGCACCAATATTCCATTTTCACCTCACAATAATCTCCTACACTTATGATTATTATAATAATCTCGTATCAGAGCGGCAGTTCTGCCCTTAAAATAAGGCACCTTAAAAAAAATTAAGGCCTTAGGCAGCCTAAAAACCGCTCTTCTTCTTTATTTATTAATTTATTTCTAAGGTGCCTTATTCTAAGGGCAGCATTGTCGCGTTTCGCGACCTCGGCAGCCTCCTCCTCCATGTAGTGTAAAAGTGGCGAAGCCACCGAAGACATCCAGGTCTTCGGTGATGTCACACGGACGTGCTGATGTGGTTTAGGACACGGTGGGACTCACGGTCATCTATAAACAATGAACACGAACTTCGCATCATTTTGCCACCGTGGTCCTGACTCGCAAAGTTTAAAACCGGAATTGTAGCGGAAAGCTTCAAGTGTGTGTGTGTGTGTGTGTGTGTGTGTGCTAATATCACGTAATTATGGGACTGTATGCAACAGTAAAGCGTTGGCCCTAAGGTCTGGAAATCGCTAGTTCGAGACCGGACGATGCTACAGCCGTCCGTGGCCGGGAGTCTAAGAGAGCGTGATTGGGCGCTGCTCTCTGGGTGGGAGGGACATTACACCTCCTCTCCTGTCAATCAAAAAGCGGAACCAGCCAATCGTGGGCGTCTGTGAGCTCATGCGTGTGGAAGAGGGCGGTTTTCGCTTTCCTCAGAGCGCACGGGACGGCCCTGTGACCCTGCACGAGCGGTAGACTTCATGTGTCTGGGAGGAAGCACGTGTTAACCCTCACGCGCCCCGGACTGGTGGCTGTCGTGCGATAGGAGAGAGGATTAGCGAGTGTGGGAGGGAATTGGCGATGACTAAATTGGGAGAAAACGTGTATGACGATTTGGGTGTGTATTTACTGGAAACAATTTGAGTGATACGAACTTCCATATCGACAATAAGAGCAGCAATAACCAGCAGCATTGGCTTTCATTCACTGTTTCATGCCACAGTCCTTTTTTGTTTTTTTTAATAGCTTGGATGTGGATTGGGTCAGTAGCATACAGGACCACACACACACACACACACACACACACACACACACACACACGACCAGGTGAAAGCAAACAGCGACCACACAGTCTGTTCTTTCATCTGTAGTACAAGTGCTTCTGGAAACAGCTGCTTCAAAAAGGCAAAAAAAAAAAAAAAGGAGTGTTGATGCTCAGCTGTGCTTTTAAACAACCTAAATAAAACCTCCGTAAACACAGCAAGGTGAAGACACACGCGCACACACACACACACACTTCCCAGTGTAATTCCACATCAGACAACAAGATCTAAACACTACATACGACTAAAATACTATGCAGTGCCGTTGAAATGCTCTTCATTCACAAGGTTACTGTGACGGTGTAAAGCCTGAAGGTGTGAGAAAGAGTAAACGCGACAGGTGAAATATAGTGACGCCTCACGCTGTAGGCTAATCATCCTAGCATTACGGCTAATGCATAATTCATGTGCACGGTCTGCAAGGTGTGAAAAGGCTCGGCGCAGGCGGAGGACAGAGCAGCCGGAGGGAGTAAAAGATCTTTTATAAGCTTAATAAATATGCACCGTGTTTTTCAAACTCTTCAACGGAATAATAATATTGCCTTCCCCGAGAAAGACGCACGCGATGCTGTCCTTATTCCACGATAGAAAAGTGTCCACGATAACAAAATGTGCGCGTGCAGGACCCCATATAACCGATTATACATGCGCAAGCCTCAATACAAAAAAGACAAATATACAGCTGTGCTGGTTCCACACAAGATAGGCCACTTATTCATTAAAGCGTGCTTTACGCGACTGTTAAAAGAAAAAGCATGACGTCTCGCATGCACGCCCATCAATGCACTGCATGTACATCGAGAAAAATAAATAAATAAACACCTCTTTTACCCCAGCACACATCACATCTTAACCCCAGACCATCACAGACGTCCGATCACCAAAATAAGCCGCTTGAGGAACAATCCCTCGCCTGTTTGAATTCCTGATTGCACATTGCAGTGACGCAAATCCTACGCTGCGTCTCTTTCACTCAGCCAGCAGGCGTTTACAGGCGGCGGTTCACAAACTGCTCATCAGGGACTTCCTGACGGAGTCCACATTTTTTGCGCTCTTCCCAAACCCAACAAACCTGAACCTGGGATCTGGGCGAGCGCAAAAGCGTGGACGCCATCCGAGGGTCCGCGAGGACTGCTTCACAGTCATTACTGTACACTTAAGGCTGGTTTATCAGCCTTCCAAATCAGCCAGAAAAGGGAAGTTTGGGGGAAAGCTACTCTCGAAAACGAACGTGTGAACGTCTGAGCTTTAACGCTGCAATTCCGTCGGTTTTTTCAGACGAGGTTACACCAACGACGGGGTCGCAGTTGACACGTGCTGCCGTTGTCTTTAAATAGACAACGAGAAAAAACACGCCCGAGAAGTACTTCCTGTTTACTGAAGCATACATCGGGGTTTACACATCTACAGTCAGCATAATAATGGTGTTTCTAATGTCTTTGGTGTTTCACACTTTATTGTTTGACTGCGAATCCACACATCAACTTTGTTGTCGAGGGAAAAAAAGGAATCTTAAGGAAAGTGCGTTTTCAACCACCGGTTTTTAACAAGATAAAAAATGGGATAAATACCATGAAGGCTGAGGTGCGAGATTTAATGAGCACCTAAAGAGACGACGTGATGAGGGGAGATGGAAACAGTGTTTGGGGCGTAGATAAAGGAAACCTAGATGTCGCAACGCTTCCTCCACATTAGAAGGGATGTCAACGCAAGTCTATGAATAGATGCAGATCTACTCTGATGAAAATCAGCTGTAGCTCCATTTAGTTTCGACTGTTTTTCACAAAACATGCTTCGCTACAGACGTCATACGTTTGTGCAGACACCACAGCTGGTGTAAAACGTAAATATATCTGCACTGTCAATAATTTGATTGAGTCCAACTGCTGGAAATTTGGGAAACGTACAGTGGGCCAGAAAAGATGACCAAACCAAGACCTGCCAGTTTTTGAGCATTTAAGCATTGCACTGCTATTGATATGTTCAAATCTGCTACACACTTCAGTATTTAAGCACACTTAATTAAACACAACTATCATAATAAACTAGAGTCGAGGTCCCAATAATTATTTTTTATATTCATACAACAAGAACCAGGAATAACGATATCTACACAAACCCACAAAGCATAAGCTTCAAGGAAAAATACCTCGACAACAACAACATCAATAAAATTCATCAAGTAACAACGTGAGCTAAAGCTAATGCTAAACACGATAGCAGCTCAAGCTAGCTTACTTACATCGTGCTGAACAGCCGACCAGACAAACCGAGTCAACGGTCCACAATCACGACTGCAAATCTAATCTTACTGAACTTCACACGCAACACCAAATATTAAGAACATTAGCTAACAACTGAGGTCGAGCTAAACAGTAATAAACAGTAATAAACAGTATTAAACAGTATTAAACCGTAATAAAGAGTATTAAACCGTAATAGAGTATTAAACAGTAACAAACAATAACATACAGTATTAAACAGTATTAAACAGTAATAAAGAGTATTAAACAGTAATAGAGTATTAAACAGTAATAAACAATAACATACAATATTAAAGCGTATTAAACCGTAATAAAGAGTATTAAACAATAATATACAGTATTAAAGAGTAATAAACCGTAATAAACAATAATATACAGTATTAAAGAGTAATAAACTGTAATAACCGTATTAAACAGTAAACTCACCTCGCCAGCCTGCCTTAACTCTTGCATAAAGTCCCCCATAAAATGAACGCGCGCGCGCGCGCGCACACACACACACACACACACACACACACACACACACACACACACACACACACACACACCTCCTGTAAAAAGTGATTCTTTGATCCTCTTGTTTTAAGGTGTCGGTGATTCTTACATGCAGATGCTACACAGTGAGCCAGCAAAGTTCAACTCAACTCAATGGGAATAATCGGGAAAGTCGCCCCGCCAAGAGGACGATCCCGGCGACGTGTCCGTTTTAACCCAAAGCGGCATCTCGGTTTATACATCTATGATCTGAGCGTAGCGAGTGGCCGTGGTCTGAAGTGATGAAGCCTACGCAGGGCACTTCGAAGGGGAACCGCCCCCGGAAGCTATTTGTAGAATCGTTCCAAGCTGAAGTGATGAAAATCGTTCACTTGAAAAACGGCCGTGTTTTGACGGGAACAATCGACGGACACTTTGCTGCCTGAATTCTTTGCACCGTTTCTATGAATGAGTTTACCTATAAAGGTCAAGTTCAAGTACAAAGTCATGGTCCATTTATTTCATTACATTTATTAAACTGCAACTAAAGAGAATAAAAACAGCTAAAGATAGTGCTGCGGCACTTTCAACAAGCTCCTCGTGAAAAGCACAACGTCTTTATCGCGACCTCGGATCAGTCTGTAGCTCGTGCACTTGGATTTATTTACGTGATTGATAAAATCGTGATTAGTGAACAGAAGCACCGGAATGAAACTGGTGGCGGTGGGAAAGTATTCGCTGCTTCATCAATCTGTTCCTTCATGTTTGTGTAAGTGTCCGTGATTCTGCCACAATAATAAATAAATAAATAAAACGGCTGCGGCTTTGAAAAATGAGGTGCGTTCCAAATGGCCGTTACTTTTGGGCCCTACGGAGGGAACACTTCAGAGTGAAGGGTGCAGCCTGAGGAGGGAGCAGGACACGATCACTTCAGAATAGACCGCAGCTGGTGTGTGTGCACGTCTGGTGCTCGTTTGATGACATCAGTAACAGAGCAGTAGCTGACGGGAACACACACACACACACACACACACACACACACACACACACACACAGACAGACAGACAGAGAGACAGAGACACACACAGACAGACAGACGCAGACAGACAGATAGACAGACAGACAGAAACGCAGACAGAGACAGACAGACAGAGAGACAAACAGACACGCAGACAGAGACGGACACGCAGACAGAGACACACACAGACAGAGACAGACAGACACGCAGACAGAGACAAACAGAGCCACACACACAGACAGATAGACAGACAGACACGCAGACAGAAACACAGACAGAGAGATAGAGAGACGCAGACAGACAGAGAGACGCAGACAGACAGACACGCAGACAGAGACAGGGACACAGAGACACGCAGACAGAGACACGCAGACAGAGACACGCAGACAAAGACACGCAGACAAAGACACAGACAAAGACAGACACGCAGACAGAGACACACAGACAGACACGCAGACACGCAGACACACACACACACAGACAGACAGAGACAAACAGAGCCACACACACAGACAGATAGACAGACAGACACAGACTGACAGGTCAGGCCTATAATGACTTGAGTAATGATCTAAACTCTGGAATTTTGCATGAGGGCCTCCGTCACCTGCTCCATTTGCATAAAGTAAAGATGGACACGCAGCACGCGCTCCCGCAGATCACCAACATTAACCAACAAAACCTTCGGACTGATCGTTACGACAACACGATAAAGTGCAGCCGCGTGAAGGACAAACAGAAATAACACAACTTTAGAACTGATCAAAATCCAGGAGTGAAATCACAGATTTAAAACCATCTACACGCCAGAGTACACGAGTTCTGCGCCAGCGACCAGAAGATCGAGTTCAAATGTCAGGCCTGCCAGAGAACCACGGCTGGCTCTCGAATCAGCCCTTCAACCATGGATACACTACACAACTGAGTAAATCCTGGCAGATCATGAAAAGACATGACACACTTTCCAACCTTTTCTCCAGGACTTGTGGCGTGTGTGGAAAATCGCGTCACGATTCTCTCTTCAAAAGATCCATAATCGGACTTTATTATTGAAATATGTTAACAGTAGGGCTGTAAAATATGACATAAACGATATCTCACTATAATGCCTCTAGATTCACACACCAAAGTTCGCATCGTGTTTATACATGTTTCAGATATCTTTTATCTTGATGGACGCGAAGACACAAACAAAATCTGATTGTTCGATCAATCGCCACAATAACTGCCAGATTATTGGCCGACGACCATAATCGATACTGACAGGAAGCAGTTTCCTTCACTCGCTTCTTAGACAAATGGAAGACGAGAATTTGAAGCGACCACCATAATAATAATATCATCAAACATTGCGATGTACCGTGTAATCAATGATCAGCATGCATGTGCCTGCACGTCGTCACAACTGTTTACATGCACGAACACGGCTGGATTTGACCCAAAGCGCAGAGGAAAGTCACTAAATCAACACAGAGTAAAAGAGCCTGACAATTTCACGTCTAAATTCAGGATGGAAGAACATTTTCCAGCCCTTTTTGAGACTTTTCCCAGATTTATTTATAAAACATTACAGACTTTCTATGTCCACTTTCCTTCCTCATTTAAAAAAAAAAGGTCATTAAATGCATCGTGAAAAGGAAAAAACCTTCAAATGTGATGTGCACCAAGTGAAGTAAAGATGGCGCCGATACGATATCAGCAGAAAATACTGGATCAGATATCGGAGGAAAAAAAAAAAGAATGAATTCGATGCGATTCTGTCACAAATCTAGCCTTAAACCAGGGACGTTTTATTTTAAACCTGTGTTTACATATTAATTTTATTATAATTGGCATGAATAAATATTATACTGGAATTACAGGTCTTTTATTTTAACGTGTCTAATTTGGCACACATTTGCACCGTGATATTTACGTTTTGTTTTTGTGTTTTTTTGCTTGAAAGTTTATTTGATTTTTTTTTTAAAGCTGAATAAAAGTTGAATAAAAAAATATTTTTTTTATTTAAATCGTCGCCCCTTGTATCGTGTACACACAGTCAAATTCCTGGAGGAAAATTAACACAGACTCGGTTGAATTGGAAGCGGTTTTTACGATATTTTTTAATTTAACATGCTTTTTGAATGTGGAAAAAATGTAATAAAACGCTCCGCTATTTTACCTACAATTTATCGACAAATAAAAAATTATTCCTAAAGCTGTTCAGAAGATGCGAAAGAGATTGGAGAGCTGTTGTAGAAAAGGTCAAATGGCGGACACACAAGTTATTAAAGAATATTTATATCACGTTCAGAAAAGAAAAAGAAAAAGTGGCATCGTGTCGTCTCGAAAGTGAAGTAACAGTGAAGAAAATAACGTCTGAAGACAACGGATTTGAAACCTTCCTGTCCGGGGATCTTACTTTAACAACAAAACATGCAGGCGTTCCAAAAACATTGCCTAAACTTCAATAGTTTTCCGGGTTTGGAAATAAACGACAAAGTGGTAAACTCTCGCAGACCTGCGCAAGAACCCTGCAGACGAAACGCTGATAAAACTCAGACCCTTCTCAGAGGAAGTAAAACAGCAGCTCTGACAACAATCATTACATAACACACACACACACACACACACACACACACACACACACACACACACACACACACGTCTCGTGCACACACACGCACACACACACACACACACACACGCTCAGGTCAAAGGCAACGACCAGCACGACCATTCATTTCATAACAAGCATCAACTGCAACATGAAAAGTTTGTACATTAAACCACATATTTAGTATAAAGCACTTTGCGATTTTGAACCCAAAATGAAATGTGCAACATATACGAATAAATTATAATAATAATAAATTATTATTATTATTATTAATACCTGAAACACTGACTCATAAAAAAAAAGACTCATTTTTTTCATTTATAAAAAGTTTTAAATGTGTTTTACAGGATGCGCGTTTTACGCATGAACATAAATTAAGAAGCTAAAACTGAAAAATTCCACCACTCTTGACTTCAGCATGTGCTTCACACACACACACACACACACACACACACCATGCTGCTTCAAGTCTGCAGGAAAAGTAGCTGTGTGTGTGTTACAGCATCAACTGAAACACTGATACCCTGAATGTCACACACACACACACACACACACACACACACACACACACACACATGTATATATATATATATATATATATAAGGGCTTTATTATTGATCAAGATGTTTAAATGGACAGGCATCTGATCTAATGGCTGGCGTCCAAGCCGATGGAGGATGAGTATGGAGGATGAGTATGGAGGATGAGTAGGCGTAACGGGTCTGGGCAAAACCTAAAGAGCAAGACAAAGCCCACAGTGCAGCAGTCATGTCAGCTGAGGAAACAATGACACGACGTCTCAATTCCGTGGCTTTCTCCTCCTCCTCCTCCTCCTCCAAGTCCTAAAGCGAACCCATTGAGGCCCATTGACATCGTGCCAGTATCTAGTCAAGCCCACACTGCTCCTCGACATCTTGTCGTTTCTGAAATAGCGTAGCTGCTCGAGCAGCGGTTCAACATGGCTATCGCGAAGGGGGAGGAGGTGGACCCGCGTGTGTGTGTGCGTGTGTGTGTGTGTGTGCGCCCCATCACGGGACCCTTACCGTGGCCGAGACGATGCTGCTGTCGGTCAGGGTGAGGTGGTGGGGTTCCCATCTCCGCAGGAACTTGGAGGTGAGGATCTTGCTGAGGAAGGTGCGCGGGTGTTTCACCGCGCACACCTGAATGTCTCCCTCGTGCAGGAGTTTATAGCGCATGCCGCCGCCGCCGCAGTGAAGCGCGCTCCGGCGGCACGACCCCGCGCCCACCTTACTGTTATTATTATTGCCCTCCGGCTCCAGCAAAGGCTTGCTCTCCTCACACTGATACGCCTGGTTATTGTGCAGCTCGTTGCCCAAGTGGCTGCCGTTAAAATCCATGTTCGAACCGCGACGCGACGTTCTTGTTCGCGAGGGCCAAACGGTCGCCTCGGTGACCAGCGCAGGCTTGAACACACGGAGAGCTACCGCGAGGCGACCTCGGCCGTTTTAATACCGACGAGGGCGTAGAGCCGAGACGCGAGAAGAGCCATTCGACAATCCGCTAGCAGACGCGCTACCGTCATTAAACCAGTCCGATGTTTGTGTCTCTCTTCTTCTTCTTTTTTTTTTTTTTTTTTTTTTCTTTTCTTTTTTTTTTCTCTCTCCTCCCTCCCTCAACCCCTCAACCGTCTTTTCCGTGCGTTATAACACTCCCTCCTCTGACGAAGCTATTCAATATGTTCGGGCCATTGCCGTGTCCAGCCCGTCACGCTCCACGGCGGCGTGCTGCTCTGAGCTATTCCAGCATAACGCCGTTCGTCGTCAAGCTACAAGACAAAAGCCAAACGCGGCCGGTAACCCTCCGTTGGGTTGTCGGTTGTTCGTTTTTGTTGTCGTTCTTTAAGCGCTCGTGGACGTGGGGTTGTTTTTTTTGTTTCTTTTTTTTCTCTCTCTCTCTCTCTCTCTCTCTCTCTCTCTCTCCCCCCTTCTTTCTTTCTTTCTTTCTTTCTTTCTTCCTTTTCTTTTTCTTTCTCTCTTTCGTCTCTATCTCGGTGAAGAAACCGAGCGGTTGGGACAGCGCCCCCTTCTGATTGGCCCGCGCCGGGTCACATGACTTCGAAGTGACGTCAATGGGGGAGGCGAGCGGATGCGCCGTCCGTCGTTGCGTGTGTTACACCGCTGTCTGCCTGATAGGGAGAGAGCAGCCGTAGATTTGCCTTCGCACAAAATGGAGAAAGACGAGGGGCCGCAAAGAATTTGGGATGTAGGCCTACTGTTTAAAATAAATAAATAAATAAATAAATAAATAGCTTTCAAGATTCTTAAATGCGCTCGAGTGGCGCGGCCCTGTTGCAGTTCTAGTCAATCACGTCGAAACTAGAAACCGGTTCTCCCGCTGCACATGGCCTTAAATGAATGGGGTTTTTTTTTTGTTGATCTGGATCAACAGGCCAGCCTGAGTGTCAACTGCACTGCTGCTGTGGAGCCTGAGCTCCCTGCCTGTGTCTGTGTTAGGTTATTCAGAGACAGTCCGCCTAATAACACAACAGTGGGCATGGAGCCATCTAGCCTATAGGGCCTTAATTAGAAAAAAGGGAATGGCCTTCAGGCTACCAGTTACAGCTGTGGCCTGTAGACGAAGCTTATTGCTCTCATAGGTGTATCTTAGATTTCAGTTCATTCCTTTACTAAGAAAACCCATATCCGTAACCCGCACACAACCCGCGGTGGTGGATCAGTGGTTAGGGCACTAGGTCTAGGGCACTAGATCAGAAGGTCGTGGGTTCAAACCTCAGCTCCACCAAGCTGACACTGTTGGGCCCTTGAGCGAGGCCCTTAACCCTTCCTGCTCCAGGGGTGCTGTATCATCTCTGACCCCAGATTACCAACATGCTGGGGTATGTGAAGAATGAATTTCACTCTACTGTACTTGTATATGTATATGTGACAATAAAGGAGCTTTCTATTCTATTCTATTTTGCTTGATCAGCAGGATGATTACCCGCCACCGTGACACTCTTTTTGCTCCCCGAAACTGTACAGGATTGCTCAGGAAGCCATCCGATGCAATATACAACAACATAGTTACGGACACTCTTCATGAACGTGGCAACATTTGTTTTTCCCCCCCTTTGACGTCGTAACTGTCTCCAATCCTGAGACAGTGAGGGATAGATGAGCAACTTTAAAGAAAACAGGGTTGTTGAAATTCATTGTGTCAGCCCTTGTCGTGTCCACACACCAGCTATACGCTGGCTCATAAAATGGCATTTCATATCAGCCAGGGAAAGGGCAATCCTTATCTCCCCTCTAATTCACTGCTGCCATAAAGAGCAGCTGTTTTGTTTTGCCTAACATGTTTCAAACGTCACAGCTTTTGTGTTCATCTTCCTCAAGTCAAGGCCTTCATTACACGCAGTTACAAAATCTTGGTGTTCGAAACACCTGTCTGCAGGCTACTTGTGCAGTGGGAAAGCCAGTAAACTTTACTGTAGCGTATGCCGTGTGTTGTCTTTGACCTCATTACAGTCAATGACGTCATGACGCCGAGCAAAGATACAAGCTTGATTAGTACCCATGAGAAAGATCTTAAGCTCTCTTGTTTTGTTGACAGTCTTTTCGGTGTGTGGTTGCCGAGACGGGGCGCTCGTATCCCCGCTGGATATACTCTGATGATAAGCTATGCAGTCCCGCTGAGGCAAAAAGCCGTCCAAAAACTGATTGGCATTCCCTGCCCAACGGCTTGGCTGTCATCTTTCCTGACCAGCAACAAACACAGAAATTAATACGATTTCCCATATCATGCAAAACGAGACCAGCCGTAGTGACCTAACACTGTGTCACATGGCTGATTGTGTCACAGGAAGCACAGGACCACAGGAAGTATTTTGATATTGGCAGAAAGAGGCATGAAAGGTGCGCATGAGGCATGTCTTAGGTTGTGGGTTAGGCACTGAAAAAAAAACAAAAAAAAACCCCCTAAGCATTTCAACCTCCCTCCTGAGATTAGCATGATCTCGACAGAAAAACAGTGTATTTCCCACAGTGCACTCTTTTTCCAGACCACCCACTCTCATTACTCAACATTACCAATAAATTGCTGCATTTACAGTGAACACATTTTGTTTTTGTTTTTTTTGCAACATGCAGTCACAAGCCACAAATGAAATCACATTACATAGAGTTGATAGTGAAACAAGCATCTGTTATGACCTGATCCGATCATGTTTAAAAAAGAAAAGAAAAGAAAGCCCCTACTATATGCAATGTTGCTGTCAGAATATCTTCTAAATGTGTATGTATGTATATGTGTGTATATATATATATATATATATGATGATGATGATTATCCGTTCAGTCGCAGCCGACTCTCGGTCACTTTATGGATCCTCGTTCTCCACGCCAGATGTTGTTTTGAAGAAGATAAAAACCTTTTTGATTCTGTCACGTACAGTATCTTTAAAAAAGGCCTTTAAAAATTGGCAAAAATTCTCTCTGCACATGACTGCACTGGAAATTCAGATTGGAATGTGACCCGGCCTAACCAGCTCTGCAGTGGGAATAATGAAAGAATGAAACGGCATTACATTACAAGGAGAGAGAAAGCGAGAAAGAGGAAAATATGCCGTATCAAATAAAGTTCACGGGCCATATAAATATGAGATGTGTGATCAAAGGAGGGAAGGAGAGCGAAAATGGGATGTGGACTCCGGCATTTATATTCACAACCAGACCTCACACTTTCACTCCTTCTCTTTCAAACAGACTCAGTTGGAACAAAAAAAAAAAAAAAAAAATCACAGTTTCTCCCTGATCAAAGATAATAAAACGCGGTTATATGGACTAGGGTCCGCCCAATATTCTGTTTCCGATATTAAGGTTCCACAGACTTATTTTTATCAGTGGAAATCACACGCATAGAGCACTGATAATGTCTCTCTAAATGTTAAAACTGCATTCATGAATGTAATGCTATTTTTAACAATGACCAAACATGCTGTAGGGAGCTAGTGGGGCGCTAATCACTCACTTTGCGAAGACGGGATTGTTCCGACATAAAATATGCAATTTGCAACCCTATTTACCCTGTGCTCACACCGGCAGCTGCGCGACACGGCAAAGCGGCTGGAAGTCATTCATTTTGAATGTAAACTGGCGATCTACAGCGTCGCAACATCGCTTTGTGGCGATGCAACAAAGATTACTTTATGCAGATGAGAAGCGAAGCGGTTTGGCAACTTTTGGCGACTGGTGATTTTTGGTTCTAGATACTCGTTCCTAGTCGCAGCTTCTGAACCGGCCGCTGATGCTCGTTGTGCTGCTATGGGCTTAAAGTGTTTGATTTTCCCAAAATAGACTGATGCCAGTGTTTTTTTGCCGCAAAAAGGCGGCAGCGATTTCAAAGAGCAACGTAGAACGATTTGAGCAACGCGAGGCGAAAAACCGCTGGCGGTGTGGGTGCAGGGTTACTTTTCCCATAGATCTAAATGCAGATATCACTATTGTCACTTAGATCTTTTCCTCTTGGCATCTTAATCCAAAATCGAGGTCAACTAGGCCTGCTCAGCATTTTTATACGTCACAGAGCATCGTAGGATGTCAATTTCTTAATTCTATCATGCAGTACATCTGTCAGGAAGCATCTGCACTCTTTATGTTTGTCCACTCATTTATTCATCCGTCTGTATATCATAACAATCCTCAAAACTCAAGGTATCCAGAAATCATATTGTCCTTGTGTGACAAATTACCAGTAATTTGGTTTGGAAATAACAGGTTTCTCCAAATGTAAAGTGAATTCTGAAAAAGAACTAAAAGAAAATGTAGATGGTTTTGTGTTATCATCAGCTCATGTTCTTTTAAATATTGAAGAAGAGCACTGAGGTGGCATTATCAACAGAGCGTCAGCAAAACACATAGTCATGGAGAGACTAGAACATTCACTCGCTACCGCAATATTTATACCAGACAATCTGTTTCCATCACTGTTTATTGTCTTTTCTCTTCATCCACACTCAACTGTTACACCTCAGACAAGAGGAAACACTGTTTTTGTAATATTGAGCCAATATTCTGGCATTTAAATTTAAGTATTGTAATATGCAATTTCAAAAGTTGGGAAGAACACTTAGAGGCAAAGTTAGTCTAAATGCTTTTTTTTTTACGTAATTTTTTCCCAGTTTAGTTGTTGCCAATTCTCACCCGTTAACCAGGTCTTCCTCATCACATGACAGCTTTTCATAGTCCAGCTGAACTCACTTTGAGGAGAGCACTAACTGCCCTCTTTCGTATGCATGAGCTAACAGACACCTGCGATTGGCTAGTGTTGCTCTGACCGACAGGCAATGCAGTCAATGCTGTCCTTCCCTCCCAGAGAGCAGGACAATTATTCTTTCTTCCACTCCCAGTCACCAATGTCCAGATGATAGGGTGAAACTTTAGGAACCTAATACACCAAACCGACGTTGAGAACTGACGGCCACCAAGGCTGACTGTTGATTGCCTCCCCTTACCCGTTACACGTTGAACACACCCCAAGTGCAAGAAGACATGCTTCATTCCAAGTGAGGGCAGTAGTCTGTATTTGTAATTTAAAGCCAGAAGACCCAGTATCATGGAAAGACAATGCCTGTGTACATTCATACATTACTGTACTGCATATCTGTCAAAATAGTAGACCACCTACCAGTATGAGTACCTATAGTGGTGTACTATTTTGACATACTATTTAGCGTGGTAGTATGTGGTTTGGGACGTAGATAAACAATCTATGCAAACTAACACTTTTCTCACCAGTGTAAATCTGTTGAAATGTTCTGCTCATAATTTAAACACTTTGTTGAAAAAATATAGCTAGCAACAGCAGATGAGAAAAGGTTTAAAAATGAGAGATACTGTATATGTGCTTCTTGAGAGTGTCGTTTGCTCACTTTTGTTTCTCTTCTCCTGCACCGGGTTTGCTCAGCTGAACAGCCAATCAGAGAGCTCTCCTCCGACGCTGATTGAAAATGCTCAATCGGCCGAATGGAATCTGACAAGGACTGACCAGTGCTCACGATGCGGGACTCACAGCAAAAACTACAGGCGACAATCAGCTTGGTGTGTCAGGGCCCTAAGACCTCATTTTCAGTTCCATCATATGAAACTCTCTATCTCTCCTTTTGTAGTAAGGAAAGAGAAGAAAGAATGTTTGGTTGGAGGAGTGTTATCTGATCTGGCTTTATGTCTCAGTTTTAGTTTTCCTCCTCTCGCTGTCTGATGGTCTTGTAAAAGAGGCTCTGACATCATTTACACACACTGCAGTGTGTGATCAGCAAGACAAAACCACAGGCTGTCAATCAAAACAGAGCCAACAAATCTGTCAGACCTGAAATTACAATATGTCAACATAACTAGTGACTGAGTCAACATGAAAATCTGTCCCCATCCCAGATTGTCCCAAGCCATTCCTAACACCATCCCTAACATCTCCCCTAGCCCCTGGCCACAGGGGGCATCTCCGTCATCATACAGCTACATTTGTATGTAGCTCTGGATAAAAGTGTCTGCCAAATGAATAAATGTAGCAAAATGCAATCTGCTGTACATCAGCTAGAAACATTTAGGAGAAATCTGTGGCTCTGCTGTTGTAATTGTCTAGATTGGAACTTGATTGGGTGATTATTCTGTTATTTCCCCAAACTGGCCTTTATTATTAAGGGTATTATTTCTCTCATTACTTACCTGTTTTTAATTAGCAGCATAAAAACAATTAGATCCACAATGTAAAAACACTGTCACGAAGCGTAGCGGCAGAGGTAGGACACAGGCGAAAGCCGAATACTCTTAAACATTTATTGTCAACTCTAAACATAAACACTATCAAACACTCTACACAACATGACATGAAACAATCAGGCACAAACTGGACGGAAACAAGGAGGGCTTCTTAAACATTTACAAATGACGAACAAACAACATGGGGGGGACAATCACATTACGGGACAGGGATCACACACACACACACACACACACGGTAGCGCACATGGTGGCCGTCGCCATGGCAACTGCCCGCTAGGTCAAAGAACCCCCCAACAAAGGTGCACCTCCCGCACGCACAAGCACCCAAAGGCGGGCCCAGGCACGTGGGGCCAACATCCATGTCCGGAGGGCCATACGGAGGCTGTCCTCACGCCGGGGACCGATCACACCCCGTGTCGCCAGGGAGCAGAGCGAAGGCATGCTCCGCCGGGACCGGATGCAGCTCGTCGAGCAAGGACGTCCACGGCGGGGGCTGGAAGTGGAGCAGCGTCGCAATCCCCGAAGCCCGAGGGCAGAGCGGTGACGCCCACAGCGTGGGCCCCTGTCGGTGCTCCCCTCGAGATGGTGAGCTTTCAGAATAGCTCCGCCGGCCGGTCCACTTCCTCGTCGGACACCCGGGGGCCGCCCACCGCGGTATCGGGAGGCAGAGCGACGTCGCCGTCTCCAAAGCCCGGGGGCGGAGCGATGACGTCCTCTGCGTTGTCATCGGACACACAGGGACCGCTCACCGCGGTGTCGGGAGGCAGAGTTGCATGTAGTAATATCGATTACTTCAAAAGGCCTTCTATATTTTACTCTGAGCAATAATCAAAATGGCAGGAAGTCATTGGAATGGCAACCTTCGGGTCAAGTGAGCTCGGCTACTGCACTGATTTATGATGTAGTATTTGGCATTGTTTACCCTAGGCAGGTATTTCCCATGGGGCTTTTTTTCATTTAGTAAATGTATGTGTTTCTTTACACATCTGTCAGGATGGAGAGAAGCACAAGGCTCCATATTTACCTCGCAATGCGAAACACTCCTTTCCTGTAAAACAGCTTCATGAACACATTATCTGATGCTGTGGTGGCCATGACCCATTTGGCGCCTTAGGAAATTGCCTATTCCAGCGAACGTCACTGATCTGATGTGCATTTTTGGGCCGGTTCATTTCCAACAATCTGTTTCTATCCCCCTTTATCACACCCTATCTTTATCCACACACCTTTTCTACCTTAGATATACACAGACATGGGCTACATCCTAGAGCATACTCACTTACTAAATAGTGGGTCAAAATAATACACAATCTGTGGTGTTAGCTAGCTGGCTGAGCACTTATACTGCATACTACTATATTAAAGAGCATGAAAAAATAGCACAACACTGTAGATGATAATAGTGTTTGTAGACTGGAACACACCCTTTTTCTACGTCGTAATTTATTCCAAAAATCTGTTTCCATCACCCATTACAACATCGTCTTTTCATCTGCACCACAACCTTTACACCTCAGACATTTTTTGTGATATTTAGGATTTTAAGAAGTTCTTTAGGCATTCTCATACCACAAAAAATCTAAACTGGCATAAAATCATGTGGATGGGAAGCTTCTAACACACATCCAACCCAAATATCTACAATATCATTAGGAATTGACTTTTAGAACTCTAATTTGCATTGACATTAAAATTAATGACTATAATTCTATTATTGTGTGGAACAGCTTTGGGGTAAACAGACATGCCGTAAAGGAAGATTGGCTCTTTGTTACAAAGAAATCAGCCTTTGAATATAAATGGCTTTTTAATCACATAAGCAATTCCTCAGCTTTATTTGCATGAATATTTCTTAGCTTTCATGAGGCATAAAGTCTCGCAGCTTTGAACACGTTATCTTTGTGAGGCCAATTGCTCTCAGCATACGTCATTATGATAAACTTTTATTTATATAGCATCGTTCCAAACTTTATTTTCCTCACAGATAAAATGTGTGACTCTCTCATAGCGGGTTGTGAAATGGCAGTAACGATAGTAATTAACTCCTCTTTTAATTAAAGAATGAAAAAATTCATTCAATGAAGAAACTATGTTAATATGGCCTATAACCTAGTCAAGACAGTAAGGATGTTGCTAGTTAGCTTACTTGAGCTAACAGTCTAGTAACTTGAGCAACTGTCTAAGGTGTAGCCCTGTCATTGGGAGATCACGAGTTTGCATTCTGGTTAGGAGGAACAACCTTCCTCGGAATACAGAATACGGACCGTTAGCATTCTATCACCAAGCGTGTACAACTGCCCTGTGACATTGCTTGAGCAGCAGTTCGAAAAAAATGCAATGTACACAACGTCTCCATTACCCCAAATGTAGTTGATCAGCCAGGATATGTTTGGTATCCGAAGTTTGCTACTTTAATTTTGCACTGGAGCTACAAGACTAATGTAGCTAACATCTCACCCAAAACCTTTTCCATAAATATATGCACAAATCTTCATATGCAACATCGCTAAGCTGCATAATATTATTTTTATCTAAATTATTTGGTAAAATATCAGGGAGAGTCTGGATTTTACAAATTTCAATTTAAAGTGGAACTGATAATAATTTCTGGTTGTCGAAGATGGCTGCCCGTATAATGTTAAAGCATTTAGCTACACAATGAAGTTTTGTTCATGTTTATAGATTAGAGTCAGTCACACTGTGTCCTAAACCACATCTGCAATGTGTGTGAAAAGATTTTGGGCGACTTCAATTGCTTGTTAGCTACATTAGCCTAATAGCTCCAGTGCAAAACTAAAGAAGCAAACTTTACACACCAAACATGCTTTAGCTGATATTTCGACTACATTTGGGGAGAGGGTTAAATTGTGTAAAATTAATTTTTAATTTTTATTTTTTGGCCATACTTTAACACTGTTTTCATTAACTCCATGCTTGAACTGAATTCTGCTTAATCTGTAAGTCACCAGCTAAAAATGAACAAATGTACACGTTATGTCCAAGTGCGAAACCTGTGTGGTATGTTTAATGCAGAAAGAGATGAAATTCATGAATGTAAACATTGGAAATACTTGCTGTGAATCTCTCGCCTCAGAATTCAGATCAAATCAGGCTAAGAAGACGTGTCATGCAGAATTATGGTATGTAGAATTGTCTGGCTTTGCTGCAGTAAATGAGATTGTGTAAGTGTTCGTGTGCGGTTCAGTTCTTAAAGCCTGTCTTCAGCTGTAATCTCCTGAAGCGTACAGTATTTACTTACAAAAGTAGACAGCAGAAACGTGTCTTCCTCTGCCGCCTGAAATTACATTGACCCTCTCAGCACACAGGCCAATCTCACCTGCATGCGCACACACTCACGAGTGCCATCAAACACACACACACACACACACACACACACACGCGCGCGCGCTTGTCAACCTGGAATGCTGCAGGATGGAATCTGATTGCTGTAGTGCTTAAATCTGGATTAGTCTGAGTTTTTATTTTATATTAGTTAGCAAACACTAATGCATTTGTCAAATTATATTACTCATATAACATTCCATCATTCTTCACTAATTTGAGTTCAATGTGTTAGGAATGTATGTTATAGTGTGAATGAACACACAACAATTGACCATTAAGCCCTGCTCACATTAGCTTGCTGTTGCTATGTAGGTCAAGCTTCTGAAAAATGGAGGCTGGAGTCGTTGAGTTAAGCGGCTACCACATGACATAACAGATGAGTTGATGGGATTAGGAAAGGTTTCAGGTATACGCCGACAGTGAGGCCTTCAGTACACGTTTGAAGGAAACATAAACCACCAAATTACTTCAACAAAAGAATGACAACAAAAGAAAAAGAAAAACTGAAGCCAAATGCTACCGCTCCCAGCTTGAGCTGGGCTAGTTAGCTAACTTTGTCAACCTGATAAAGAGTTATTGTGGGGAAAGTACATTAAAGGTTGGTCTTAGCTGAACAATCTGCACAACACCAGCTTTGTTGAAACGCCTTGTTGATGAGAGAGGTCAACGGAGAATGGTCAGACTGGTTTGAGCTGACAGAAAGGCTACGGTAACTCAGATAATCACTCTGTACAATTGTGGTGAGCAGAAAAGCATCTCAGAATGC
>JAOUQW010000030.1:5217880-5230321 GCA_028565825.1 Olivaichthys viedmensis | reverse complement strand
ATTTCATTTCAATGTATACGAGGTATATGGAGAAATGACAATAAAAACCTACTTGAACTTGAACTTGAACTTGAATACAGCTTTTTGAACATCTGTGGTTTTTCGAAGTAATGTATTTCAATGCTATGAATTTAATGGTGTTTAAATTTCATTATTAAGTATTAGATGGCTTTGAAAATTCTAATCTTTATGGCTCTTTTTTGCTTCCATAATTAATAGGCATACATAGTTTCAACCGATGGGGTGAGTCAGTTGGGGTGAAGGGGAAGGTTTGTCATTTGTTTTCATTGCAATTGTTCACCTCGCAGACAACACATCGCAGGACTCTAAAATCACAAACTGCCCATTTAAATGATAAATCTAAAAATATATCACAAAATTTTGTAACTGCATTAAAGTCTTGATTGTCTGTCTGAATGGAATCTTCGTGTTCGTCCAAGTTTTGCATAGTAATTGTAGCAAAGTTATCATTGTTGATATTCTGCCTCCACGTATAAAGACATATTAGCTTTGAATGTTATCACAATGTATTTAAAGTGGCTTTTTCACTATTGATCACACTGTAAATAGCTTCAATAAAAATTGTAATTATTTGCCATGAATTGTGAGCCTCTGTTTGGTTCATCGTGCAGCATAGGCTTCAATATCATCGTCTTTGAAAGTCAAGCACAACAACATAATTAAAATAGAGCTAACTTTGCCATTTTACTTAGTTAAGTCCTAAGAGTTATACTTGGCTGAACTATTAGTTGTGGCTTGACAGTAGATATTAGCTGGTGCATGTCAATGGTCTTGTTTACGGTAAGTAATACAGTTTATGCATAGGCTACAGCTAAATGTGTCATCCATACGATTATATTACCTTAAGGACCATAACCTAGCTAGATAAGCTTAACCCTAACTTTTTCAAACCGTATAACCCATAGTGATCTACAGAACACCTACTGTCACATCAGTTACAGTATTGATATCCAATGTTCTGTTGTCTTCTGTCAATAACACAATCTCATGACCTCTTTCGACATCGATCCATTCAAGACACAATGCGTTATTGGGACTTTCTACTTCCGATTAAAAAAAAATGGTGTACGTGTGTCTGGCCAGAGGAATGTGGGGGTTTTTTTCTTGGAGGAATGATGGCAGCCGGCAGGCGTCATGAGTTCAAGGGGCTTGGGGTTGGGCTCGGGGATTAGCCGGTGCTCATGACCAGGATCTCAGTGCACTCAGCTCTTAACATGGACGAACACATCACACGCAACTATGGCACAGAAACGACAGACAGCAGGCTACTGTTTGGAGAAACATCTGCCTGGGTAAGAGCTAGAGACATCTTATAATAACAGTGCAGTTTGAATAGGTGAAAAACTCTGGATGCAGAAGAAATGCTGGTTGTATGTGAGACAAAAATGTTGTTTTCTTTTAGAATCGAATTGTCAACCTTGCTGTTGGGGGGTTCACGTCTATTTTAGTGATTGTAAGTAAATGGTTTTAAATCTGAAACATAAATAGAGAAATAAACTGTTGGCCTGTTAAGGGCCTGATGAGCAAATCTTGATATGATTAACTGTTATATTTCATTCTTCACAAGGTTACCATCGTGAGTTCATTTCTTTTTCCTACACCTGCTCCAAACGCCCTGAACGTCTTCTTTGGGATCTGCATCATCATGATCTGCTCCTCAGCGTTGGTTCTGGTTAGTATTGGCGTCAGCTCTTTGTTTCTTCTCCATTTGGTTTGGGATACAAAGTAACAGTTGATAAGATTTTCATCAGACACTTTGAGAGCCATTGGAATCACTTTAAAAATAAAAAACAAGTCAAATGTATCTTGTAAAACCCTCAGATTGTCATTTGGTTCTTTTATTAATCTTCTTCCTACGTTTCAGTCCAAAATATAAATATATTTCTCAATTTACAGATATTTTGGTATCGTCAAGGAGACCTGGAGCCGAAGTTCAGACACCTCATCTATTACACCATAGCCTCGATCGTCCTGCTCTGTTTATGTGCAAATCTTTATTTCCATGATGTTGGGAGATGACTGTTGTTCTTATGCCTAAAATCTACACTAAGCTACACTCTTCTACAATGATTCTGTCTTACCTTATTCACATGTTGAATACTAAAACATGACAGCAATCCAAGAATAATTTGTCTTGTCTGTGAGTAGAGAGAAAGGTAGAGGGTATGTTAGAGGGAAAAGTGAGAGCTTTCTCTTTAAAGTATTGAATTAATTAGCCAGTTTGGCACATGGAACTAAATTAAATGCCTTTATGTATTATCTGAAAGATGGGCAAAAATGTATCGGCACAGCTCATTGTTGAACTACAATGTTTATCGTACATGAAATATGTATATTGGGCCATTGTTAATTAGCAAATGATGCTTTTGTTATTATATTAACATCATAAACATGTGTTATTCAACTTAACAGTAGCCATTTCAACTGTAAACAGTAGTGAAAAAAGATACTGTCAGTAATTTGGCTTCTTTTAGTACACTCTGGGGGAAAAAAAGTTCTAAACTCTACATTTCAGCTTACAACGCTTGTCAATAGAGCGGCCACCTCAATCGTGTGTCCTGTGAACCTTTAGAATGAATCTTTTACCTGGGAAAGACACGTTCTACCTTTAAAACCCATTTAAGGTGCATAATTGGACCTCAAGAACCACTGTTGTACCCTTTAATTATGTACAGTGCAAAAGCGAATCAAACCAAATAGCAAATGAACCAAAAGTATCAATCTCACCCTGAGTTGGACTAGGCAAACGGACCAAAAGGTGAGAAAGGGCTCTAAGGCTACTGACTGCTGATTCATGAATTCAAGGTCTTATATTCAAGACAGCATTTCTCAAATTCCAATCGTCAACATTAGTTCATTTAAAGTAATACCACAGTGCTGTTGTTCATTTCTGGATTCTGATTGATCTGAAGGTGTTGATTCATTTTCTATAACCGCACGGCTCTGACAGTAGCGTCGGCTGCAAGGCAAATCTCAGGGAAATATTATTTCCGCACATTGTAATATGTGTGGTTTCTAAAGTAACAACTAATTCACAGGGACTTCACATATCGATAATTTAAGCCTAACAATAAACTGATTTTTTAAAGTCTTGTTATTTAACAACGAAAAACGTATCATCATTGCTGTTGTGAAGCTTTCTGTAAGGAGAAGGTTTATGTAATATTTACGGAAGGAGACTCCGGTGTTATCGCTCTGTAACAGTCAGAGGTGAAGCTGTTCTTTAAAACATCAGTCTTCAGGACAGAGCAGTTTGTGCATTACGGTCTATCACTAACACGACAATCTGCATTGTTTTTGTCTTAATAACTTCAAGAGAGAGAGAATAAAGAGAGAGGCTGGTGAGGGAACGACTGTTAAAATAGCTGTTATAACATACTGTAAGGGATAACAGAAGCTGACTTGTTTTTCGCAGACGTTCCACAACACCTTTAACTATAAAGGTTCCACAACATAACTATAAAGGCGTGTCTTTTAAAAAAATAAAAATAAATTGTGTAATCAATTGCAGTTATTGGAAAACAATCAACTCCGGGGTGGTAACACCACAGCAATTTGCCAGGTACAGTTTTGTCCCTTACATCACAGTGCACCTTTAACGCCGGGCCCTACGTTTGACGAAGAGCGAGCCGACGTCATTAAACGCCGGCCGCTCTTCTCTTACATCACAGTGCACCTTTAACGCCGGGCCCTACGTTTGATGAAGAGCGAGCTGACGTCATTAAACGCCGGCCGCTCTTCCCTGAAGGCGGAGGGAAACGGGAGCTCGGCTCCTTTTGACACTTCTGGCATTCCACACGGGTCTCTCATATTCTCTCTCTCTCTCTCTGCCTGCTGATAGCTACTTATCACTGGATGGTAGGCTTCATGCTTCTTTGACGGCCAGCTGATCGTCCGGAGAGACAAATGGGGCTGATAAGGTGTTTGGCGAGGATCTGGCTCATCCTTCTGGGCGCTGTTCCTCCAGGGAGCGCGACACATAACCGGCCTCAGTGCGCGGAGGTGAGAACACATCAGCACCGGCTCCTCATTTGTGTTGATTAGGCTTGTCTAGGTTTTGATTTTCTATCTGCTTCTGAAGGCCCTCTGCGGCTCATTGATCTTTCTGTGAGCTGGATATATCAACAAATTGGCTGCATGTTTTAATTGTGAAATTAACACTCTGCCACAATCAGTTGTGGGAATGAAGACTACTATAGCCTACTTTTCCCAATTAGTATGCAGATTTTTTTTTGTTGTTGTTGTTGCATGTGTTCCTGAGTTCCTTATGAATTTATGGACGTTGCCTTCCACATCAACATTAAACATTGTTCATATACATGACTTCATATTGGTTTCAATGCACGTTTACAGTCAGCAGTTATGGTATAGTTTACGTTAGTCTGGCAGGCGGCTCATTTCTTGACGCACTGAAAAATCCCAGTGTTGAACCTACAGTGTATGCTTATATGCTGCTGGACCCAAATGAACATCATCAGTCAATTCAGTGCTCAGCGGACAGACCTAGTAGCACTCGTCCTTTGAGAGCACTACTAGCTAGCCTTCTTTTGACACTACTTTTTGCTGGTTGGAGTCTCTCGTTCTTTGTTCAGCACATTCTGTATCTGTGATGAAGTTGCTGTTCTCTCTCTCAGCGAACAAAGCTTTATGTATTTGCTCTTCTGATGGCGTGCTCACTTTTGATCTGCGCCTGATCGTGCTTCGGATACGACTGATCCAGTTTCGGCAAAGAGTTTTAGAGTGCCGTACAGAGGCAATGAAAAAGGTCCCAGATTTTCAGTGTGATCTCAGACTTTTGGACCCCACTGTATATGGTGCAATCCAGGGGAGCCTAGTTATTGATAAAATTAAATAATTAGACTCCACTTGCAGTATAATAATAAGACAAAGCGCACCCAGATCAGTCAGATGTGGCTTATGTACTGTAAATGAAGTGAACATCCACGGCCATAATAAGTGCCCGGGTTCCCAAAAGCATTGTGAAATTAAGATAATCTTAACTGGTAGAGAGAGTGTTCAATGTGATGCTTGCTCAACAATTTGACTATAATCTTATTATATGCTGTGATGCTTTTGGGGAAACTCAGCCCAGTTTATTTTCATATAACCTAGTCTTCTCCCCTGATTGTGCTTCATAAGAGCATGGACCTCATGCTAACGGATGAGACCATTTTCACTGGAGTGTTACGTGCTGCTTTTCACCACTTTGGTCACAGCTGCGTTCCAATCTCAAGTGTTTGGTGATTTGGAGGCCTAGAAATAGCCTCTCTGAACTAGCTCCCTTTTATACTGAGCACATCCTCGGGTGTTTGCATCTAAGGAGGGGAAATAAAAAGAGGTTATTATATAATTAGCAAGGATGAAGAACAGAACAACAACTGAAATGAGTGTGTTGTATAGTGGGCATTCACAGGCTCCAGACCATTTTCTTCTGTATGTAAGGAGTGGCCAGTTGACTAATGCACTCTGAACAACTCTGATTAATTAACTATGAGTCAGACTGATGTTTACCTATTCATTGGCGTGATAAAGCATTAGTCCAGTAGTCTACTTCAGTGATCTAAATTAACGATACATTACAGAGACTAGTTATACAGTGTGCTGTAAAAGTATTGCCACCCTCTGTAAAAAGTTTGTTTTATAAATCATGAAAAGAGTAATAAACAGCTGTATTTTTGAAAATGCATATCTCCATATAGACTCTCTAGTGATCATTGCTTCTAGGGCTCAACCAAAACTGTGATAAGGTAACAGAAAGCCTTACAGCAGCCGTATACAAGTGCCTAAGGTTTCCTTAATGTCTCTGAAATTGTGATTGGAACTGGGTTCTGTTATAATTGGTTGGTTTAATTTTACCTTAAAAAGCATGTTGTAATGTACCCAATTCATTCTACCCCCTCTTATAGTTCTGTTTTGCTTTCAAAGTCCATTAACCTCAATAAAATGCATAGCATCATACACTCTGTCAGGTGCCAGGACGTTTCGGAGCAAAATCCGGCTACTTCTGCCAGCAGGGTAAAACTGTCATCATCGCATTTACTAGCAGGACAATAATCCAAAGCATGGCTTTAGATCCATACAAAAACGACTGACTCGCCAAGGACTTCAGCTGTTGAAATGACCATCCCAGTGCACAAACTTAAATTTCATTGAAAACCCGTGAACTCTGAGAAATATAGAGAATAAAGCAATGGCCTCAAATCCCTTGCAATGTGTTCTCAACTTTGTGGAGCATTCTAGGAGAGGAGTCGGTGATGTTATCCCAATAAAGGTGCACAAAAAGGTGAATCCTACAGAGGGGGGGACGGGATAAAGAGAAGAGGCTTAGGAAACATGTTTTATTTCTCTAAGCAAGGATATCACAATATAATTGTTGAAAAAACTGCATTTTCCAGAGTATATTTGATTCAGGTTAATTGAGGGTGCCAGTAATTCTTAAAGGAACTGCGTCTAGTTATCGTGTCGTATTGAGACTAACGTCAAGTCCTGGACACAAAGCATTGAGTATGTAAAGCATATATTTAAAGAAGTCTGTGACTTAAGAAAAGAAGCAGCAAGTCTGGCATCGCATCAAATATCTGACTGATGTATGCTTTTTGACTCCTATGGCCTCGTGGAGTTTAATCTACTGAACTGCTTTTCATTCCTTCTCCTTTTGACTGAAGCTTAATGTCACTTCTGGTTTAGAGATAACAACATTGCATGCACACCCCACAGCATTTCCTTAGAAATATATCCTTTCTTATCCCTAGAAAAAAAGTAAATATAGAATAATAGGATGAATACCATGTGTGTGTGTTCTTTCATAAAAAGGCTCCAGTGTTCTTCATTAATGACACACTCTTAGAAAAAAGGGTTCCCTATGGATTATTTGGATACTTAAGAGTCCTTAGCTTCCAAAGGGGGTTCTACTTTGATCCCTCACTGATACGGAAATACTATATTGTAGGGTTCTACATAGAACTTTAAAGGGTTTCCCCAGATGGACAAACCGACAAACTCTTAAGGGTTCTAGATTTAATATTTTATTTCCTTAAGAGCGGGCATTTCATTGGGTTGGAACTTACGTGGGCCAATGTGTATGTCAGTGAATGGAGCTGGCAGTTTGGAGTCGGGTGGATTAGTAAAGCTGTGCTCTGCTCTGGTGTGTGTTGACCTGCAGGGCATTCTGGGGGTTTATCTGTTTCCTCCTGATGGCAGCCTTTCCTTCCCTCTGTCTCAATCAGCACCGGAAGACTAGAAGGGTTGAGGACTATTAAACATATGACTTAGCCATTTTCACATTTATCTTATTGAGTGAAAGAATGTGTGCTTCATACGACTTTCAGTATCCTTGAAATACACAACACGCTGAGGCCCAAGTCTCAGTCCGTCTGCCTGAAGTGTGCCAGCAGGTAGAGAGAAGTGGAAAGAGCGAGATTAATACAGTATTGCATGCTTCAAAATCCTCTGGCTGTAGAATTCAATGCCTAAAGAGAGGTCAGTTAAACTCCACCAAAAATACTGACCACTCAATAAGTATTTACAGTCAACTCCAGAATTACTGGCACACTTCAAAGGTATACACAAAAATGACTGTATAAGATAAAGATTACTATATGATTCAACTGTTCCACTTAAACAATTGAAGAAAATACCTTCTTCAGTGCTCCATAACAACAAGATGTTTGGATGTTTGGCCTTTCCTGAGATCAACCTAACTGTACCAAGCGTCATTGGAATAACAATTGGAATCATGTGTTATGGTCAGATGAAACGAAAACCGAACATTTTGGTCATGCACACCATCGACATGTTTGGCAAAATAAGGGGACTGCTTACAATGAAACCACCCCCCCAAAAACCCACTTTAAAATATTGTGGTGGATCATTGATGCTTTGGGGCTGTTTTAGCGGCTAGTGGTCCAGGGGCTCTTGTAAAGATTGGGGATATGATCATTTCTGCTACGTACCAGGATATTTTGACCCAAAACCTGTTCACCAGGAGGTTAACACTTTACTCATAGATGGATCTTTTAACAACCAAATTAGCACAGGAGTGGTTGTGGGACACAAAATCAGTATTTAGCAACAGCCATTTCAGTCTCCGCTTTTGAACACTGTTGACAACCTGTGGTCTAAATTGAAGAGGGAAGTCCACATGCACAAACCTGAGAATATAAAGGAGCTTGAAATGTTCTACATGGAGGAGTGTCCAAGATCCATCTACAAGTGTTTTCCAACCTTTTCAGACATTACAGGAAGTTCTCTCTCAGTGAACAAAGCTTTATGTATTGCTCTTCTTATGGTGTGGATCACTTTTGGTCTACCTCATTGTGCTTTGGATATGACTGATTCAGTTTTGGCAAAGCGTTTTAGAGTACCATACAGTGGCAATGAAATAAATCCCAGATTTTCAATGTGGTCTCAGACTTTTGGACCCCGCTGTATATTGTTCAGCCCTACAAATCAAAGTCCAGGTAGACATTGAGCTGGAAGTCAGAAGTGAAATGTCTTTAAGGTGTATCGACATGTATCATTTCTCCAGTTCTGAAAATTATGATTCCTGCCCTTTGTTGGTCATTCGCAGTCTTGTTCTCATTCTGATATTCTCTCTCCCTGTCTGTCTTTCTCCCCTGCCGCCAAACTACTGTAAACCATAGGCAAGGTGTGCTAATTGCTCTGATCTAGTGTTAGTTGCCATGGTGTTGGACTCGAGGGTATCTGTAGGGGAAAGGGTGGGGTGGCACTGCAGCGTATGACTCACGTTCATTACATTCTCCTATTGTTGAGTTGTGTTTACATTGGCTGCACGTTCGGTCAGTGTTCACCTACTGTCCACATCCAATACCACAGAGCCTCTGTCTCCCTGGCTGCTTTCACCAAAAACAGCTTAACCACAAGGAGCATGAGAGAGTTAGTGTATGTGTGTGTATGAAAATGCTAGTGTGTTTGTGTTTGCAGGGGGATTACTACTTTGAGTACACAGAGTGTGACAGCAGCGGCTCCAGATGGAGAGTGGCCATTCCTCAGAGGCCAGGCGAGTGCATGGGACTGCCAGACCCTGTACAGGGCACCAACTGCAGTAGGTCCATGTGTGTGTGTCTGTGTGTGAGTGTGTGAAATAGAACAAGAAGTACCAGATGCACTCTAGCAGCATGTTGCTCTGAGTAATATATTTCTCACCTCTTATCTACAGCAAGGAATTTCCTCTTGGACCCTCTTGGATGTTCCTTAACCACTGTCTCATCTCTTATTCTCTGCAATGATACATTTTTTCTCATTCTCCCGCAAGATAGCAGACAGTGGTGTGTTATTGTTTCCTTTAACATGTAGTGTACCTTGTTTCTGATTATGCACTGACCGGGTTCAGCTTTCATTTTTGGGATCTTTGATGCCCTTCATAAATAATTGCACTGCAATTATTAGCTTCATTATCTGGGTTTCCCTTTCAAATCAGGTGTTATTAAGGTTACGTGAGGAGAAGTGCTGTACTATTAGCTGAGTTTTCACCAACTGGCAGGTAAACACCTGTAGCTGTATTGATTTTGAATGTATTTAAGTGGGTACACTTTAAAAGTGTAAGTATGTTTATGGTTGTGTGGCTGTACATGAGTGTGTGTGTGTTACTGGGCCAATTATGAGGCCATTACATTTTGGAAATTAGTTTACATTTTTGTAAACTGCAGTTCCATGTAATTTGTGCATATGGAGCTATTTTAATCTCGTGTGATGTTTTAGCACTTCGTGAGTGATTTAAACTTGTCTTTGGCAGCGTTCTCGTGTGGGGTGGGGGAATTTTTGGAGATGTCTTCTCAGGAGTGCACTCAGTGTGCGGCCGGGTCCTTCTCTCTGGGCAGCGGCATCCGCTTCGACGAGTGGGATGACATCCCCCCTGGATTCAGCAGCCTTGTGACGTCTCTCAATAACGCACCACACGGGCACGAGGGGCCGAGCTGTAACGGGTGAGTGACACGCCGGGAGGGCTGGATTAGTCTCACTGTAGCTTAGATTTTTTTTTAATTAGTTTTGATTTTTATATTTTCAGTTGACAACTGAAATTCATTTTGGTTACAGTTGGTTGTAAGTATTGTTTTGTTGGTTTCTATTCATTTTAATTCTTTTTTTTTCGAGATATTTTAATTTAGTTTTTATGTATTTTAGTTTTAGTTTTAGATTTAGAAATTTTACTTCTTTGGGTAAATGCACTTTCAAGTTAGGTGGGTTTTTCCCGTTTATTTTTGCACCACACAGTTAAAAATCTGATTATTAAAAATCAGGCATGTAGTCATTTGTGTAAGAGTGTTAAATTTAAAATTATACACACCACACTCACACGCTCGTTCTGCCAGCTGCCATTTTTCCACACGGAACTAGAACACGGAAAACAAAAATGTATATTAATTCACTTTTTATTTGATTCTTTTATTTGATATTAAAATATTTAATATTTTATTTAATATTTCTATTTATATATTTGTTTAGTTGTAGTTTTTATTTATTTATTTAATAAGTATATTAGTGTATGTTATTTAATCATTGTGTTGTTTATTATTAGTTACTTTAGTTCAGTACTATTACTTTACTTTATTATTTTAGTTTTATTTGACAATAATAACCGTGTCTTACTGTTACAGATTTATTGTTGTAATGAGCACAGGCGGCGATAAGGGTGGGCAGGAGGGGGCGGTGCCCACGCTAGCCTGCGTCTTGCCCAACCAATCAAACATTTAGGGACGAAAAGGTTTTTCTGTCAGTCAGTTTTTGTGCTCCTTTTTGATTGGCCAGACACAAACGTCATTGAACAGTCTAATCAAATGACTTAACGTATTGCCATTTCACATAACTCATGTGACATAAACCTTATGAGTGTTCGAAGACCGGAAAGCTTAATTTAAATAACAGTTAATGCTTCATACGTACAGTTTCAAGTTTTCACTTTTTTCTTTTTCGTGTTCTTGTAAATGTTTGGTTTAATGCAGTTTAATTCTGTATTTAGTTGTATTTGTACTTAAATAACGTTAACGTCTTGACATTACAATTTTGGGCTACACATCAAAATGATCTGCAATAACCTATTAATTATGTTCAACTTAGATGCTCAACTAAAGTTTTGTAATGCCCACCCAGTCAGTGCACTCTAGAACCGCTCCTGATACTGGGTAACATAGTTGACAGGTAACATAGCTGACATTTTCCCTATTTTAGCGCCTAATTGCTGAGGTTGTTTTTGCATGTGTCACCACATGGCATCTTTCCTATCAGGCTAATATAAATTTTGACATTATTATTTTACTAAAGTCATTTAAAACTACAAAATCATAAATATGTACATAGCCTAGTTGACGGTCAATTAATCTACTCTTTGTGCAGTATTATTTATGAAATATTAAAGAAGAAGAAGAAGAAATGAGACTTACCAAAATGTGTTTAAAATGATTGCCACTGAAGGAAATGACATCAGTTGACGTTGGTCACATGGTCTTGGAACAAACCCTTGCTTATTAGGAAAGGGGTTTCCTAAGAGTAACTTAGTTTAAGCAAATTTTGAGGACATACATTAAATGGAGAATTTCATCAACTTTAATGTGGTGCATTGTTTAATGAAGCCTTGTTTGCATATGTACTTATTATTTTGAAATTAATTCATATAAAATAATGCGACTATGCATGCTTTATAATGTTTATTTTGTAATCCAAACTTACTACTTGGAAAAGTGGACAATATAAAAACAGCCAATTCAGGAACATTATCATACTGCCCTGCTAAATGAAAAATTAAACAGATAAAAGGCTTGTGCCATATTAAAATACGTTTTTCTAAAATGGTAGAAAGATGACATTTTAAAGAAAATATTTACAAAAATATATAAATATCATCACTGGACATCAGATGTACCCCTGACTGTAGAATGACTCATAGCTCAAGTGTAGGCCGTGATTCAGTATATAAAATGAATTATGTTGGTTTGTTATTGTTGACAGGTAACATGAAAACAACAGGTTTATCCTGAGGTGTTATGCCTAATGGTGTGTTAACACTAGGTGTTTTTGTATTTTTAAAAAAAAAAGGTGTTGCCTTGGTCGATTTTTATGCTGATATGAAAAATGCAGCTCAAGCCACACGCACATTCTAACTCATATTCTAATCATAAGAGTTCACAGAGTTCCACAGAGTTCTGCCTCCTAACCTTTTATACCAGCTAATTACCTAATCTAACAATCAGTTGAAGCTGGCGCCTGCTCTCTGAAGAATGGGGCTGGGCTTAAGCCGGCTCATTAATGGTTAAATTACTAATCACCATATTTATTAGTGTAGTGCAGTGGTTAAGCCTTTGGGCTACTGATTGTAAGGTTGCAGATGTTCTTCATCTGGAGCTCTCTGAACTTCTGACTCACCTCTTGTTGTTTATTTTCTATTCATATGGATATCCTAAAGAC
>JAOUQW010000030.1:5199704-5217780 GCA_028565825.1 Olivaichthys viedmensis | reverse complement strand
ACTGGATTTTTCCCTTTTTTGGGAGGGACTATCAGACCCCTAATTGGATTGAAGTTTGAGTTGACCAGTGAACAAAGGGTTCATGCAAACAGAGCACCCAAAAGTGATAAGGCTGTGTGTGTATGTACTTTTCTTGGGGAGGTGAGATCCCATTCAGCAAAATAAAGTAATATTCTGTAAATTTTATTTCCTGAACCTGTATGTTACTATTGAAATCACCACATTGTTCACCATGACATATGCTGTAAAATGACACCAAACATGACAGGAAAATATACTGATATGGTGTAGGTGTAGGAGCGTCCTTCTGGCTCACATTCCTAACTGCATTCGGGGGTGTGAAGAGTCATAGGCCAGCACATAAGACCTGCCCCCATCCACACACCTACAAAGTACTATATTATTATGTGTGACACCAAACATACAAAACAGCGGTTAAGGTTCTATACGGTTTGGATACGATAGTGATCAGAAGGTTGTGAGTTCAAGTCCAAGGCCACAGCAAAGGCCCTTAAGTACAGTATATGTATTGGATTTGATTTACCCTCCCTTGCAAATTACTTGGGATAAAAGTGTCTGCCAAATAAACAAATCTAAATCTACTTTTTCTACACTGAGGACTCCCTGGATTCTTATATACTGTATATATAGTGGGGTTCAAAAGTCTGAGACCACGAGTGAAAATGATTCTATTTTGCACTCTTTTCTAATTTAATACATTTTTTTTCATTACAAATTATATTAGCATCATATAACAGTTTGAGTGAAAAGTAGAATCTTTGAAATATTTGCATGCTGCATAGCTGTTTGACTGAAAATGAAATTAATGAACTGTATTTTCCCATCATTATTGTTTGCCACCAAATAATTAACAGTAAGTACTGAATGGCCATTTGATTTAAAACTGAATAAACAAAAGTGTGGTCTCTGACTTTTGCATAGTACTGTACACATTAATAATCCATGGAGTAACTGCAGTGTAGTTCAGTAATAATTGTAGATGTAGTAAAAATTGCAGTGTTTCCAGAGATGTCCTTCATCGGCTATGCACACTATACAGTATATACACACCAATACCAAACCCCCACATACATAGTATCATAGCCTTATCTATGCATTTGTCTAATTTATGTGCTTTTAATATATGCCTCATATTTACTGAATCATACTATTATTTGTTTGTATATTTTCAGCAGATGTTAAGCAGTTGAAAGAACATTGCCCAAAGAAGAAGAAACGCCACTCCAAAGTGCCTTTATCCAGGAAAGAGCAGATCAGACAGCTGATCAGAGAGAGAATGTTGGAAGCCAAGGCTGCTATTATAGAAGTGTGAGAAAAGTACTGCATGAATTGGTGTAATTTAATCCAGTTTCTACTCTAATTGAATGGCTTAGCTAAAAATCTAATATACGTAATTTTCTACTTAGTCCAAATGTAGTTAATAAACCAAGATATTTTTGTTTTCTGACAAGTGCTTCCTTAGTTCTGCACTGGACCTATGAGACTAATGTAGCTAACAAGTAATGGAAGTCTATCTCATCCAAAATCTTTTCTGCAAATGCATGCCAAAATCCCCATATATCTTTCATTCAAATCACATAAATAAACGATTTTGTAAAATAGTAGAATAGTAGTTTTGTGGAATTATATTATCATCTGCATAACTTCCAGCTTTCCAGTACAATTCCTGCTTTCAAACTTTAGGAGGTCGGGGCCTGGGTCTTTGTTGTGAATTTAAAACCTTGCCTCTTGTTGTCTTGCATGGAATGATACCAGATTGTGCTAAAGGAAAAACTGATTCCAGTTGTCCAAGATGGATGCCCCCATAACATTGCAGTGTTCAACTATGCTATTAAGTTTTGTTTATTTTTATAGATTACATAAATTATAGTTTGTCCTAAATCATATCTGCTAGTCTGTGTGACATTACTGAATAACTAGTGGTTTTAGGCAAGTGTGTGGCCTTTGTGTTTATGAAAAAACCTACTATAAAATATTTGAGACATAACAAACTTAAAATTTTAAGATTGTTTAAACTTTAACTTTTAGATTGATCAGCTACTTGTAAATTATCTTGGGACTTTCAGATAATCCTGTTAGAGTGATGTATTCCTTCACAGAGAATGTTATTTGACCCTTTCTGCTTAAAGTAGTCTAAAGGCTATAAACAGCTGTATAAACTTTAACATTTTAAACATAACATCGAAACGTTGAAACCAAAACTGTTAGCCTTAGTTTATGTATTTAATTAGCTTAATTAGTTTTGTATTTTCTATTGTTTGCTTTGTTAATTAATTAATTAAATCATACATAAACATTATGTATGGGGATTTTGTGTTTTTCTCTTTTTTCGCTCTTTGTTTCACTCCTTACCATTGCCTTCAGTAGTTCAACAAGCTCTCCTTCTGTTCTCCTTCTAGTGCTCTGCACATATACTTACCCATCAGGCAGTTCTTCTATGACATCATCCATCCTGAGTACAGCCCTGTGTGTGACGTATATGCTCTGATGTTCTTGATTGACGTTGTAAACTTTATCGTTATTATCTTCGGCTACGGGGCTTTTGGGGTAAGGCTATCCATGTATAATGTTTCTTTTAGATTTACATATAAAATTATTGTATATACTATGCATTCATCCTTGTGTTCATTTATATAGAAACATAGTGCTGCAGCTGACATCACAGAATCCTTATCAGAGGACCAAGTTCCTGAGGCCTTTCTTGTCATGCTTCTCATCCAGTTTGGCACTATGATCGTGGACCGGGCGCTCTATTTGCGTAAAACCCTGCTAGGAAAGTGTGTGTTCCAGGTGGTTCTGGTTTTTGGAATACACTTCTGGATGTTCTTCATACTGCCTGGGGTCACTGAGAGGTCAGCAATTACTCAGTGCTTGTTCACAAATTTGAGCTAAAAACTTGACATTAGATCCATTTTAACCAGCACCTCTTCACTCAGATCATAAAAGACAGTGTAAATATGACTGGACTTCTGTAGCTTTCTGTCTGAGGAAAAGTTTACAATTGTGTCTTAAACTTGGATTTAAACGATAACCATCTGTTCACAACCTAGCAATGCATTGACCTAGGCCATCTCTTTTTATAGTAATACAATTTTTTGTTTATTTTAAAATATCCAATATATTTCCACCTCAACTATTATAAATATTAACAATAATTATTCATTGAAAAACTATTTTACATGCTTGGGTCATATGACAGGGACTAAAATCAGACATTCCCATTGTCACTATCAGGTCAACGTAAATTAAGTGTAATCTCTGTAATATAATTATGAATTTTATAAATAACTTTTCATGGGCATTAGTTAATTTTTTTATTTTTTTAGTATTGTTTCACTAAAACTTTAAATAAATTTTAAACTCCTAAAACTTTCCTTATAAATGCTCTGCTTCTGTGTTTTGTTGCTGGTCTTTAAAAGTGCAAGTGAGACTACAATTGTTGTGTTGCTAAATCAAACTCTCTACTCAACTCTCTTTTGTTGCAGGAGATTTAACATAAACCAAGTCGCGCAGCTGTGGTACTTTGTGAAGTGCATCTACTTTGGCTTGTCGGCGTACCAGATCAAATGTGGCTACCCAAATCGAGTCCTGGGCAATTTCCTCACTAAGAACTACAACTACATCAACCTCTTTCTCTTCCAGGGGTTAGTGCTTTCCACTCTCAGAACCAGTTATAGGCTACCAAAGATTATTTGAATGTTTGTTGGAAAGTTGGAGGAGAGATATCAAAGTACACTATTTATGATATGAATTAGTGATGGGCATTTCAAGTAATTTAGTAGTCGATTTTGCACTTGAAAAACAAGTAATCGATTACTCAATATTTAAAATGAACTGTCTGACACGTTAAATTATCTTCAACTCACACAAAGACCTAGAATGTTAGCCTAGAAGAAGCATTTTCACTCACTGACTAACTGATACCCATTGTTAAAGAACATGCATACTCAGGAGTTGCTTGGGACATCCTGCCTCCGGTGCTAGGATTGGCTAGTAATTTTTATTCACAAGCAGACATAAATTCTTCTAAATTCTTCCATTTTGCTTTCCTCTTTAACCAGGCATCAAGTGATTCTACCCGTTAACTAGTAAGGGACCAACATTGAAGTGCACATCATTACTAGTTTACGATTTACTTACTACCTTACTACCTGACGGCCGGAGCTGCTTAACGGCTGATTACACACATCAAAAAACTCTATAAAATACAATGATGATGATGATTATCCGTTCAGTCGGAGCCGACTCTCGGTCACTTTATGGATCCTCGTTCTCCACTTCTTTTGGCATATTCATTGTTGTGATCTATGAAGTATTTTGGCAAGATAGTGGAGTAGTTTGCCATTGCTTTCTCCACCCCTCCCCATTTATCCGGGCTTGGGACCGGCGTGCAGCTGTTTCCAATTGCACGGCTGGGTTGGACAATTATAGTGTGTGATAAATAAGTTTATGGATCAGGCTAATTACTTGGTGTCCTGTTTTTCCTACATCATTTGAGTATGATGGTTTCCTGGTTTCCTTCCAGCTCCTCATGGATCGCTCGGGGAAGTTACGTGGAGTCGAACCGTGACGAGTGCAGTGTGTCTCTCGTCTACGCTGTGCATCTGAAGAAGCCGGGCTCTGTCTCCTTTGACTACCAGTATGTGGACAACAACATCTTCTTTGAGTTCTTTGTAAGTAGCAAACCTTTCTTACAGACTTGAGTAAATTGTGTAAGCATTGCAAATAATATGCTGATATCTACAGTGTCCAGCAGGGGGGGGCTTCTTTTAGATGATTTGGTATTGATTATTGTAATAGATTCAGAATGACCAATGCCAGGAAATGGAGAAGACTTCAGATAAGAAGTGGATGAAGCTGACAAACAGTGGAGAGTGGGCCAAACACATGGTACATAAGTATTTGCACACATAACACATGCTGGCTTGGTTTGCGTTTGCGTCTGAAGAACCATATTTGTTAAAGTACAGAACCCATCGGAGTGTGTTCTGCAGTCAGTGTGTGTTCACAGCAGGGCCTCTCTCATCCATGCAGGTCAGTTTGAAATCTGGCACAAACGTGCTGTACTGGAGAACCACTGGCGTTACCGTGGGGGCTAAAGTAGTCAAACCAGTGTTGCTAAAGAACGTCCAGATAGAAGGTGCAGTGCGCAAAATGGAGACATTGATCCCCTTTAAATTGTTCCTCTAACTCTAATGCAACTTTCTTCCTTCCTAATGTAGTTTCCGACCTCTCTATTCCCCTCTCCCTGACTCTCTTTGTCTCTTTCTCTCTCAGGTGTGGCCTACCTGTCCACGTGTTTGCCCTGTAACCCGGGCACGTTTAGTAATGCTCCCGGCTCTGCCTCATGTAAACCCTGCCCCATAGACACTTACTCGGGCAGAGGTGCCAGCTCCTGCACTCCCTGCGACACGGACAAACACTATGCATGTAAGCACACCACCACTTTAACATGCATGCATCTAAACACAGGGGTTTTTAAGTGTTGATTGCTGCTCTGCAGGTATAATAAGTTACTGAGTATGGGGTTAAGTTCCTCCCTGAAGGATAATAAGTGTGCAGTATTTTGTTATGTCGGATCCACTTCGGCCAGGACCAAACTTTTTGCTGACTAATACCTCTTATTCCAGTCCATTTGCTGTTGGTACATAGTTACAGTGTATGTCTATGGGTCTATAATCGGGCCGGACTGATATGAAATTTCATCACAGATACGGATACTGGTTTTACAGAGCTAACAATACTGATTACTGATAATAATGGCTGATATAATCTTATATGATTTAAATATTAAGCAGAAACCAATAGTTTTAGTTTAACAGGATTGCCAATTTCTCAAACTCAAATAAACAGCAGAAACGGCCATTTACATACTCAAACAAACCACTTTGTAGCAAATACGGGGGCGCCCCGCTCGGAGAACACAGCAGACCCAGGGTAAGGTTTGAACTTTTATTTTAGGTCGTGCCCTTGGCATTTGTCGATAGATTGTCATGTCATTCCCACCTCCTGGTGCAAACCTGCTCTAAAGTCCCAATACTTTGTAACTTTTAAAATAACTAAATAAGGTGAACTCTAACAGGGCTGAACTCTCACACAAGAGCAATTTTAAAGTACAGTGTCTGGGGGCTCTCAAGTAGGGCTGCACGATATGGACAAAAAATGCGATAAGTGATCAAGTTGTTAAATATCCCAATAACGATGTGGGATAAATTATGATTAAAGTTTTACAGTTCCACTTTAACACACAACTTGGGCTGAGAATCTTGTCTAAAGGCGAAGTATTAGCAAACTACAGGGGTCCCTCCGCTTTTCCGTACCAATTCTTGGCCGAGCAGCACTCTTGTTTTTTCAGTCTAATAGCTATTGATTGTGTGTTTGGCTGTTCACATGATTTAGCTCGCTCTATGGTCCCACGCCTATTCACCTGCGCGCACACACACAAGTCTGTAGCGTGAGAGAGTAGCTCTGCTGCTGTATGCGGGTAATGCAGTTTGAGCAGCGCTATTATTTGTAAATTTGTAAGCCGTTCTGTTATCTCAGCCGTTCATGATGTGTTTATTGCAGAAACTCACGTTGTGATGGCTATAAAAATATGATTAATCATGCAGCTGTATTCCCAAGTGGTGCAAATGTTGAATGCCCTGTTGTCAAGAGATCGTGAGTTTGAATCGATTATGCCACAGCCATCCAAAAGCTGTATGAACTTTTCTGTCCCAAAAAATCACTTTCCATGCGTGATTGGCATGCCTTGCACTTGTTTTTGTGGTTGTTCAAAGTTCTATTGTATAGAATATTTAAAGATACATTATTGGAGCTTTATCAGCAAGATCTCCACGACGGTCGCAAAGCCCAAAGAACCTTAATAACAGGCGATTTTCTCAACCAACCAATATATCGTTCAGGTCCTAGTATACAATATTACAGTGGTTGGAATCTGTTAAGTAATTGAAGTCTTTCTTTCTTTTTTTCCCCCATATGGACCAGTGGAGGGCTCTACAGCATGTAAGGTCAGACCTGCATGCTCAAAGAAAGACTACTTTCAGATCCACAGCGTCTGTGATGAGGAGGGCAAGGTAATCTGATCTTTTCTTACATTATTAATACTTCATATCTAATAATGAAGCTAATGGTTTTGAAGTACTAAATTATTTCAAATGCTATCTAATAAGATGATATGAGATGAGACCTTTCTGTCTGTCTGTCTCACTCAGACTCGGGTCATGTATAAATGGATCGAGCCGAAGATCTGTCTGCAAGATGCTCATGGAGCAGTAACACTCCCCCCTTCTGGTAAGCGTGAGCCGTGCCCACCCTGCAACCCTGGGTTTTACAACAACAACACGGCTACATGCTCTCCCTGTCCGCCAGGAACCTACTCAGATGGCCTCAAAGGTGATTTCCCAGAATGTTAATAAGGTCTTTTTAATAGACAGTAATAAAACAGCTTCTTAAGTATGTTGGTGCTCTGATTAGGTGAAGTTGTTTCCCTGTTCACATTTTCAGTTTGTAAGGACTTTAAGAAAGAATTGTGATAATGATGCATTTATACCATTTAAAAAAATCTGCTTGATATAACATAACTAAATAGAAAGCCAGCGCTCAGGTGCTTTTATTTTTGTTTTTCTGTGTCGCCATCTAGTGTGTCAGCCTTGTCCTGCGGGCACGGAGCCGGCCCTGGGCTATGAGTATAAGTGGTGGAACGTTCTGCCTGCTGGCATGAAGTCATCCTGCTTCAATGTGGCCAACACCAAGTGTGATGGCATGAATGGTGAGAGAGACTCAGCTTAAAAGGCCAGTTTTACACAGCTGCAGAGCCTATCAGTGACAGACAGATGGCACTGTTGTATCATGAGCAGCTGCTCTAGGATGAATGAGACGAAGAGAAGGATTTGCACTCCTCTTTCAATTGTACTTTGCTTCTGGTTTGATTTTTGAGCGTATGCATTTTGCCTGTGTGCGTGTTTTAGGTTGGGAGGTGGCAAGAGATTACATTCGTTCCGGAGCAGGGGGTTCAGATAATGATTACCTCATCTTAAACCTTAAAGTGCCTGGATTCAGGTGAGGCAGACCTGCTTTCTATAAAGATGTGGTAAAAATGTCCAGTGCGAAAAAAAAGTGAGAGGGTTTTACACTCACAAGTTTATGTGAAGTAAGTGACTGTACTTATGCAGAGTATTTGAAAGCAGTTTCAAATAGTATATGATTTTTAGGGATGCACCAATCCAATACTAAGTATTATTGGCTATTGATATATGCTGAGTATTGGATTATTCATTCAGTAACTGCTTCACCCTGGTCAGGGTTGCGGTGGAAAACACTGGGCGCCAGGCAGGAATACACCCTGAATGGGATGGCAGTCCATTGCTGGGCATCACACACACACACACACACACACACACACTTATTCACATCTAGGGGCAATTTAGAGTAGCCAGTCCATCTACTGGCATGTTTTTGGAAGTGGCACGAAAACTGGAGTCCCCGGAGGAAATCCACACAGACACGGGGAGAACATTCAAAACTCCACACAGACAGTAACCCGAGCTCAGGATCCAAGCCCAGACCTTGGAGATGTGCTGCACCACCATGCTGCCCAGTATTGGATCAGATTTGACATATTTTATAACCTGATCTTCTGGCATATTTTATGTTGTGAACATGCATGATGTTGACCAAAACCAACACAGATCTTGTATGTGAGCATCGGACACAAATTGTCTTAAAGCATGCCGCCATCACACCTGTGATTTTTATTTTTTTGCATAACATGGCAACAGAAGCGTGCAGAGAGTCGGCTCTGTTACTGTGAGGATTTCCGTATTGGATCAGTATAAAGTATCGGCTGATACTCGGATCAAAATGTCAAAAATGAAAACATGGAATCTAATGAATTTAAATAAAACTTCAAACAAAGTTAAGGGCTGTTTATTGTAAGAGTGTTACTTTCTTGACTAGTATTGAAGCACTCAGATGGCAGGTTTTTTAATGTTAATGCTTTTTGCTGGCTTGTAGTTTCAGTTATAAAAGATGACATGCCGTTTGTGTTATGAAAAGCTGCAGCTGTAAACATTTGTCTGGTTGTGTTATCAGGTTACCTACATCAGTTAGTGGAACCACTGGAACTGAGTTTGGACGCATCACCTTTGTGTTTGAAACCATCTGTTCGGCTGACTGTGAGCTCTACTTCATGATGGTGAGTGTGTGTGTCTCTGTGGTCCCTGTGGTTCAAACATGGGAACTCATGCTTTCATCAGCACTTTATCGTCCTTAGCATTCTACTTTAGTTCAGGTTAGCTTTCTGTCTAGGGAAGCTCTTACGCATATGCTTGTTGTTGTTTTTGCAGGACACAGACAGAAGGAGCACCAATGTGGTGGAATCATGGGAGGGCAGTAAGGAGAAGCAGTCCTACACGCACATCATGACTAAGAACGCATCTGTGTCTTACACATGGGCCTTTCAACGCACTAACCAGGCTAAAGACGTACGTGTACACACACAGCCACATATATGTTCATTTATAGATAAACTTTACAAATGAACTTTGTGTGTCTCTTAGGGGCGACAGTATGTCAACGATATGGCGAAGATCTACTCGATTACCGTAACGAATGCTCTGGACGGCGTGGCCTGGGCATGCAGGGCTTGTGCTATTGAGTCTCAGGAGCCTGGCTCAGCCTGTGTGCCATGCCCAGCCGGCTATTATATAGACGAGGAAACCAACCAGTGCCAGGAGTGCTCGCCGAACACCTTCCTCTCAGGACACCACATCTACGGCCAAGACGCGTGTCAGCCCTGTGGCCCAGGCAGCCGCAGCAACAAGGTATCGCCAAGGCTTCGGGTGTTGACGTATCTGATTTAAACTAACACCAACCAATCACATTGAGCCACCAGCTGCATCTACATATACATATAACAGAAAAATTTTTAACTAAAATGACCCCCAATATCACCATCCCAGGGCTATAACTCCGCCCACTAGCTCCTCCCATCCCACACTGTACCCCTAAGTTATTAAGCAGGGGGTTTCTTCCATCATATTATCTTTAAGTGTCTATGTGGTGATAATATTTCTTTCTATTGTGCACTTATCAGTGTGACTTACAAATTAATGTTTTGAAATTGTGCCATACTATTACAGTAATCACAATTAAGAGAGCAGTAGAGATTTTTTCCTTCATAAGTGCATTCGGAGAGCTCCCACTATCTTTATTCATCAGTGTGGTAGTGCTGTAGTAGCTGATTCCAGCAGTGAGTAGTGCAGACCAAAAATAGACCAAACCACTCCAGATGTTTTATGTTGGAGCCCTGTGGCAGAACAATGGGATCTCGTAGATGTGTATGATTTAATTGGCTCCTATGTATGGACTTTTACTGTGCTTGTTCTTGATTTGGTTGGTAATAGTAGAGTTTAGAACTTGATGTGAGCTGCTGGAAGTGTGGCCAGTGGAGCAAAATGGGTGAAGGTGTATTTAATAGGTTGTGATTAAAGCAGTTAGCAGACAATTAATACTCTGGTCAAGGAGTAATATGATGCGCAGGGCCGGACTATGAAATTGTATTCTGTTTGTTTTAGGAGCACAGCTTGTGCTACAGCGAGTGTTTGTTCACTCACACGGCGCTCAACCGAACTCTGCAGTATGATTTTAGTCCTCTGGGCTTCACCGGCTCCATCATGAATGGCCCCAGCTTCACTTCCAAGGGCACCAAGTACTACCATCTCTTCAACATCAGCTTGTGTGGGACAGAGGTATACACTCATACACATAGGTTTGCTTTGGGGTTAAGTGATTTTGTTTCTTTTTTGCCAGATTTTTCTGTTCTTTTTCCATTCTTGTTCTCTTCAGGGCCACAGGCCAGCAATCTGTACAGATAATGTTACAGACCTATCCGATAAGGATCCTCTCAGTGGTGAGGCCAACTCTGTGGAAACCTTCATCTGTCAATCAACCATCATCCCCTCTGATGGGCGGGGCTTCAGGACGGCCCTTGCCTCACAGTCGATCAGTTTGGCAGACTCGTTCCTTGGTGAGTTTGTGAGGGGACTTCACAGACGAAGGACATTACAATACAGTTAGACATTAGATGTTTTAATACAGATGAGGCATAGTGCAAACAGTATAATAATGCACACATTACAATGATGCTAAACAATACAAGCGCTGTAATGGAGCCTTAATGTGCAGGTGGTAGTTCAAGGGTGGGTAGATCATAAATTTATTAGCTAGCCCTTTGGGCAAGTCAGTGCTCCAATGTGTTTGCCCAGTCCCATTTTTTTGGTGGTCCAAAAACTCTGTAGTTAATATCACACTCAAATGTAGACTGACATGACATGACATGACTGTTTATATATAGACGACTGATCATGTGGATAAATGCATGACAAGCGATGTATGACAATCTAATCATCTAGGTAAAACTGGTGTTAATATAAATGTTCAGACTAAAAATAATTCTTGCCAACAGCCAGAACAGTTGTTGGTTAATGTCTGTACTGCAGGTTACTGTTGTGGGATTCAGGGACGAATAAAGTTAGTAAAGTGAAGTAAAGTTAACATCAACGTGCGTCACACCACCAATAAATAGGAGAGTGTTGTGTTTAAAATGGCATATTAAATTAAAATATTGTCTGGTTGATGGTATAGAGAGACAAACGCTAGTGACTTCCATATCAGCAGCCTACTGAGTCACATGTCCGCAGGGCAATAACACATCATCTACTTGTCCCGGCACCCGGATAGTAATTTGGCCACCCTTGTAGTTTGTGCAATATTCCAATTCTTATGATGCAGGCTGTTTTGGGGTAAAAACTGTTCTTTAATGTGTTGGTCAATAAGCTGACACTGCAGTAAGTCCTACCAAAGCCCACTGGACAGGGTCCTAAAGTGTTCTGATCCATAAAGAGTAACTTGGGCCCAGTGTTTTTCAAGTCAAAATTAGGCTCCTCTGATTGGCTGCGGGCATCAATAAAGAGAGAGTGAGACCGTATCTGCCCTCAAGGAGAGCTGAACATTGGCAACACAGCTGTGAAATGAAACCATCGACAATATCAAATTTTCAGAAATAATGTTAATAAAACAAATGAAATGACTGTGTAGTTGAAAAATTCAATGACTGTTCAGGTCCATCCAAACTCGTATCCTTTTGTATAGCCTTTCTGTACTGTATTGTACTGTGGCTTCACTTTACCACACTGTAATACCATCATTTTGGATGCTCTTGATGGCATTACAGTAAAATTTCTCAGGAAGTGAAGATGCTGTTGGGATTTAGTGAGGATGGCAGCAGTGTAATCTGACCACCCCGGGCCATATCCACACTAATACATTTAAAGGTGGCGTTTTCAATATAATTAGTTCTGTCCACATTGACATAAAAAAAAAAGAAAACGTTTTTCCACACTGAAACGCAGAGATGATAGAAAAACGCCTGTACTGAGCATGCACGCGCTAGCTGAAGCAGGAAGTTTACGCCAGTTTAGACAGTTTGATGTGATACCCTGCCAGCAAGGATTGCTAAAGCCTGATTTAAATGACCCAAAAAGACACTTCGTAGGGTCAGCAACAGCATTGAGCACACAGAGGTCAGTCGTACAGCAGTGAATACAAAGTACTCCGTCTTGCATGCAAGAATGCTGCGTTTATACTGTACATCGCTCTGTTCAGTTGTAAAAGAGTGACAAAAACAGTACCAATAAGAGTCAAATGAATTTGTCCTCTGGTTTAGATGTGTTGGAGCTGCATCCCGTGACAATCAGGTGCCTATCACAGAATGCTAGACATCAGCATTTTCAAATAGCTTCGGTTTCCCCATGCTCACTAATGCCTGAAAATGGCGTTTTCAAATTTATCTGGCACTGAAGAGTGTTTTTTAAAAAGATATGTTTTCGGTGAAGGGCAAAACAGATAAAAACTTTAAAATGTAACATTTTAAAATGTATTTACATTAGTGTGGGCAAGGCCTCAGTTTCACAGTGATCTGGATACGGAGAAACCTGAAGTTGCTGAAAGTTTGCTCTAGATCCCTATGAATGGTGGCATTTATGTGACTCCCTCTGTGTCTCCTGAAGTTCACAATAATCTGCTTTGTTAAGTGTGAGGCGGTTGTTGTGGCTTTAGCTCTGCTACCTCTCTGTAGGTGGTTTCACCGTTGTTGCTAATGAGACCAAATACAATTGTGCTAGCAGTAAACTTAACAATGCGGTGACTGTTAAATCCAGCCATATGGCCACACACACACACACTTGTTCTTTTAATATGTGTACCATCTTTCAGTGTATCTTATTCTTATTGGCACCTTTTGTATTTCGCATACTGCACAATTTTAATTTATGGCTGCTTTTCAAATAACGTTTTGTCACTATTTTGTGCTGCCAAACAGATACACATATCCACATTCATCTGAGCCATAACAGTGACACACCGAGCTCTTAATTCCTCTCTTTCTTCATAATCCTTGCTGTGTGTGTTTATGTACGTTTGACAGTAAAATGTCATTTCTTAGGCTCTGTTACTCATCGAGACTGACTGTTTTCCAGGAGCCACAGTGGAGAAATCACTCAGTGGAGTAAATGCCAGGCCAGAACTCTTTGCCGCTTTACCCAAGAGAGTCCCAGATGTCAACTACTTCTATCGGTATCACCTCTTCTCCTTTTTACTAGTCTTGTATAAAAATCCTTGTTGGAGCCATTCTGTTTTGAGCCATATATCCCATACTGTTCTTTACATAATGCCCAAAGGATTTAGTGTTGTGCTAACTTGTGCAGATCTCCACAGACGACATCTTCTTGCCAGAACGGACGAAATACAGTGCTCACGCTACGCTGTAACCCTGAGAAGTCCTCTAAAGGAGTAATATCTGTACCCAGGTACGCTACCCTCATATGCTACCTACAGTACAAGCTCTAAATGAACATTAATCTTGTTCTGTAGTTGAACTCAATATGGTGAGGCAACCGCAGTGATATTTCTGCTTTGTCTGCACCCAGCCTGCCCTCATGGAACTAAGAGGTTCATTCGTTCTATAAACAGTTGGCTTGTATTATAAAGTCCCAACAAGACAGTTCTTATATTGTATCATATATCATAAAGACTGGGAGACTGGGAGCCCAGCTTGTGTCTTGGCTGCGCAAGAAGCAAAAGTTTTTGTGTAACTTTTAAACTTTTAAAAGTCGCTACACTGCAGGTTTGTATTAAAAATGATTTAAACATACAGTATATCTTTAAAAAATCGGAGAATTGTTTTGAATAGATATTGAGTCACTGGCATTGAGACACTGTCTTTAGCTTTTAATTCCCCAATCAGGATGTTTTGACAATTAGTTGATTTTTTGTTATGGCATTTTTTTTTGTCATCTTTCATGATAATGAACACCATCTTTTATTTTTATTTTTATGCAAATATCTCCCAATTTAGTCATAACCAACTCCTACCCACTAGCTGAGTCTTCTCTAATGCACAACCCGGAGTGTGAAAGCTAACACATGCTTCCACCACATCTTTTCAAACCGCTGCTAATGCAACATCATAGGGCAGCTGAACGCCGTTGGAGGAGAGCGCCAACTGCCCTATTCTGCATACATGAGCTCACAGATGCCTGTGATTGCTTAGTGTTGCTTTGATTGATAGTGGACCAATTCTACTATCTTGGACTCTTGGCCACTGATGGCTGTTTCATTGTCAGAATGCAATCGCCCACCATTTCACGCTTACAGTTGCACCAATCGAGAGTCCAATACCATCTTTACTTCTTATTTTGAAGACGTTTCAGCACTATTTATTCAGAAGTTGCTTTAGGTTGTTGATTTGTTGGCCTGTTTACTGAACTGTATGGTTTAAGTCTGGTTGACGGCAGTCAGCTTTCATTTAATTCAACTCCAAAAAATACCCCGATTCATGCCATATTGTTTGTTCTGTTGAGTGGACCAGAGGTTGGGGTAGTGGTTTTGCTGAGAGCCCCTGTGTGTTGATTTTCAGGGAGTGTCCAGCAGGCACCTGTGATGGCTGCACCTTCCACTTCCTGTGGGAGAGTTCGAGCGCCTGCCCACACTGCACTGAGAAAGACTACCACCAGATTGAGGGAGCCTGCAAGGGAGGAGTACAGGTGCTCTTTATTCAGCCTGTGAAGGTTTTCAGTCGTCCAGGTCATGTTGAATATCTCGTAGTAGTAAGTCTTGGCAGCTGGACTTGTATTCAATCATGAAGATGTTTCTCCACTCATCCATGCGTTCACATCAGCAGTGATTTTTCGCCTCGTGTCGCTTCAGATGCTCTACGTTGGTCACCAGTGGGTGTTCCTACTGCTGGTTGCCATGGTTTTCATGCCTAGCTCCTGGCTGCTATAAGGCCATACAAACTGCATAGTTAGCTACAAAACGTATGCGAAACCACCCATTTGACCACAAATCTGATGTCTTCCCACTAAAAATGAGACGTCTTGCCAATTGTGACCCACGAATTAGATGTATTCCCGATTAAAAATAAAAATTCTGGAGGAAAATGCACTGCATGGATGCAATTTGTACACAAGCATCATTCAGTATGTCAGAATGAGCCAAAACCGTTTTCACTTTGTGATTAGTGCTGTCTATTTGAGTAAAAAACGGTGACGCTGTTCTATTTGGGTGCATCAAACACTTCAAGCCCATAGCCAGCATGGCAAGTATCACAGACTAGTTCAGAAACTGTGACTAGGAGCGAATATCTGGAACCAAAGAACATGGATAATATTACACAGTGAGGAAATAAAAAACATACCACCATTCCTCATTGCTCTCATTGAAAATGAATGACATCCGGCCACTTTGTCGTGTCTCTGCCGGTGTGAATGCCGAGTGAAGGAGGCCTTCTACAGATCATCATCAACTGGAACAGCCATTTTCAAACAGAGGGGGAAGTCTGAGACACCACCTATCACCTATTTACAGTGCTGTCCTGGCATATTTACCCCAGTGGTCTTGGGGCAATTCACACCTCCAGACTTTGATATTATAGTAATCTCATGATTTCATAGGTGTGAACCACATGGTGTTTAAATAGTGGGGATTCCCCACCATTCAGTTGAACTGATGAAGCCTCTTGGATGAGTGGCGAATCGTCTTTATGATTACATACAAATCCGCACTTACTATTATGAGACATCCTTCAGCTTTTCTATTAAAGCTAACCAAGATCTCTCTCTTTCATTGAATCATCAATTGTCTCAAAGAAGGTTGAGAGACTGGATCTTTCAAGTTCACCAGCCCAAATGCACGATGAGATGTGGAGTTGTTAAGATGTGGTTAGATCTGTAAGTGTTGGCGTGCTTTTCTTTCTCAGGACACTGTGTATGTGTGGACAGAGCCACGGCTCTGTACAGGAGGAGTAGCTTTGCCAGCGAAGAGGCGCAAGCAGTGTGAGATGATTGATTTCTGGCTGAAGGTGGGAGCTGTGGTGGGCGCGTTTAGTGCCGCCCTCCTCGTCGCTCTCACCTGCCACTTCTGGAAGAAGAACAAAAAGTAAGACCTACCCAAGCACCACCTGTGATCTTAGTCACCCACTCAGCACTCAGCTAATGACTAAGCCGCATGATTTTTGAATTACAGATTGGAGATTCTGAAATGATTACGTTAGCAAATGTGTTGATACCAATAGCGATTCCCATTCTTTTCTCTTTTCTTGTCCTGATAGGCTGGAGTTTAAGTATTCCAAGCTGGTGATCTCGGCTAATAAGGAGTGTGAGTTACCGGGAGCGGACAGCTGTGCCATCATGGAGGGGGAGGGGGAGGAGGTCGAGGATGACGTGGTTTACTCCAAGCCCTCTTTACTGGGCAAGCTGAAGGCCATCGCTACCAAGGTACATGCTAACACCACTCGATACCTTTGGCGAACTGTGTATATTGGGTATAAGCCTTCAGTACATTCTGTGCTGCGTAGAAAACAGATTAGTGTGGACATCATACATTACATCATACAGCCTTAATGCACAACCTCCTAAAATAAAAAGATGACATTGGCTTTCAACACAAATGGCCACTAATTAAAACAATTGAACATGACCATGATGAAATTCCAGTCTGCTGTGGATCAAAACCATCACGCGGCCAACCAGATGGCTTATCCTCCTTGTTCATTCATGTTAGTCAAAACCTGTGAAAATAGATCAACCACTAAAAAAACAAACTGTAATACTAATGTAATGTTATTTTCTCCATCAACAGCAAATTCGGAATCCCTCTGCCACTGCAGCACAACAATGCTAACATGGCCAGTTTGTTGACCTTAATTCTGAATTTCATGGCTCACGCTTTCAACACAGACATGGCTAATGGCTGTAAGTAAAATGCGTGATTGAGTATGTCATGGCCAGATAATGGTTTGGCTGCACTCGGGCAGTCAGTGAAGTATCATGAAGTGACATTTTCTTCCCCACAAAATGGTCCCACCCATTAGAAATCAAAACATGATTGGTTGATTCCACTGTCACCTTGATGGCCCTAAGGGTCCCCCTCTGCTGTATACAGTACCTTTTTATTATACAGTTACACTAAATTAGATGTTAAGAATGCAATTTTTTAACATAGGGAGTCCACAAAGGTCTGCTAATCTCACATAGATCTTGCTCTGTGATCTGAAATCTGCTGTATCCTTGCTATAAACGTGTGCCTCTGCTGCCCTCTAACAGTCTTTTTGCAGGAGGGATACGCGATTATAGAGGTTTAGAGGAAATGTGAAGTTTTTAATTTATCATGCTCTGTGCAGAGTTGGGACTACTGAGGGGACGCAAACGTAGTTTGTAAGGCTGGCGTAGTTAATGTGTATGACTGTCAGCTCAGCATTTGAAATGAAAACTTGCTTATCTGCGATTACTGCGCAAAATATCTGAACACAAGAAGTACATGCCTTTTAGAACGAGCGAGCCCTTAGTTGAACCTCAGAGAGACTAATTCCCTCTGCCTCTCTTGATGTCTGGGTCCTTCTCCCTCTTGGTGCTCACAGCGTGTGTGTGTGTGAGAGTATGACAGTGTGTGTGAGAGTATGACAGTGTGTGTGTGTGAGAGTATGACAGTGTGTGTG
>JAOUQW010000030.1:5186711-5199604 GCA_028565825.1 Olivaichthys viedmensis | reverse complement strand
TCTCTCTCTCTCTCTCTCTCTCTCTCTCTCTCTCTCTCTCTCTCTCTCTCTCTCTCTCTCTCTCTCTCTCTCCCTCTGTCTGTCTCCCTCTGTCTGTCTGTCTCTCTGTCTGTCTCTGTCTCTCTGTACACCGCGTCTTGAGCCCACCTCGTGACGTCAGATGAGAGGGGCTGGTGCTAGTACAAGAGTAGCACTGGTGGGTTGGTGTCCTGGCGCGCGCTGCACTTTTCTACCCATAGCGCACGAGCCGAACCGAAACGGAAGCAGTGACAGAAAGTAAAAGGCAAAAAGAAACAAAGAAAGAAGAAAACTTTATGATTCATGATTAATGTTTTGAAAAACTTTTGGGCGCTTCTTGTATGTTGGATTACGAACCCCGGGATTTCTCTTGCGCGCGCGCTCCGGAGGACGATGAGCCATCGCGCGCGCTATCGCTGTACCGGTACCGGGGACGCAGAGGCTCCAAGCTGTAGCGCGCTTCAGGTATACTGTGTGTGTGTGTGTGTGTGTGTGTGTGTGTGTGAGTGTGTGTGTGTGTGAGAGTGAGAGAGAGAGTGTGAGAGTGTGTGTGTGTGTGTGAGTGTGTGTGTGTGAGAGTGTGTGTGAGAGAGTGTGTGTGTGTGTGTGTGTGTGTGTGTGAGAGAGAGTGTGTGTGTGTAACTGAAGTAATCACTGAGGGGCTTCTTTAAGATTAAAAGACTATGTTGAGCTGCAGGGAAAGATGCAGCGTGCCACATCGCGTTTGCAGCCAATTAGAGGAATGGAGAGACAGAAATGCAGACAGACTAAGAGTGGGGTAGGAGGGACTTTTTCTTTGGAAGTGGTATTGTCACTTAATGACCTACAAGAGCATAGAAAGCAGAGAGAAGCTGTTGTAGTCTCCCTGTGGGAACATAATGAAATCTCCTTTAGCACACAGAGACCTTTTTGGTCCTCAAAATGTTAATTAAGGATAATTGATGAGATTCCTCAAACTAGTAAATCAAGAGGGAGCTAGTTCATTCTTTTTGGGTAAACTTCAATATGTGGTTTAACAGCTATTTGAATGCGTAATAAATCTACACAATAAGCACCATGTTGGCTTCAATAATTTGGTAAAATGAGTGAACGATGTTGTGGACCTAGTAATAGAAGCCTGTCTTGAGAACACTGGGATTTTCAGCAAACAAAAGGGGTTGGTATTGAGTAACGATGCCCTTGAGCTGTGTAGGCATGTTGCTGGGCTCAGGCGCTGTTGGTGGTAGATTCCTTCCTTTATTTTCACGTCCGTAGCCACACACTTGATGAATGCAGTTGAATGCGTGCTCTGGTTGTCTAGGTAACGCGTGATGATGCTGGTGCGTCCTTGGCCTGGATCAGGGCTGTGCTTTTGAAAGCGAGCTGACCTCATGGGCCAGGGTCCAGCTCTGCGCGCTCGGCTACATTTGTTCCGCCATGTAAACCGCATGTCGCTGTTTCTAGGGCAACGAGCAGATCTCCGAGGCCGTCCAGCTGAAATCCTCCCAGCCGGAGAAATGGGTGTGGGGATAGAGGTAGGAGGAAGAGGAAAAAGAGACGTGGATGGATGGATAAATGGAGACTTTGAAGCTGCTCTCCACTTGTGAATGTGTACGCATGCAGGGGCACTAAGCCAGAGAGTGGAAGGGCTTTGGAGAAAAGAGCCGTGGCGATTCGGGCCAGAAGAACAGAAAAGCAGAGCCTGTTGGACGGTTCTGTCTGATGTCATTATCATGTCGCTGTGCAATCTGTTTTCCTTGTTCTGTGTCTTTTATTTTTTATTTTTTAAATAAATAATTTGGAATGTAAGACTTTAGACTGGGTTTAGAAGAACTGGCCATGGTACTTTGGGCTGCACACAAATACGGACATCTTTTAACCAAGCTACTAGAAAATAGCATAAAGAGTGAAAATGATAGTGGAAAATTTAAATCAATTGGACCAATGAAAAGCAACCCAAACAAACACGCTGTGATCACATCTCTCTTAATTAAAGAATCTAAGTATCCTCTAGACTTTAAGTATATTCTGTACATTAAAATTGGGGAACTGCATGTAATTAAAGACCTGCCAGCTTTGGCACCCAATTGATGGGTCTAAATCATCCAAATTCCAGTCGTGGATGGCTGGAGTCCAGCACTGTTTGGTGAATTCCCTGTTCAAATACACCTGATTCAACTCTGAAGGTAATTGCATCCAAGTTTAGGGCAGGGAAATCACTAAGCTGTGCTGGAATCTGACTCTCCAGGACTTTGGGAATCCTGGTCTAAATAAAGGTCTGTAAACATGAGTATTAGGATTAATAGCTCTACTGGCATGCAGCCACACTATGGATGCTTCACTTGTGTATGGACATTTAGAATAGATGGCCAGGTTGGACTGATTCTAGCAGAGGAGGACAGAGTGCCTTTGCTGTTGCCCTTCATTTTTCTCTCTGCTTTTGAAGCCAGTGATGTAATTCATAAGCATATTCAGTGTTTAGTTTTCTCTTTATTATTGTGTTTGGAGTGAAATGAAAGCCATATATGTGTTGAGCTAAAATTGGGGATTCTTGATTGGGGTTTTGCTATAATAAATTACGGTTTGCACTGAAATTGTGTCATTATTTTGTGTCTTCTTTTCAAGTGTTTATTAAGAACGTGTGTCATTGTGTCCCTTGGTTACACCAGTTGCTTGCAGAGGTGGATGTGGTTTGCACAGATGACTGCTTTGACTGATGGCTCTTTTCTAGTTACAGTCCTCCATTATACCCCATCCACTTTACCCCTCCTCTGTCTCTTTTTCATCTTCCTGCTTTTTCTTCTACTTTACTCCCACCCTGTACACACCCCCATCTCCAGCCCTCGCAGGGTTTGGAGGATGGACTAGCTGAAAGCTGTTTAACCTGAGAAATTGCAGTCCTGCTGTTATTCCCCATAAAACCCTTCACCAGGCCCATTAGAAGACCACAGAGAGTAGGGGAAATGCAATGCATAGGTTCCACCCAAAAACTCACACCTCTATCTTTGTCAAACACACACAAGAGCTCACTTGCACTCGCTCATCTGTCCTCTCTTTCCTCTGAAGAGGCGGCGTGGCTGATAAAAGGGGGCTTTTCAAAGGCTTCAGCACTTTCACTGCATTATTTCGGCTGGAAAATTCCCAGCAAAATTTGCTCACCATTTTCCCTGCTCATATTCGATGCTCGGACCACTTTAGAAACCCAGCTGGACATCAGCCGAAAAATTCATGGCAGAAGAAGAGAAGACTGAAGTTTTTAAAAAAAAAAGCTTGTGGCTTTTTGTCATTGCAAGACACTTTAATCTCTCCTCGAGTCACTGAGTGGGAGGGACTCTGGGGAGACCTTGTGGAGGCTGTGTGTGCGCCGTTTTTGTCCTAATATTTTCTCACCGCTACCTTTTTAAATAAACGTACAACAGAATGAAACAGACAGTAGGTTATTATTTATTATATAATCATGTCCTTGTTATTGCACACACTGCACCATAGGTACTGTTCTATTGCTTTGTGTTCGACCAGAGTTCAAAAATTCAGAGTCACCCAGGACAACACAGGGTTCCTTAACATTACGTTACACTGTATACAAATTGCTAGCTTACAGATTAGACAGAGAGAGGAAGACAAACCCCCATCTGCAAGAGTATTGTATCAAATCCACACCTACGTTCACCATAACGGAGCAGATTCCAAGACACAATGATACGAAGAGCATTACTTGTGATAAACCTTTTTGACATCAGCCAGGAATCAAAATATCTGCTTATATGTTTATGTAGAATATGTTGACATGCTCTTTCCTTAACAACGTGACTTACAGAGAGAATCAGTGAGTTGCAGACTTTTGGTGTGTGAGGTGGTGTGAAGCTTACAGCAGATACAGCAGGCCCCAAACAGCAGAGGCTTGTACAGCAATGAAGAAAAAAAACTAAAAACGTATGGGACTTTATGGGCACAAGCTGCTTTCCATAATCCAGAGCTCTCCCTGCATATACACACACACACATAGTCCTCTTTATATTTATTTCAACCGCCAACTTTCTATCTTTGCTTTACTTACATGCTTCCTTGCTTTGTCGAGTCTTATCAATTCACACTGCAAAAAAAATGGCATTTCGAGAATATATAAAAAAAAAAAAAGAAGACAAATTTACAGTAATGGGCTACAGAGCTTGCAGAAATGTGGATTCATGTGTATCCTCATATAATAAATGCAGCTAGGATGAGACTTAATGAGTATTCTTAAAAAAAAGTATATTTGTGTGCATGTATTATCTTAATGGAAGACAAAGTCCGTGTTTTGCTGATCTGGCAAATTGCCTTTTTCCACTGTAAAAGGTATTTATAGGATTTATTTTAGGAAGAGGCTATTTGTAGCCAGGAGAAAATAGAAATGTATATTATTTGCACCCAATGTCGTTAGTTGTTGCCAATTTTCAGCCGCTAGTTAGATCTCCTTCTATCACACGATAGCTACCGAACTGGGAGCGTGAGGGCTAACACTTGCTAGCTTACTAACTTGGCTACAGGTTTACACAATAGAATAATTAGCCTAATGTCAGCTAGCCTGCTACTGCTTGGTTTTAATGACATGATCTAATACCCAGACTAACATCAGCTAGCTACTAAATAAATTTCATTTGCTGCTGGAGAGGTGATATTAGCACAGTAATGTGTTTAGCTAGCTGGCTAGCTGAGCTAATGTTGCTAAATAAAGACGTGACAATTAGGCATGCGCACTTCCGTTTTTTTTGTTGTTGTTTGTTTTGTCGAACTCGAAATTCGAATGCATTTTTTCCCCGCAGCGTGACGTATTTCCGAGTGAAACGCCATGTTTGGGTGGGCGGGACGTCGGGACTTGATTGGCTTGTGAAAAGTTAATCATTATCGTTGCGAGCGCGAGCTAACTTTGGGGGGGGGGTGAAACATGACATACAATGATTGGTTATTATATTTTTTTGTCCCACCCTCAATTCTACTGTGATGTAATCAAAAAATCTGAGGTTGTTTAGAAGCGGGAAAAAGTCACTGCACTTTAGTGAAAGATTAAGGACAAAGAAGAATTTCCTCTTTTAAGTGATTTAGTACAGATGAGTCGTGCACAATCTGATCAAGGACACAAGCTAACAAGGTAAAAAAGGTCCGTTTTGATTTCAGGTTGCCTTTAAAGGTGCAAATAGCTATATTGTGTGGCCAAAGCTATTTTCACCTGGGTGCAAACAGACACTCCGTTTATTTTAGCATTCCCTCATGCATATTCACTTCCACGTCCTGTTTGTTGGCTTTGTGCGTTGTTTGTGCTTATTGTCACAGCAGTGAATCATGAACGCACCATTTCTAGGTCAGTGTTGCGTCTGTTTGCCACAAGCTGTTACATTCCACTTTAAAAAAACGCCAAAACCTAAAATGTAGTTTGACTTGACAATTGAATAAACTGCCATGTAAGATGGCTGCCTGCTAAAAAGAAAATCAAAACACAGGCCCAAATCCAGTGATATGACTCCACATTTCAACCCGTCAAATAATATTTACCCCCCCTCCTTCGAAAAATATAGAAATGTATAAAACACTGAGATGTAAAAAAAGACAGATGTAAAAAAAGTGGCTCAGCAACTCACTCCTGAAGGTCTAGAGGAAGCTTTCATACTGAACTCATGATAAGGCACATAGAGCCATTAAACAATGGATCACCGCTTACACTCGCTCCTGTCTCACCAAGCACTTCATGCATTGTAAATATACCACATGTTTGTAAAGGTTTAACAATCAGAAGCACTTTGTGCATGCTTTGTGAGAAGCAGTTTATGTAAAGCACTAGCGAACGACATGAACGCTTACTAAAAGAACTGTGTGGAAGTTGAGACATGAAGACTTCCATCCTCTGGTCACCCACTCGTTACACTCCCCACATCAACGTCACTCCTTTAGGACTATCACCTTGTGCGGTTAAAACTAGTAAGATTATGTACAAAATATACAACATAGAAATACATACAGAATAGATTGTTACAATGAGGCCTACAAAAGAAATCGACCAGTCCTGTATTGCAAGCGTAGCCACTCTATCAGTCACCACTTCCCCTCCAGCAGAAAATGCATTGTAGTCCAACGGTAACACATTTAATGGTCATTTTTTACAACAAACATAATAAAGCTATCAAAAAACCCAAAACAAAGGTCTCCAAAATCACCCTAGAAATCACCCCTATTTTTTTTTTTTTTTTTTTTTTTGCCACTTTGTTTCTCTACAACAATTTCAGTTAATATGTACAAGCCCTAGAAAATAATTTAAGAATAATAGTAATAATAATAATACACACTTTCTACACACTTGAGGACTGGCGTAGTTCTTGGATGGAGCACAATGTGTGCTGATTGGCTAACAGTCGCTAAAGAGTAGTACGCCGACGAGGGGTCACAGGGAAGAAGTGGTGGAGTCGACGATCTCTCTGCCGTTACACACCGTTGGAACATAGTGGGCACTCACAGATGCTGCTGGGAGGGATTGAGAGAGAGAGAGAGAGAGAAAGAAAAGAGATCAAATAAGGCTAGAGCAAAACAACATGGTGACACACAAGGTTAGCTCAGCTAACTACAGTAAAAAAATGAAAAGAGCATAAATAAACTTCATTGAATTCATAGACCTTTCCTCTGCTGCTCATCCACCTCACCTTCTCTCTCACCCCTCCAAAATTGGTAGTGTCATCTTTTCATTGCAGTGTCTTTCATATTATTTATGAGAAAGGAAGTATAAATAAAGATGAAACTGTTTACATGATTTGTGGGTTTTTTTCTTCTTTCGCCTATGAATTAAACATTAGCGCAAAGTCACTGGGCTCTGCTTGGGCTTGCTCATGTGCGGAAGCCAGAATTGCTGTTCTCTTCTCAGCTCCTGCACGTAAGCGACTCCATCAGGTGACAATGCTAAGACACAAACTGGGCCTCCAGTAGAGAAATTAAAGATTAATAATCGCTACAAGCTACTTATATAACAATGGGAAGTAGAATCTGTGATACCCGTTATTGTTTCTTGAAATGAATGCCTTACGATCCCCCTTGCAAATAATCCCAAATCAACTTTCCCTGTTACATAACGTACATAAGCCTTTCCTAACAAACCTACATAAACATTTACAGTATAAAGGCTTATTCCAACATCCGTCAGCTGTCATTAAGACTGCTTTAGCAGTCTACTTTTGATTTCTAGTTGACATAACACCGAGTTAAATGACAGATTTTTGATGACGTATGGATGTGTTATGACACTCTCAGGACTGACAGCTGACCGTAGCTCAATGAAACACACTTTACTTAAGGGCCAGAGAAAATATACACAGCTATGTTGTTACAGTGTAATGATTGTCACTGTCAATAACTTCACTATGTAACAGTGTTATAAAGTAGGTTTTTATGTCGATGACTGCAGAGCATCTTTTTAAAGTGTCGCCTTTGTTCATTTTTCCAATTAATCTCACTTGGCAAGCGATGTCACATAATCACAATTATGGGACTCTGACATACCAAAAGTACACTGAGCCACAAAGTCAGTTGTCATGACGTTCTAACGTAAGTTAGCCCCAAAAAGGGTTATAATACAACCTTAGGTCAACCAAAATCTGTGACTTGACTCAGGTGTTATGTCAACTTGGCATCAAAATTGACAAAAGGAGTCTTTATGACAGCTGACTTATGTTGAAATAAGCCTTTGTAAATGTTTGCCAATTTATGTCAGCCCTAAAATAATGTGTTACCGTTATTTCTATACATTCACATAAAGAAGAGCACGTAGTTCAGACACTCAGTGAGTTTGACTGTATGTGGTTTGCAGTGTAATTAAATATGGATCGTAAAATAATACACAACACAAAGTTAAACAGATATTACATAATTTGCACATCTGTAAAGACTTGAATTGTAACTATTTTAGCGCATTTACTGTTTATTTTAAATTATTTTTTAGTGAACACATTTATACCCTAATCTATTTAACTCTTTGTTAACACAATCAAACAAGCTTCTATTTCCTTGCCAATTCAATGACTTAATGAATTAATATTAATATACAGTTGAGTTCAAAAGTTTGCTTCCACCCCATGTTTTTTTTTATCAAAAAAAAAAACAAAACACTTATAAGAATTAAAAAATTAAATGTGTGTGTATCCTCAAAAGATACAAAAGAGGTTGGAGGTCGTTAAAAAGGCAAAGGGTAGGCATACAAGTTTATTAGAGAATATTTATATCACATTAAGAAAGGGAATGCAAATTTTTTAACCAATATCAATTTCTTTTCTTTCACTATTAATATCTTAACATACACTACTTGACATTTTTTGTTACTTGTGATAAATTAGATTAATAAAGGAACATCTGTGAAACCTGACACACTTAAATTCTTGTTCATACAAAACTACATTTCTTTATGTTATGCAAACTTTTGCATCAACTATAATACCATTATGGTAATATTACAGTTTCAGTTAGTCAAGGCAAAATGTCAGTCCTATGAAACTACTTGGCTGACATGTGGCAAGGAAGCTAATCATCTAGCAAGCTACCCAGATGAAAAATTAAGGTAAAGTTCGGGAAGTCCATTAAAACACTCATTTGTAATTTGCACAGCCTTACGAGGACTCTGAACTTGCTGAAATTGCTCTCGTTATGTTAGTTCATTTCTGCAACGTAATCACAAAAAAATCAAATTATATGGGACATTGCTTTAGGCAAGCTCTGATAGACTGTGTTCTCTTACTGCAATGGAAGTCTTTGATGGCTCCTCACCGTGTGACGCGTAGTTAGCGGGAGGACCACTGACGCTAAAGCGGTTCAGGTTGAGCCGGTGGCTGGTCACATTCTTCTGGGGTTGGAACATGATGATGTGGACCTTCGGGGCAAACATGCAGCCCAGTACCACAAAACCACTGAGACTCACCGATATACACATTGTGGTGGTCTGAACCTGGGAGAGAGACAGAGACAGTTCAATAACTCAATACTTTAGTCACCTCCACAGATACTTACAGTCATGCTGATCATCAAATGCTATTAGCTGAAGTAGAATAGAGGACGCTGCACTGAATGGTGAGAGTGATTGAGCGAACATGGGGGATAATTGCAATGGTAGTTAGCACTGTGGCTGCATAAATAGTGTTTGATTAGATACTATTTGGACATCTTCCATTAACAGGCTAATCTTCTTCCCTGAAGGCCTAGATTTTCTCTTCTAGTGCCTCCCTGCCAATCTTTCATGGATTACAGCTGTGACTGAGGCATTAAGCAGAAGAAGAAGAGATAGCAACTGAGAATACGAGAACTAAACTGAGAACACAGGGATGCTCCAGCCAAACTAATAAATCAGCCTTCACTCTTTAAAAAAAAGGGTAAATCTAGAACCCTAAACAGTTCTTCAGTTTGTCCCTCTGGGGGAACCCTTAAAGGTTTCATGTAGAATTCTACAACAAAGGGTTTCCCTTGAGGAACCATATATTCTAAGAGTGTGGAATGCTTTCACATTGAAGGGAATAAAGGTATGGTAGAATTTGTTTTAGATCCTCAGTATTCAGTATGAGCGTTCCACTAGACTCATGGCATAATAGCAAGAGCAAGACGTTATACTTGTCTTTGCCCCTTGTCTGAGCTCTTATATCGTGGAATCAGGATGAATTTTACAAGCCATTACCTGATTTGTTCTGTCTCTTTCTCTCTCTCTCTGTCCTGTCTCTTGCTTTTTTCTCTCTCTGACCTGGTCATCTCTCTAAAGTCTTTCAGTGGTTCTACAGGCATCAGCACTCTGTGTTACAGAAGTCTCAGAGGACCCCATCATACAGAGATGCTCTTTTTCCCACTTCATTGACTGCAGCCTTGAAAGACCCGTGTAGAACAGACTGAGAAATGTCCTGCTCACGTCAGCAGGTTGTGTGTCTATGCAGCAGTGCAGAGTTAGCGAGCGTGACTTCTGAATGCGTATGCAGTCTACATGACATATGACTAATTATCTTGGAAATGCTGATGAAATTCATTGCTCACATTACACTAATATTCATTATGAAGGGCTGACTGAGTACGTGCCATGTTTATTATGGATTTAAATTTGCTCTCTTCTTTTACTCTACTGTCTCAATGCGTCCTTTGCGTGTCCTAGGATGTTCCGCTATATTATGTGCAACTGTGCTTTGGGAGTACAATATATTCATTTATTCATCTAGAGCAGTAACCCCATAATCCTGTTCAGGGTCGCCATGGTACCTATCCCAGGAACTCTGGGCGCAAGGGGGATACACCCTGGATGGGACGCCAGTTCATAGCAGGGCACTGGGAATACAGTAGCCTGGTGATGTCAATAGCCCTGCTAATTCTCAATTCTTTACTCCATTTTTTAAAACTCAGTTTAATTCAGTAACATATAGTTCAATTCTGTTCTTCCCTCCCCAGTGTACTTTGACGACACATACCCTGTAGTCACTAGATGTCACGTAGAAGATGGGCAGGAAGGCAAGCCATATGATGCAGGTGGTGTACATGGTGAAGCCGATAAACTTGGCCTCGTTGAAGTTCTCAGGGCACTTGCGGGTTTTGAAAGCGTAGACGGTGCAGAGCACCACCAGCACCACATCGTAGCTGAGTGACAGCAGCATGCTGGAGTCACGCACGTTGCACTTGAGAATGACCGTCTGACGCTTCTCAGGCAGTGTGAAGCGCCGGGTGCCAGGCACCTCGAACAGCAGCCACATGGACACAAGCAGAAGCTGGACGGAGATGAGGGCCAGGCAGATGAAGACCTGCGAGCTTGGGCTGATGAAGCGCGGCCGCTGCACGCCGCCCTCTTTCACACCGCTGAAGATGCGGGCGATGCGGTTGGTCTTCGTGAGCAGGGCAGAGTAGCAGATGGCAAACGAGGTACCGAGGCCGAGGCGCCGCAACGCACACACGGCCGGCGAGGGCTTGGAGATGAAGATGAAGGTCATGGAGTATGACATGAGGACTCCCAGAAGCAGTATGTAGCACAGCTCCCGGCCCGAGGCCTTGACCAGCGGCGTTTCGTTGTGTCGGATGAAAACAGCGAAGACCAGAGAGGTGCAAATGAAACCCACACAGGCGATGGAGACCGGCCCAATGGCCCAGGCGTCCTCCCACATGATGTAGTCCTCGGGCAAGTCGTAGCAACCACTCAGATCTGCCCGAGGCCACTGGCCCAGGGCGCAGGGTGCACAGGTGAACTCATCCGGCAGATACTCATAGGGCTCGCAAGGGGTGCATATCCAGCAGCAGTACTCGCCTGCCTGCATCTTCTTCATCTCATTTGGAGCGCATGGGTCGCTGCATTGAGAGGTGGGAACACTGGTTCCTCGCGGCCAGCCAATCAGGAACTCGTTAAGAGACAGGGTTTCCGCCCATTCGCCTATGTGGACGTAACCATACCTGTCATTACCCGGCAGCCGCTGGTAGTTGAAGATGTTGTAGCGGCCCATGCCATCTCCATACTGGTCAAACTTTACCACATTCTCTGAGCCAGGAGGACAAAATGGAGCTACAGAGAGAGACAAGAACAGCAAGAGAGATCAGGACACAGGGCTAAATTGAATACCAACTATAAAACATTTAACTACAAGACTGTTAAAGAAAGAGAAAGGACTGTAAGTTTAGCTCTTGAATTTGTGTTTTGTATGCATGTTATTCACATCACAAAAGAAACACCATAAAAGGCAAAATGTGTACTTCTCAGAGTGTCAGTTTAATGGTGGGTTCAATTACGATCAGTAAGTGCTACAACATGGCTGCAGGCACACAAAGCAATTAAACAGTAGGCTGCTAAAACCATAGGGGACCATAATGAACCCCCATGGTTACACATTCTAAACAAAATGTCAGTATACTGAAATAGGACTTACTATAAACAGCACCCTTAGCCTGTGAGAAGAAAAGCAGTTGCTGTATGAAGGGTTTGCTATGGACTTTACAGACTCTCTAATTGTGTTTGAGTTCATATGCATGAGTTATGAGTTTTCTCCCAAGCTCGACACCCACAGAATGCCACACACTGGGAGGACTTGGACACACAAGGTAAGTGCTTGTTGGTGATAATAAAGGTACAAACAAGAAAACATAAAAGACAGTAACAGATGAGATACACAAACTTACTAGGATACTAGAATACTGACTAGGATGATCAAGGAACATGTCCCGGTCTGCTAGCATTAGCCAGATCTTTCAAAGACACAGCGGAAACACAGAGGCCAAATCCACGCCCTGTTCCCTACATGATGTGCTACTTTCTGAGTCCCCTATTTTGTAGTCAAGTCCAAAATAGTGCAGAATATTCAGTGCACTCATGAAATCCAACAATCCAATTAAATATGTAGTGTGCAGACAACGTACCCTATCAGGTACACAATACCCATAATGCACTGTTGGGTTTCAAAACAGTGTGTGACCCATAGGTATGAAAAGGTAAATGCCTCATTGCGCTAAGCCAGATATGCGCCCAGCTTGGATAGGACAATTTTCCATGTTGCACTCATTTATTTGAATTTAGAGCATCAATTAAGCTATTCTAAGATAATATAACAACAGCTGAATGATATTTACATTTAGGGGAGAGTGGGGTAAGTTGACCCACCCCCTGTATCTAGGCAACTGTACACCATTTTTGTCATGTGACCATATATTCAGGAAGCACCCCTCATTTCCAGCTGGCTGTAATGGAGAGAAGCACATGGTGAAAGTGGTAAGTAATTTATTTATTTTTTAACAAAAAAACAATTTTTTGCCTGTCAATGTAAATTTTCTAAATGTCAGGTATAATGACTATTATGTCAAAGCAAATTTATCCAGGTTTAAAAATATATATAATACATGTTAGTTATTTACCGACGTATAAAACCATGTGAACCAGTTAAATAAAG
>JAOUQW010000030.1:5152098-5179838 GCA_028565825.1 Olivaichthys viedmensis | reverse complement strand
GATTCTATTCATTAATTAAATATATATTTTTATATTTATTTTATCATATGTATATACTAAATTTGTATATTTATAATACATTTAATTTATTTATCTAAATTAAAAAATAATGAATTACTTAATTAATTTTAATCAAAATTATATTTATTCCTTTTTTGTGATAACAGTGATGACTCAAAATGTATATTTAATTAATGAATAGAATCAATCAATAACTATAGCGTATTTCATTTAGGATACTCTAGCCCTCTAATTGATGGATCAAGTCTGTGTTCGCTGTTCCACTCCAGGTGATGAGATGCTGAAGCTGCTCAGATGATATCTAAGCCTGTGTTTTGATCTCGGAGCTTAGAAAAGCTTCTCTAATCTGATTTCTTCTTCTTTGTGGAGGAGGCATTTACGAGCCCTGCGAGAAGACAGTCGGGTTTGCAGCATTCTGGCAGGCTCACAAAGCCTCACGGCCCGGTCTGGAGACGCCTCTGTGCCAGATAATGTTCATCCCCAGCGATGCTATCTTTACCGCGTTATGCTACACAAAACCCGACGCCCAGGCCTCTGGTGACTGCGCGTTAACAGCAACTATGCTTGTTATCTCTCTGTACCGATTCGGTCTGCCAGCCACAAACTTCAGGCTCCAGCCGAGCAGCCACAATAGTTCTCACATTGACTGTGTGCAATGCGTTTCAGTGCGTGTCCCCTTGCCTTTCTCTTTTCCACACTCTCCTGAGAGATCAACAGATGTTTGGGGTGAAATCTTTTGATTTCAGACAGAAACTTTGACTGTTCAAGAGCTGACTGATGTCATTTTGGCACTCTAAGACTACAGAAGTCACACTGTCTGAGTGGAATTAGCGGTTGCTCTCCTTTGGCGCCAAAGCTGCCCTGAATGTACAAAAAAAAAAGGCACAGAATGTATTTAATTCATACTCATGTACACAGGGCAAGATATGTTCAAAGCACTTTGGGCGCACAGCATTTCCTGTCTGTAAAGAGAAAACAAAATTATAGTCAAATTGAACTATTTAGTCCTGGTACCAAAGGACGGTGAGGATAGAGCCCAACTGTAGTTGAGTTTTTCCAGAGTACAGCAAAATGTGGTCATTTCCCTGCTTTTACACATACCCAATCTGGTTAGTTTTAACAGGTTAAACTGATTAGTTAAATTGTGTGTATTTGAGCAGGGAAATCACGAACCATGCTGGATTACAGTTGGGTATCCTAGGAATACACCATCAATAAAAAACTCATGCAAATCTATCAAACTTCACCCACATTTACATCAGTTCACCAATATGAAGTTGAGATGAATGAGTTTGCTAACTTTTACCAGCAAGCAATCAAATGCCTCCCTGAGCCACGTACATTCAGCAGTTCCCCTTGGTTAATCGTGTTAATTAGCTTAGTGGGGTGGGTCAGGAGGGGGGTACAGGGCTTTTTTTTTGGGTACAGAGAGGCTCTGAATATAATTGGATTTTGCTTGCAGGCAGTTCCTTAACGCCATGCTTAAATCAAACAGTCAGCTCACAAAATCAATTCCGAACTCAGCCGCCAAATCCCCAAGTACTGCCTCTCACCACAGCAACAATGTTCTTTAGCTGAGCTGTTTTGCCTTGAAAATTACAATTATTTGTAAAGAAAAAATTCCCCTTAGATTTGAGGAAGGCAGGAATGGATGATAAGCTATTATTATACTTTACTTAATTCAGTATAGCACCCAGCACATACACTATCAGCATTTAAAAAATATATATGTTTTGAAAACTATTATTATTATGGTAATGATTATTATAAACTGTTGTTGTCATCAGATTGTATGTTGTATGCAAATATTCTGCTTTGGTTACATACTTATATCAAATTACTCACTAAAAAACACTAAACTCTTCCAAGTGACATGTTTTCCGCACTGTTTTTTCTCTCTTGCTATATGAATTTGTGTGCGTATGTAAGTGTGTGTCTGTAAATGAGGGGGGTCTGCATGAACACTGCTATACCACTGAAATGTATCTTTTTAAACAGAGGGCTCCACTTGAGTTCCTCACAGAGAGAGACTTTGCAAAGTTTGAAGCCTACTACATGCATGTACAAGGACACACACACAGACACAAATTAAGGCTGCTAAAGTCTGCACCAGAGTTCGATTTTTTGTGACATTGTATCTTTTTTATTTGGTTTGGTTGTTTTCACATTGCAACGATTTTCAAGCGCACCAAATTGCTTGCGCACGTAGATTGATTGGTCAGGAATTTGATGGCGTGTGCTTTGATTGACACTACTTATTGGTGCTCATTGAGGTTGTTTTTCGAGAAAAAATATAATAATATAATTGTAAATTACCAATTAATAACGTGCAAATATTAGTCATAGTTTACAGTAAGGTCAAGAAACCAAATTTCTCTGAAGTTATACGCACTTATGGAGCTATTATAATTTTATATTGTACGTTGGGATTATAAAATATTACTTGAATTATATTTAAGCTATTTATAGGAAAACAAATGTTTGCGCAATGCGCATTGATCTACGTGCTCTAGAAATACATGCATTTTGTTCCGCAGGGAAATGTGAGCCTATTAACACAGAGTCATATGTTGAATTTCAAAGAGACTGCAAAACATTTTGTGTGCTTCATTCTCTGTGGTTGTACTGTTACGAACATTGTATTGGCTACCACAGTACGTTCAAAAGTTATTAGAGCCGAAAAGACGAATATCGAAAACGAAACCCGTGGTGATAAAAGCATTTTGTCGTTTTAGTGGTGACCATCGTAAAACTGTGTTCCCACCAGTAATGAACTGAACTGTGGTTCAGTTGGACGAGGACTGGGACCCTTGATTTTTGGTGGATCATGGTTCGGTTGTTTGGTACGCACCTGAGTACAGGTGGAGTGTTCACATCTGTCAAAATGCACCGGGCTAAAGGAAAAGTTTGATAGGTCCGCACCAAACAACGTAGGTGTGAAAGCACCCTAAGTCCCTCTGTGTCTAATGGCCCTACAGAATCCACTGATTGCACTGCTTTATGTTCAATATTCAAAAATAGTAACCACTTCATCATACAAACTATAGCCAGAGTGGATGTTTGTCTGGGAATAATGTTGGGGGAAGTCAGAGTAAGGAGAAAGCAGGTCTCTGTTTTTAACAGCCATAGTGGAGGGACACTATTTAATATTAACACAGCACTCCTTACTGCACTAAGGCTATTGATCCATAAACAGGACACCAAGGTAGAGTAGAAAACTAAAAAAGGAAACAGAAAATAAAACAGGTGTTGCAGGAATTACAGACAGACAGTTACAGACAGTTACAGACAGTTTTTTTCCTGCGCAAGACATATGCAGAAAACTGTGATGCCGTTAGGTCGGGGTTATATTTGACGCGTGACTACGCAGCAGCTACACGAGCGCTTTCGGTCACATACTCGCCTGCGTACCTTTTGTACATCTGGAGGATTAAATGCGATACCCACTAGAGGGCAGGTCAGAGCCACAACATGCCTTTACTGCGATTTCATTTCATTTTCTATTCTGGGACGTTAAACACACACAGACAAGCTCTGTTAGTTTCTTTTGAAAACTTTCCTTCATCGTCTTGGTTGTTGTCATGAACTGCGTATTAAATTGCATACTGAGAGCTTAAAAGAACTTACTAATCTAGATCCAAAAGATATATATACCCAAAATAGACTTTTGGGTAGGTTTGTAGGCTACATGACAGGTTTTTTTAAATATTTTTTTATTCAAACACTAACCGTAAGGAAATCAATTAGTGTTTATACTAAAAAAACTGTTTAGAGTAGTACATAAGTATGCGATTTGAAACAGAGCATTTTAGTTCGTTCAGTCTGCTGCTGTCGTCGCGTTATATCGTGCTATACTATACCCCCACTATTTACGGTGGTATTGCACCACGCGCATGTGTCGCGTTAATTTTTTTGGATGTGCACAATCGACGCGCCGAATGAGCGCACACCCATCTTGCGTATGGGGAGGAAGTCATATTCGCTGAGATGTAAAAAGAAGCCAAGGCGACTTTTTTATACTCATATGTGTATTGTATACACAGAGTGACAAAAATGGCTAGGAATTACTGTTTTGAGAATTTCAGCACTGATCCTGAATGACATTTGAAATAAACAAGGCGTGTTTAGTTATTTCCGTTTTTTTAACTGAAGAGAGGGAGAGAAAAAGCCCTACACAATAATTTGGCTGTGCATTTTTAGTGCCCAGGCCACTGATGAAAGACGGCATGCCATGGAACACGGAGTTTTGACACACAACATATACAAACATGCAAACATTTTATACATTTTATACATTTACAAGGCTTGCTTTTTATGTCATCAGGTAAAGTCAAGTTAAACTGGTAATGTGTGTAGTTATGTAACATTACAGTACATGACAGCGATCACACCTTACAGACAGTTTTTTTAGTTAGATAAGAATTAAAGTGTAAGCTGCCCCCTTACCCCCTCCCCAGCTTATGCACAGGAAATGTAATCTTGTTTGGCATGCTGCGGCCATCACCAATAATCACTATCATTACACACAAGTGGAATGTCTGAGTGGAAGGGAGATTCATATCTGTGTTTCTGAAATGTGCATTTCTATCTGGCAAAACCATCACCTCTCTAAATACATTCTGATGCATCACCTTAGTGTGCATCTCTTTCATCAAAATGCGATGGCTAAATCCTCTCTCGTCCCAGCGCTTACCGACAAACACAATTACTACAGCAATAGGCTCAACAGCATAATAACGAATTTGAATTTGGGTTGAAAACGAATTTGAATTTAGGTTGAAACTTTCAACACAAACTATTCGGAAACCCAGCACTGAGATAAAAGACACTGCACTGGGGAAATATCACAACACATGTGCACACGTGAAACATGTATTCAGCTTTAACATGTAAAAAGCTTAGTTGTGCTTTAAATCCAAACTACGTGTGAGCCATGCAGAATGGGAAATGTGGAGCTCTGCTCTGCACCAACAACACACAACACCGCGCCCCCCCCATAACAGACCCAGAAAAAACCTCCACAACTACAAAGCTGCTCTTCTTTTTGCTTAGATTTGCTTGGCAGCGAATGGGACTGACAGGCTGCTGAAATCTCTTCACACTTCTGTTTGTGCACACCCACAGATAGGTGCATACCAACACAGCGCTTTGCTGATTTGACGCAAGACTTGTGCAGCATTGCCGCCTGTTTGGGTGGAAATTTAAGCTTAATTTAAAGGATTATTTTCAGGGGGCAGTCATCATTCAAACTTCATTGAAATGACACTCTTTTTGATGCATGCAAGCACACGCAATATTATATATATATATATATATATATATACACACAGATAGATAGAGAGAGAGAGAGAGAGAGAGAGAGATGGGAGGGTATTATATAATACCTTATAGTACTATAAGGTTCGATCTGGGTGTAGATAGAAGTAAGACAGAATCTTACATTACTAAGGTCATGGTATGCAACACGGCTAAAGCTTATCCACTGCTTTTCCTCCATATGAATAAAAAGGGTACGAGACATTAGCAAGCTGATGCTCCCTCTGAGTATGTGATTAAAGCAGAATTGATAATACAGCTCCGCACCCTGGGGCTTCATCTAAGGCAAACACGAAGAGTGTGACAAAGGTGGGCTACCTCAACAGAGAACACGCGTAGGAGGAAGAAAAATTCTCAAGTTCTCACAGATGAAAATAAATGAAATGAGAAATTATCAAATACTCGCACATGCATGAAAATTCTTTAGTTTTCTAACATCCCGACATGTATTTATAGTTGCATCATTGTCTGTTTTTTTCTTCTGGTGTTAGTGTGCATTTATTGTGAACTCTTCTCGGCTCATCTGAATAGCTGATAGGGTCCGGCAGTACTTGTGTCTGTAAAGTAAACAGCGCTTTGGACTGAGGGGTTTGAGGGACTTATTTATATGCACAATGCAGGCTGTGCTCTTGAATAGCAAATGATTTCAATACAGCTCTTTTACCGCATCATTTTGAGTGCCATCATATTGAGTGCAGCGCCTGAGTCCCTCTCAGTCCCATACAAGGCCATGTCCACCTCCAGAAACGAAATGCGCATTTGAGTATATAGGCTGATGAAGAATCATGTACAAACACACTTGAATGCACGCATTTATACGCAACTGCCTCATATGCAATTTTTTAAATTTTTTTTTGCATTGCATTTCTTAGACTGTTTACTACGCACATGACCTGAGTAGGCTGTAAACCACTGTTACAGATTTGCCTGCAGGGCATGTTAACAGGAAGAGAAAAACACCCCACTTCCTAACATACACACAGAAATCTCACCAAGGACTTCTATCCAAGGCCATCTGATTGAGCAGGTAGCCTACACACGCTTTAGATTGCAATTGCAGAACTTACTGCTCACCCCACAACATAACATGGTGGTAACTAAATCTGAAATCTTGTCCATTACTTACTCTGTACATCTGCAAGCTGAAGCCAAGCAAGAAAATCAAGAAAACACGAAATTAAAGGAAGTGTGTAGGTGTACATGAACCCCTAGAGCATTCCCTAGTGTTAACCAAACTGCACCTATGCACCCATGCAAGAGGACGGATGGAAACCGAGATTGTGTTCATTTCCTGACATTTTTCCAATGCATAAGAGTTCGTAGCATTCAACACTATAGGTGTTCATTGATCACTGGTTTGCGACTGTGCGTTTTGGCGTGCCCGGTTCCCCAAGGTGTCGCGTAAATTAGCATTCAGCTCCGTAACACACCGCGCTTCTCCACCGCGCGCGCGCCTAAACGCACCTAAGGTGTGTGGATCGATTCCCTCTTCGCTCGATAGTTTCATGGGTGAACTGTTCTTGTGCACGGCACAAAATAAATAAATAAATAAAACATCCCCAGTGAGGCATTAACCTAACACAAGCTACAGTTTCCCCACCTGGTATCCACAAAACTGTGGCATTTTTCTTCTCTGCGATGTAAGCTAAATTAACACCTGCTCCTAAACGACACCATTAAGATTCCCAAAATAAGGGCAGCCTCGTCTTACACCTCGCATTTCAGATATTTAAAAAATAAAAATAAATAAAGCATGATTAAGAAAAGAACAGAAGTGTGATGAGGCAGTGTGCAGAAACCCCCAGTGCGCGTGCACCTGCACGCCGGCAAGCGCAGAGCGAGACTCAGTACCACATAACACTCACGCGCAGCACGGTTACAGGCTTCCTGTCTGACTTAACCGGCTTCAAGTTCAGCCGCAAAGTCCGATCAACTACTTATTAATCCCTCAGATCGCATATAAACTGTGTTGCTGGATAAAGCCTCATCTAAACTGTCCTCGGAAAGTTTGCGCTCATGGCACAAATACTCGCAAAGCATGATGCCCGTCTACTACAGACTCCCTCCACAAGTGCCCCGCAACTGCCTCCACAACTGCCCCGCAACTGCCTCCACAACTCCCTCCGCAACTGCCTCCACAACTGCCCCGCTACTCCCTCCGCAACTCCCTCCACAACTGCCTCCACAACTGCCCCGCTACTCCCTCCGCAACTGCCTCCACAACTGCCCCGCAACTCCCTCCGCAACTGCCTCCGCAACTCCTTCCACAACTGCCCCGCTACTCCCTCCGCAACTGCCTCCGCAACTCCTTCCACAACTGCCTCCGCAACTCCTTCCACAACTGCCCCGCTACTCCCTCCGCAACTGCCTCCACAACTGCCTCCACAACTGCCTCCACAACTCCTTCCACAACTGCCCCGCTACTCCCTCCACAACTGCCCCGCTCACTAACATTGCAACTCTATGCCACCAGTTTTTAAGAGTTACTATGCATGTAAATTATATTCTGCAAAATCCTACTCATCCACTCCGCGATTTGCAATCATATATAAACATATAAATATATATATATATTTAAATATATTCATTACACAGCATCTTAAAATTCTCCCCCGGTAAAAAAATGCCGCTGCTGTACCTGGACCAGAGATTCCGGAGGGTCACATCGTCTTTACCGAGAAGATGAACTCCAGATCTGTGGGTCCGCACACGGGCAACGCGCTGTAGACACTGAGAGAGAGAGAGAGAGAGAGACAGAGAGAGGGAGGGAGGGAGAGAGATGGAGAGAGAGAGGGGAAGAGAGAGGGGAAGAGAGAGAGAGGGGAAGAGAGAGGTGGAGAGAGAGAGGGGAAGAGAGAGATGGAGAGAGAGAGGGGGGGGGGGAAGTCTGCCATCGAGGAGGCGGCCTCGCCTCAGGATGCTTCTGTCTCCTAGCAACAAAAGCTGATGTGGTTGCGGATGCGCTTAGAATCGGATGAAGACTGAAAGAAGTGGCTCAGACTCACCTTGACCAGGTTGCACGCTGTTCCAGGTATAAGCACAAATGCAACAACTGGATTCAGACTATTTTGAGCGTGCCCAGTAAGAGAAAGTGGTGAATGAGTGGAATAAGTGTGTGTGTGTGTGTGTGTGTGTGTGTGTGGGAGGGAGAGAAGCATATAAAAAGTATTCCACCTGCACAGTATATTCTCAGAGCCTCATATGTGGGTGTCTGACTGCAAATAACTATTGGACATGGTGTAAACAGAATCTCGTACGAATTTGAACGAGCGAGGGTAATGTGGTTGCATTTCGTTCGATTTTACACGGGTGTAAGAAATAGATATGAACGCCAACCCCGCCCCTGACCCTAACCTTAACCTTTAGAACAGTTAATACAAACTGAGTCATGTGATTGTTACAAGGGTGAGACCATCTTGTATATGCAATATACTGAAAGTCTGAGAATATACTCAGTATATCTACAATATACTGAAAGTAGAGAATCTTGTGTCTGCATTTGCTTTAAAAGGCCAGGCTGGACTAATTGGAGAACCATTCTTGAAGGGTGACTGGCATGCCATAGAAGACGGATGGTTGGGACCTTATGACTTTGCTCTTTGAGGATGTTTTCGATACTAGCTTTTCCCCCCCAACCACTCACATTGGATCGATGCTCACAGGACTGGTTAACCTGGCTGCCTTTGGTCAAAGCACGGTTAAAAGAATAGTCAGCGACTTTGGTGTAAGTTATCTGAAGCTAGCTGTTTTGAAACTCAAAATCCAAACAAATGCAGCTCCTTTAGTCTTCCTTCCAAGGCCACGCCCCCTAAAACACATGCATGTGCACTGCCTAGGCTAGAACACCTGAATACTAGTGCATTAGGGGAAGCTTTTTGAATTGACAAACAATATGATTGACATGCAGGTAGAGACGCCCCCTTGTCCTGATTGGTTGGATGTTGGTGGTCCACATAATTTGTTTTTTTTCTCTCACATTTACAGAACCTGGGGTGCCACAGAGGGCGGAGTTTCTCCTCTGAGCAGATATTTTATTAACAGCTGTCGGAATAAGTGAGGAGAACTTCTGCAAATATTTACAAAAAGTGTTCTGACTTAATAATCACTGACCCCACCTTTAAGTGTGTGCTTCAGCTGCATATGTTTGAGCACTGTGCATGGTTTTAAATAATTCACTATTATGTGCATACGTAAGTTGTTTGTTCTGAAAAAAATTTGTATTGAGTATTATGTAGTAGCCTTTCCAATGCAGAGGCGGCGAATGGGCTAGAGTAAGCTTATGCAAACTTCAATGCAAAAATGAAAAATTTCGAGAAATTTCCAGAAATTTCACATTTCTAATTATATATGAACTTGAGTGTCCATTGCATCACAGAATACTAGGTTGAAAGTAGATTAAATGGGCCACACACTGACAGTTTTAAGATATGTGACATCAAATAAACAGAAAACATGTATATCACATAATGTATTGACTCATAAAGTCAACCATACAATCTGATCAGCCCTAATTCATCCATCCAAATAACATCACCAGTAATCTCCCACTCACCCTGCGCATTACTTTAACAAGGCCATGGTGTGAGGGAGGAAAAGTCATCTGGCCAATTTGGCTGGAGTTCTGTGAATGAATTTCATGGTTGGTCTGGGACTGTATGTTTTTAAATCCCCCTCCCATCTTTCACTCACATCTCACCTCATCCCTCTCTCCTGCTGTGGACGTGAGCCTCGGCCATCAATGAACGACTGTTTAGTGTGTTCCATTAAAATGCAAGTATTTAAGCCCGTGCTTCCTCCTGAATGGGCCGCGATTGGACGAGGGAAGCACACATGCATGGCTGAACAGGAGCGTTACCCCCCCCCAACACACACTTTTGTCCATGTTCAACCAAGTGAAAAATACAAAATGTTCATTTCAGGATAAAAAAAAAAATAATAAATTCAATCCGTATTAATGATTAAGCACTTTGTGAAGTTGCTGAGGTGTGGAGGGGAATTTGAAATTAGCATGACTTCTAATATATTTTTCCATGTGAAATGAAAAGGTTGTGTGTGTGTTTCATTAGCTGCTTCACAAGCATGGCGTGTTGTTAATGCACTTGTGCTCAGCACCAACGACTCAAACACACTGCGAACATCAAAAGCATGTGAGAGGATTAAAATCCATCATTGGCAAAGTCACTGTGGTGTGAAAGGGAATCTAAAAACCTGATTTTTAATTTCTTTACCATATAAACCGAGGATTCGCCAGTAATGCCAATGAGTTATACACAGTGCAATGCATTAGAAGCATATGAGGGGAGAAAAATCTCTCAAACACACATGAGCCCACACATAGAAAAGGGCAGAGAGAGATAGAGGTCCTCATGAACAAGCTTTCCTTCTCTTCCCTCTTTTAGTCATTATTGTGACAGCATGCATGCATGTAGCATAAAGACCTGGAAGCCCAGGGCCAGGACTTGTGAGAATCTGTGTTATTGTGATGGTGACCCTGTATAGCAACGTCTGCTTTAGATGAGTAACGTACAATGAGACAGGAGCAACAGGAAGCGTTTATTAAACCTGTACTCCGCCTGCATCTAAAACAATGAGGCTGGAAAGGAATTGTTTCACTAAGGACCCCCTAAGGGATATGATCTCTCTCTCTATCTCTCTCGCTCAGCTCTCTCTCTCTCTCTCTCTCTCTCTCTCTCTCTCTCTCTCTCTCTATCTATCTGTCATCACGAGATGATAGATTATCCTGTAGGCCATTTATAGCTACGCATGAGACTACACATGATCCTGTATTATTGCATACGGACGTATGTTGTTATGAATGAACAGTGACTTCCAGATGTAGGGCATTTATGAGGAGCTTCCTAATGTGAATTATTTAATCTTTTTGTCACCATTGATAATGTCTATTGAGGAATATGATGCACTTCTTTGAGCAGAGGTTTTCCGTATAGCATATACCATGATTTTACAAACCAATGTATGTGCCCATTTAAACTTATCAGTGGAGATTATAAATAAACACTAGTGTGTAATGTGAAATGTATTAACATGGCTTTATAATTACCATAGACCATCAAGTGCAGTATTTAGCATGGCAGTTAAGGCTTAAAAATTAAAAGGGGCTTCCAGAGGCGCAACAGAAAAGTGTTCGCCCTATTTTCGGCGGTTTGCGAGTTTGAATCCCGATAATGCCATGGCCGGGAGTCCAAGAGAGCATAATTGGTCCTGCTCTCTGTGTGGGAAGGATGGCATTACACTCTCTCCCCTGTCGATCAGAGCAACACTAGCCAATCGTGGGCGTCTGTGAGCTCATGTATATGGAAGAGGGCAGTTGGCGCTTTCCTCCAAGTGCGTTCAGCTCCCCTGTGACGTTGCATGAGCAGCAGTTTGAAAAGGTGTGGTGACTGGCTTCATGTGTTTCAGAGGAAGCACGTGTTAGCCCTCACCCTCCCTGGTTGGTTGCTGTGGTGCGATAGGGGAGAACTAGCTAGTGGGTGGGATTTGGCAACGACAAAAATGGGGTAAAAATACCCCCTCAAAATAAATAAATTAAAGGGTTTCAAAGTGGTGCAACAGTTTAAGCGTTCGCCTTTGCGATCTGCCGACAAAGTCGGAAGTCCAAAAGAGCATAATTGGCCGTGCTCTCTGGGTGTCAATCAAAGTGACACTAGATAATTGTAAGCCTCAGTGAGCTCATTTACATTTACAGCATTTAGCAGACACCCTGCGCTCTGGAAAAGTCATGATAGACTTTGCCATCCCTGGTTAGTAGCTGACATGCGATAGGGGAGAACCAGCTAGTGGGTGGGAATTGGCAATGACTAAAAAAACCCCCTCAAAAGGTCTTCATTTAAGCCCAGTTAAAATTAAAACTGTTTCATTTAAACCTGATCATGTGAAAATATTTGTATAAATGAAGTCGTAAGAAATGGTACAAATGATAACCCTGATCGTATCCTTCATTGTTACGAACTTGCAAGTGTGATAACATGTTAATTTTCTTATTTTTATTTATCATTATTATTTTGTTTCAAATAATACAAGTCACCATGTTCTACAATATACTGAAAAAAAGCACCGTATGTGTATCAGAAACTGACTACTTATATTCCTTTTGACTTTTCCACCTTGACTCCGACGAAGTGCTCTGAACTTGATCTGTTTGTCAATCGGAGACGTTTCCAGTCCTGGTTCTCAGAGCTCTGCTGATGGTGTGGTGCTTTGATGGATCAGTCTTAAGCTATCCTCTGCCATGCACGCTGGGGCTGTGAAGAATGGTGGCTTTGTGTGTTTGCATGCATGTATGCTGGACAGAAGTGCTTTGTTTGGTCAGAAGCCTCTCTCACAGCAGAGCAGGCGCCTTTGTGCTGGTGACTCTCCATAGGGTCCAACTGAGCTGTCAGTAAGGGAAAGGACAGCGAGAAAGAAAAAGAAATGCAAAGGGGTGTGAAAAGAGTGTCTATGAAAATAATAGAGAGATAGGAAGTGGGAGGGAGTTAGGAATGGGGCAGGAAATGTAGAGTATGAGAAATGGAGAATAGGTAAAGAAAAACATTTCAAGTCTGTAGACAAGTCTTCCTTACAGGATTATGTGAGAGTATGTGTGCTGTGGTTGCAGCGAGAGAGAAAGTGAGTTTAACACATCCCCCTCATAGGGTGAGTCCATCTGCTGTTCCCTCTGTAGACAAGCATAGCCCAAATGTTTAACTAAGCGACCGAATCCGAGTATTAATACAATTATCAATGCCTCATTTATCATCAGTGCAATGGTAGCCATGGCCCGCTGATTGATTATTATTCAGCTGATGCTTGCTTACACTTACTCTGTCTCTCTCTTTCTTATACAGTCTAAATTAAATATTCATCATAAACCGCATACAGCTACAAAGTGTACATTATATCCTCTTAAGGGCCACTTATTTTGTTGTCTCTCAGCATTTTTAAATCACGCCTTATGCAGTATTAAATAGATCTGTGATTTCTTTCCCAATAAAATCGCCCATGCACATTTGTAATCGTTTATTTCCAGTGCTCTCCCTTTGTAATCCATGTCGCTCATATTGATTACTCATTGGCCAGATTGGCTGGCGATACTCAGCGGCACAAAAGAAAGTTACCTGGGCGGTCATTGTGCACTGATTTCTCACAAACAGTAAGTGTGCAAAGAAAGTCAGACCAATAGCCCTGCTATCATGACCACCTGCTTTATTGAAAATGATATCTTCTGATTTGCTTTTGAGAAAAAAAAATACAATCCATAAGGTGTGTGGTATGTAGTATGGGAATCTGCTTTTGTTGTATATTTTGTTGCAATCAGTCCCTGTGCTTCGTGACTTGATTGTGTTCAGCTTCACCAGAGAAATAGATACTGTCACTAACTGCATGATTTATGATTTTTTATGGATCGCTGAGAAAAGTCTGCTGATTGGAAGTTTCCATAATTATTTTAAAACTGTTTTTTTTTTTTTTTAAACCTACAGTGTTAGCTGGCTAATTCATGAATCTTCAAACTACAAGTGCAGTATTCAGTGCAATATGAAACTATACTTCTGGCCTTAAGTATCCATTTTGCTTTTAGTGCTTCATTTTGGTTGTGCCCGAGAGTTCCACAGTGGTGAAATGACTTATGACAGTGTGGGAACAGTGCCACTCAATTTATATATAAAAGTTTACGCCCTTAGAACTAACTAATTGTTAAGTTTTCCCCAGTTAATCAGATCTGCTTGCACATCCATTCGGCTTCCTGTTTGAAAATGGCCTACAGAGCGACAGAACAACTTTTATATGCTGCTGCTGACAGATATATTGTGTATAGTTGGAAAACTACCTTATGGTGACAGTTCTTTTTTAAGCAGCCTTTATAAAAATAAACAATTTTATATGCAAGCATCTGTTTGACTACAGATTATTGTGAGTTTGAGGTTGACGGGGGAAAAAGTTTGTGTGACGCACAATCACTGCCCTCATCTTTTTACTTTTGAGCACTTTTGAGCACCAGGCTATTTTTTCCCACATTTTATCTACGTAGCTGCTTAACACCAGCGGATGACACTCCAATGTTTATAAAAATATCACACACATACAGTACTTAAAACTAAATATGACATACCACCAAATGAATCACTTAATTAGAAAATGTTATTTTTATTAAAATAATATTGTAACATCGGGTGTGAAAATCCCCTGTTCTGTGGGAGTGAATGTTCGGGACAAGGTGCCCGAGCCAGCACGTTAATTGTGCCTACCATCGGCGGGAGTCCGGTGGGTTTTGTTCACCCCCGCCGGCTTCTCTATGTTTATTAGTTCTGTGGCTTACCACCAAGCATTCAGTACTGTGCTGTACGTGTGTGTTTGTCAATAAAAGAGCAAGTGCATTGTTTTTAAAATGCTTCCTGGTCACACCTCTTCTTCTGCGACGTCACAATATTAAAACAAATATCGGATATTAATTCAGGATCTAGCTTCCAATATCCTACGCCTCTGTTACAGTTAATAAGAATAACAAAAACTTAATGCATGACCAAAAGATGGCCCAATTTTTCAAGATTAAAAAAGTTAGACCACCCCCATAATACAATATTTATTACTACTTTTCCCAGAAAGCACTTTCATTATTTAGCTTCTTCATGCACATATACCACCTATTTACGTTTCTTCATTAGTTACACTCCGAATAAAACTGTCTAAACGGACAGTTTTGCACATACACATAGATACATGCTGTATGCTATGTTCTGTCTCTCAGTATAAGGGAAGTGAAGGTGATGAGGCATATGTATACTGTTTTTATGTAGATAGATTGTGTGGCTGGAGGGCTGGACAGTAATTAATCCTGGCAACACAAGCATGGGTGCCAGATTGAGACAGCAAAAGTCCTCCTCAAGACACATATGACCTCAAACAATCACAGTGCCGCAGAAAGAGCCGCAGGCTGAATTACAGCGTATTTTACTTCTACACTTTTAGTAAAAAGGGTTCCTCAATGGTTTTTTTGGATGGTTAATGGCTCTAGCTTTCTATAGGTGTTCTACTTTTCTGAAAGAGAAACTCTTTGTTGTATGATTCTACATAAACCTTTAAGGGTTTCCACAAAAAGACAATCCCATTATGGTGCTAGAAGGATCCCTTTTTTCCCCTTAGACTGTATGTTTTGTAGTCTGTGAGAGGAATATTTGTAATAACATTTTTTAATTTTTTCTTTTTCCCCTATTTTTGATATTTTTTTCTTCGGCAAATGCTGTAAAAGAGGAACTCCTGTATTACTGGCATTTCCATTGTTTTTTTGTAACCCTTAAATGCATACCTTGGGTCACTAATTATAACCTGTGTCATAATTTACCCCTTCTATCTTGTCCATCTTTCTCAGTTAGGCCTACACGTCCCTCCTCAACCTTTTTCATTTTGAACAATTTATCAATAACAAAATGCCAAAAAAGTGAAAGAAAAATCACTTTTGCAATCAATGTTAGATAAAGTGATTGACAAAATGACAATGTACAATTAGTTGTGAACAGTATTCTGCAATGTGTAGCACACAATGTGTGATACAGCCTATTGCCTGACGAAATATCTGTGTACATCTTGTTATGAACCACGTTCTGTAATTTGTAGCACAATTTATGGTAGATAAGTGGCAAATAAAATATCAAAAGTCATTTACATTATCATGGCAGTCTATAGATCAATTTGTATTAGATATAAGTGCTAGGTCACTAACGAGGTATAGGCAATTCTTTCATGAGCAGGGCTCATGGTGAAACACGTATGCATTAAAGGATTCGACACGATAAACTATGGTAGGGTAGACAGCCATTTATGGATTCGATAAATTGCAGTGAGAAACTCCCTCAATTAGAGAAAGGGATTATTTAAGGAATGTGCTTACTTTAATGAAGGTGATTCCACTGTGAAGAACCCAATTTAAATAAGACCACTGGATATGCTTTGGTGCACGCTAATAAGGACTTTCGCTCTCTTCCTATGTTAAAGCTTAAAACAATAGAGAGCTTTACTCATAAAACCTGCATCATGCAGCAGGCCTGTATGAGACGTCCACACAAGAATACAGATTGCAGCACAACACATAACTGAAGGAGGAGATAAAAGAACCACCAGAAACCGAAGAAGAGATTATCTTATAGGAAAATAGCAGTACCACATATTTAAACATGCTATAAAACAGGCACACATACAGTATACAGTATGTTTCTGTTGTAGTGGATATTAGTGACCAGAGAAGGCCACTATACAGTAATATGAAATTAAACAGTTAATTTTTTTCTAAATTACAAACAAAATTACATCCGACAGATGTTTTTCAAACACACAGACTTATCCATAGCCATCAATATTCTCTCCCTATAAAACCCCAAGTCTTGAAATCTCTTGTGAAAAGAGATAAAGAATATGTGTTTAAAGCTTTAGACCGCCAGGTCAATGAATACACTGATTCTGAGGACGACTCGACGACTGATGGTGATTTGCATTTGGGAGACAGTAAACGGGTCAGTGTGTGTAACGGTAATGCAGTAGCTGTGCGTCCTCACTCTGCACGCGCTCTCTTCATCTAGTCTCAAGTGAATGCAGCCTGCTAACCAGCATGGCCACTATTCATTAGCGCTTGACCACATAAGCCCTGCTCATCAAAGATTAACACTAGCGTGCTGAATTATTGATTAATCGGATCTACTGATACAGCAACTGTGCGAGACTTCTTCACAATGACGGACATCAGTGAAATCACACAAGCTGCCGTGGTTGTATCTGGGAAGAGTGTAGGATCCTGTGTTGGTATGTCAATATGATCCTCTGTGCACAAATATATGACTTGGAGGTACAGTACATGGAGTGTTTCAAAAGTGGAAGTAACAAAAGAAACTGTGAAAGTAACAGAAAAGAAACTACAAGCCTTCATGATGTAACTCATATATTATTACTATGTGCAATGACCTGCAATGTTTCGCCACATGCTTTCTCTTTGGAACTGTGAGACTGCGCTGGCTCCTGTGGTGGGCTAGCGCAGACCCATAGAGGGTCATTAGCTTCTGGAGGTGACCCACAGAGAGGGCCCTAAGCTGGTGACTCAAGCCTGGAAAGAATGTGTCGTGCCCGGCTTGCTCTGTCCCTTAACCTCCTGTAGGGAGGACATCTGTCCCACTGACTGCCTTCACTTTTTCTCCAGAACATTACCTTCAGTTAGTCTAACCATAGCCCTACTTGATTAAGACGATATTCATATATTCTTAGCCAATAACAGGCCTACACAGATACATTAAATTAACTGTACATTTTAGAATAGATAGACATTTGTCAATTTAATTGTAGACAAACAAATATTTAGTGCAATTTATCATCGTGCATTGAAATATGCTAATACAAAGGTTAGTGACACAAAAGAGTGTGTGGGAGTTTTGTCTCACTGTGGTGCAAAAGTATGTGAATGTTTAAGGCTGTCAGAAATTACTAGGAGTAATGTTAATGTTAAAGAGGTGTGTGAATTAGCCAAAACAATGCTGCAGGCTATAATATGCTCTGGCCCTGTCCCAATTTGGCGCCGTGGCAAAATCGACAGCAGATCATGGTTGCTAAACTGTTCGCTGCCTAAATGGTTCTCAGAAATCAAAGTGGGCTTTGTTAATAATTGGGCTACTTTTGAGCGCATGTTTGGGGGAGACAGTATCCATTCCTTTTGGAAAGGCTTCGGCCTCATTTCTGAAATATAGCTCATAGTCTTAACGTAGGCCGATGTTTTCATTGATGATCCAGGGCCAAGGCTGACAAAATGGCTAAATTGACCCATCTGCTAGATAGTCCTTAGCTAGTTCTGTTACCTTGGTTCCACCTTATTGGGATTGTGTCTGTCCCTCGAACGAAACAAAAAACCAAAAAACAGGGAACCTCATAAAGTTAGTTTTTTTGCTTTACCAATCAAATGAAGACAAAATTTGCTCATGCCAAGTGCACTGCTAGCAAGTTTGATCTGAAGCTAGGACTGCTGAATATTAGATCCTTACATCTAATGCAATCGTGATATACTGTATAGAACTATTACTGATCAGGATCTTATTCTGAATTTGTGGCAGATTTTCAGCAATGTTTTCAGCAACTTGTCCATTCAATAATCTGACAATTCAATATTAGTTTTGACAATGCACAAGACCCTCTGAGAACAGGATTGTGTCTATACTAAATTCACAGGGCGTCACTCAAAATATAATGGCGTATACTCACTCAGACATACACTTGATTTAATACTGACCTTTGGGATAATATAGAAAACATGGTTATTTCCCCTCAGGCTGAGATTATCTCAGATCATTACCTTGTTTCATATGAACTATGCTTTAACCATATAATATGTCCTTGCCTCATTACCACATTAAGCATACAATCACATCTGCCACAGTAATCAGCTTTATTGGTTTGCCTACCAACCTCACAGAACTCGACTGAGTGACTGAAGGCTTAGAGACTACTTTTCATTCTACCTTGGATAATGTTGCCCCACTCAAAAGGAAAAGGATGAGGTAAAAAGCTAGCCCCATGGCATAATGATTGCACCTGCACTTTAAAACAGACCACTTGAAAACTGGACCGTAACATCATACTAAATTGGTAGTCTTCCAAATTGCATGAAAGAAGAGCCTCATCAACTGTAGAAGGGCTCTTCTCGGTCAGCAACAACAGAGGTAGAATAGCAACAACTAAAAATAATTCTAAATAATTATTCAGTACAGTAGCTAAACTAACTAGGAACCAAAAAGCCAGTAAAGCACAGTATGTAGGAACATTTCTTTCAATGACAAAATTAAAGGAAGTAGACAGGAAATTCATTGTATGCCTCAAACCACAGCTAATCTAATATTTGAAACAGTTCACAAAGACAAATATAACCAGGTCAGCAGCGTGAGCTGAAATCCTTTACCGCAATCCAGAGTTAATTTCACTGATCTAGAGATCAAACCTCTGTTAACCATAGTAAACTCTTCCGTTAGCATTGACTATATATCTAAAGCTTTCAAATTAGCAGTTATCAAAAGTTTAATTCAGAAATCTGACCTTGACCCCTGTAAATTGTCTAATTGTAGGCCAATTTCAAACCCACCCCCTGTATCCCTGAGATGTTGTAGGTTAGCAGCTAAGTGCAAACTTCTATTAGAACTATATATACGAAATAGCTCAGTTTGGATTTTAGGCTGCATATCTTTGCTACTTGGTTTCAAGATGGCTTTTGACATAATAAATCACAACATTCTATTAGATAGCCTAAATCTTGTTGGGATTAAGGGTATGGCGTTCGCCTGGCTCAAATCTTATCTGATTGACTGCTACCAGTTTGTAAATATAATTGGTCAATTCTCTGTATGTGTGAAAGTTAAGTTTGGTGTCCCTCAAGACTCTGTTCTAGGACCATTGCTTTTGTCCTTACATATGTGGCCACCGGGTACAATTTTGCATAAACATGGTATTAGGTTCCATTGCATTGCGGATGACATACAACTACATGTATTAGCCCTACTAGATAATAGACACTAACTTGATATGTTTGAGCAGTCAAACATCAATGGCTGGTTGTTGAGTAACGACAAAATAGAATGCTTTTTCTTGGTGCAGAGGGCGCTAGATGCATTATATGTCTGATTATACAGTATGTTAAACCATGAAGGTTTTTTAGTTGCATCAAGTGTAGCTATCGTTACATGATGCAAAGAAGTAGTCCATGCCTTTATCACCTCTAGGTTGAACTACTATAACATTGCTGTCTAGATGTTCTAGTACTAGCCTCAACAAGTTCTAGGTAGTCCAGAATGCAGCAACCAGTATGCTTAATAAAACCAGAACTTTGACCATATTAGCCCTATTTTGCATTGATTACAACATACTACTGCTTACGTTTAAGGTTCTCAATGGTCATGCACCACAGTACCTGAGCAAAGTCAATGTCTATTGTACTATTCTACCTCTACTTCGATCAAAAGGTCAGGTTCTTTATTAGCACCTAAGTTAATGAAAACTATAGCAGTAGGCAGATCTTGTTCCTACAAACCCCCCCAGCTAGGGAATAACCTTCCTGTCAGTGGATAGGATCCACTCTAGTCAAATCTAGTATAGGAACCTGCTTGTTTGTGATCACTGTACTGTACTTGTATATGTATATGTGACAATAAAGGTGACATTATTATTATAATTATTATATATGAATATATATAAGAAGTCCACAGCACTCGCTGCACCTGGAGAGCCACTAACATCTCCAAAGTTCTGACCCACCCCGGCAACAGCATCTTCACCCTCCTGCCCTCTGGTAAACGTTACAGAACCCTGTGCGCCCGCACAACCCCAGAGCTGTTCCCTTCCTTAACACAGCCCCCCGGTGCCCATTCCCTCCCACCATAACTGCATAGGGTAACTTACTTACTTACCCTCCCATTGCTTCGTCTCCTGATTCCAAACTGTGGTTAAGATTGTCTGTGCAATACCTCTATACTGTGACCCAGGAGTGGCAAGCTCAATAAATAATATTATTTCAGGGCATTTTATTTATTTTTTATTATCCAAGCGCAATTAACTTCTGTGCAATATCATTGTTCCCACAAACCTTTGAGTTGATTTAAATTGCTGCATGCCATTTAATGGCACATCATATCGAGATTCTTACTCACAACATTCTCCTACCTAGCATCCTGTATATGTTCAACACAATCAGTACTGTTTTTATTTCCCTCTGTATGGCCCAAGGGCTATTATATGGTACTTCATCACAAGCTTAATATAAAAATCATGTTGCCCAGAGGATTTGACCTATGCAGTCAAAAGGAGTTTTTTCTTGCCGTTGTCACTTTTGGCTTGCTCATTAAAGGTCTAGATCTGGATTTCTGTAAAGCTGCTTTGTGACAATATCGGTTAAAAGTGCTGTACAAATAAAGTTGGACTGAATTGAATTGTGTGACTGGTGCGGTGTGATACTGGAGGGCAGAGAGTGAAAGAAGCAAATTCCCCAGGTTTGGCTCCAGACTCTTTGATAGTGTCACTCTTTTCTCTTAGTGTGAGGGGCACACAGAGAGTGCCAGAGATCTGAGCTGCAGATACATTCTCAATAAAGCGCAGCAGTCACAGAGGTAATAGGGAAAATGTCACACACGAGAGGATGCTTCTAGACTTTCTTCAGCTCTGTACTTAACTTTTGTCACTATCTTTGGCAACAATGGATGTTATTTATTTGTGTCAGAATAAGCCTGTGCAATAAACAGGGCACACCATTAATGATCAGAGTACAAACAATAATGCTTGTTTATTATGTTAACACTAATTATAGCAAATGCTGTGCAAAATAGGTATAAAAATGTAATGATTTGTGGTTCCTGCAGACTGTGGAATCTGAGTGAGTGTCAGATTTTATAAAGCTGGGAAGATTTCAGGGTTCAGAATAAGGTACAGTGCAGTTCATTATCCTGCTTCTTAATATTTAATTCAGCGATCTGAAAAAGTGATGTAACATTTATGAAGCGATCTGTCTCAGGGTTGCACAGACACATTCATTTTAGCTGTAGACTGTATCTTTGACTGAGAGACGTTTTCTGCAGCTTTCTTCTCAGCTTCAGATAACAGAAATGTTGGCCCAGTTTAGTTTCCGGATGCTGAATTGCCAGAGAAATGTGTGTGTGTGTGTGTGCATTACTAAACATGTTAGAGTTTGTGTGATTTGCATTTGGCCAAACTGAAGACTTTTTTAATGGCTCATTCCCACTTCCGTGTGTGTGTGTGTGTGTTTGTGTGTGTTTGTGAGGGTGTGTTGCTATTCACAGGTTTCAGATGTCTGCTCTGTGGTTGTCCACAGTGACACTGCTCTATCCTCTTATCTGAGAAAGTGACTTACACACTTCGGCACACTCCGCTAATTAAACGGGTTAATTACCCTCTTTTAGTGCGTGCCTCTGGCCTCCATGGTGCTCGCACCGGGCCAGCAATTCATCCCTTCTTTCACTCTTCATTTCCATAATTTCAAGCAGAGCAAAAGAAATGATGACGGAGTCAATGAACTCAGAAAACTGAAACTTTAGATCAAAGTCATTGTGTGAGAGGTCTGTTATGTATACTCTTCCCGTTAATGTGATTCGTACACTGGAGGTCTGTTCACGGTCTAACTTGGCTCTGATGTGTTTATCTGATTGCAGCTGGCTTGTCTTCTTCTCTTTACAAAGTGATGATGAGCTCTTCTGTTTTGGATTTAGGTCGATTACAGAGAAACTGGGCAATTGGATATAACGGGAGCCAATCCAAGCCAAGACATCACGCACATTTGTTTGTTTGCAATTACCACACACATTATAGCCCCTTTTATATATGCATTTTCAGTGGAAGATTGGTGGAGCAATTGGATGGGACAAGTCCTAGTACAATTGTCTGACGCCAGTGCATTACCATTAAGAGGATGATATCGTGGGTATTAGGGCTCGCGAGTGGTGCAACAGAAAAGCGGTCACACTATTTTCAGGAGATCGCGAGTTCGAATCCCGATGATGCCACAGCCGTGGCCGGGAGTTCAAGAGAGCATATTGGCCTTGCTCTCTGGATAGGAAGGATGGCATTGCTCTGTCCCCTATGTGATCAGAGCAACACTAGCCAATTGTGGGCGTCTGTGAGCTCATCTATATGGAAGAGGGGCAATTAGCGCTTTCCTCCAAGTGTGTTCAGCTGCCCTGTGACGTTGCATGAGGAGCAGTTTGAAAAGATGCGGTGGCAGGGCTGCACATGTCTTGGAGGAAGCATGTGTTGGCCCTCACCCTCTATGGGTTGGTAGCTGTCATGCGATAGGGGAGAACTAGTTAATCAGTGGGAATTGGCAATGAGAAAATGGGGTAAAAAAGAGGATAATATTTTGATGACTGTTTATCCTATGACATGCTGACATCTTTTGAGGCAGCTGATTTAAAACATTAGCACAATTAAGTCAATAAAGAAGAACAGGAAAAATGTCAGGAAATTGGAGCAATTCAGAAAAGAAGGAGCTGTTGGCACAGTTACGGGATGTGGTCATTTATAAGCCAAGAACATCTGTGGGATTTGTTATACGTCACATACTGTTTAACTGGACTTTTATGGCAAATGTGAATACGTGCATTCTGGTAAAATACCGCTTGAAGGCTGCAAGATTCTGAAGATGACTATGCACAGGACCTTTATAATATTAAGATATACCATAAAGTCTTAATATTGCACTATTAAGGTGGGTTGTGATAAAGTGTACCTAGAAATGGCAACCCTTCACCATAGCTTTAGGTTTAGATCCACCTACCTCTATCCATGCTGTGGGTAAAAAGAATGCGTCTTTGCTCTATATTTAAAAGACGAACCACCATAATGATCACTGTAGGCCATAAAGTGTACAGTTCACACACATATACAAGCAGGTCTGATAATAGCTGCTATTCAACAACCAGAGTTGTTGAAGTTCTGGTTTCTGTTGACACTTTGTGTGTGAATTTGTGAGAACTCTCCAAACATTTCTGCGGACCAGCTCACGTCCAGCGGAAAATTTAATGTCAGCCAACACAATAAACATAAAATGAGCCAGGTATCTGTATATGGTTTTGGAATAATTTATCAAATTATTATGAAAACTAAATATTTTCATCAGGTGGTTATTATCTGTCTGTCTGTCTCTGTATGTCTTTCTCTGAAATATACTTCTGCTGGCTAATCCACTCTGCCTGCACAAACTGTGCTCTCATGTCTTTGTGAGGACTCAAGCTGCTCGCCATGAAAAGAGCCTCTCCAGAGCGGAAGAGAAGAAGAGAATGGCCTGAATCCCTCCCTCACTCTTTCACTGTCTGTCTCTGGGCCTCACAGAGCTGGACTTATTCCCCTCTCAGTGTAGGCCCATAGTGCAGTGAGTGTGCAGGGCTGTTTCTCTGGAGATATCGCTTCAGTGCTCCACTTAAACTGCTGTCTCTCTCTCTCTCTCTCTCTCTCTCTCTCTCTCTCTTTCTCTCTCTCTCTCTCACACACACACACACTTACACACACACAAAACACCACACCAAGGCTGTCCTAAGTAATTTATTGGCATATGGAATTCCATGGGTATTTGAAATGCAGCTAAAGTAAATGATTGATGGCAGCTTTGGTTAGGAAACAGCTTGTTCACTCATATTTAATGATAGCTGGACTAAATCAATCATACAATTATACACAAAAAGGCAGACACACCCACAGAGACGACGGAAATAAATATCCAGTGTGATTTTGATTGATTTCTAATAATCTCAGCACGTCATTATCAGCTCTGTGCAGTGCAGGACGTTTGAGGCTTCATTTCCTGTAATGTGTCAGTTTGACGAAGTAAACACGGGAGCATTTTATGAATTTTCTCCTGCGTAATGCAACGTGAGATGAGAGACAAGCGGCTTGGATAGCATGCTAATGCAGCCAGGAATGGCTAATTGGCATACTTGCGCCGTCTGATATAATTGGTTGACTTGAAAACCCGCTGTATGTGCAGTGAAGAACAGTAGGTAAGTGGATTGTGGGTTGGGAAGATAAATACATTAACAAAAGTGATTTAAATTTGATTGATTTGGCTTTAATTTGATTACATTTATTTGAAACTGTGTTATGTGTTAGGACGACGGTTTTCCTGCAGGCCTGCACAGTTCTGATTTTATAGGAGAGAATTGGGACGATGCTTTTGAAATTGCCTTTCTGTGCAGACCTGCCTCGCTGTCACAGTTAGATTATCTCATATCCCAATACACACCATTAGAACTCATAAGCCTGCCTCCATCTTCTTAATGCTCAGCTGAAAGCGTGGGCTGTTTGTTCTGAGCTGGCACAAATTGTCTCCTTTGGAAAGCAGAGCAATATCATTGACATAAAGCATTCAATAACATTTTAATCACACATGCTGAGCCCTGCCAAAACACTTTCACAGCTAAATATAGAGGAGAACAGAAAAAAAGGAGCCTGCTTTAATCAGTTTAATAAACCGGCACATAATGTGGTTAAAATGTCATTAATAGGATTTTAACATCGACTACAAATAGCCTCATTTCACAGCTTGAGAAATTAGAATGAAGCCCTGTTTCAAATGTATTTGCCCCTGATATGTACAACAACTGCAAAGAACTATGCAATTTCACTATATCATCTTAGTCAAAATGCCAGAAATGTGCTCATATGATATGTTCTGAATGGTTAGTGTTAAAGGAGGTTGGCATTTGGGCAAATATTATTTTGTGAGATAGCAAAGTTTTTGCAGTTGTGGATCTTGCTCATAACAGTTGTACAGATTTTACAGCATTTTTATCTGACTTTCCACAAAGTCTTTATAAAAACTGATTGATATGTGAGGTATTCTGAATTTAAAATGTATTTTTCTGGTTAGATGACATTCCTTAAACTCCCATTGCTCCAGGCATCACTTAATTGATTATCGAAAAAATTATTTTCCCAGCATTAAGTTGCAAGTGGTGTAAGTCAATTGGAGCTCTTTCTATGAAAGATCTATGCTGAAAGGATTTCTGTAGTTTTAAAATGATAAGGCTGCACATGTCTCATGGATATGGTTCATAGAGAAAACCCAAGAACAAAACCCCCACACACTCATACTCACACTCACCCCAACCCACACACAACCTATCTCATCCCCAACATGCATTGTTTGTGTTTTCCAGGAAAATGACACTAAATGCCCAGAGCTTCAGCTTTGACTATTGTGAACAGAAACCATTTAAAATGTTTTCCCAAAATAACCTTCTGACATCTTATCTTACTAGTTCTTTACCAGGGAGGATAGTGCACCTCTCTCAATTCACCCTAAATCTACAGTGCTCCACTGGTCCTCGAAAAACCTATTTATCCCTTTGCTTCTGTGTTTTTATTGCCCAGTGCCAGACAATGAAAGCATGCAATCCATTCCCATCAGCCCTGTATTTCCCTTTCAGCCATGTTTGTGTTTTATCCCATTTAGGCCTTTGGCAATAGAGAGTGTAAACCATCCCTTTAATCACTTCATAATTTTATCTGGGACACCATACAGTAAAAAATTCAGATTTCAGCGCTGGATTGGAACATTCTCTGATAGAATCATAATTTACATAAATAATAGCGGTGCTTTGCCAAGCTCAGTCCAGCATTAATGAAGGTGGCTGTTGTGTTTGATTGAATGCCACTCTGCTTCTAGCACATTTTGAGTTTGTTGAAAAAGACAGCTCCATTATATCAGTATAGCAGTGATTGCAGAATGTTTGGGCAGTAATATGACAATAATCAGAGTTGGTGCGATACCAAACACAAGCTCCACAACACTCAAAAGCACAAGAAAATCTGACAAAAACACTGGACACGGAGGCACCCTATGAAAAAAAATCTTAATGCAAACAAACAGGAACAAGGCAAAGAGTGGGCACACTCAAAAAATAATTATTGGCTCTTATTGTCATTATGCAAACATTTAAGTGAAATTTATTTAAAAAACAAACACAGACATTATTTATGCAACAACACAGCACTATACAAATCTGATTAATATATAATGAATATGAGCGAATCCAGTAAAATCTATTACATTTGTTTAGGTTTGTTGAGTTTATGTTTAGTGATTGCATAATTCAGTTAAGTCATTCATGTTAAATGAACATAGAAAAACATAAAACATTCTATTTTACACGAGAGCTACTGTACATGATCGAATTGGATGAAAAATTTACACATAATTGAAAGTTTAAAAGTTTTGGCACTGAAGTGAAAACACAAAGAATATATAGGCTACACACTGCTAAATGAACGTTAAACAGGAAACAGGTGATCTTATAATTATGCTGGAGGCACGCTGTAGAGGGTGTGCGTGTTACAGTTGGGCTGTGAATGTGTTGTCTATTCATAGCTGGGTCAAAACGCTCTGATGAATATTTGTGATTGAAACATTTGATTGTCATTTTGGTCTCCGTTGTGAAAGTCAGCTTGACTCTAATATCCAAACAGTGGTAATTACAAGCATAAAAAAGCACTTAGATATGCTTTCAGCCTGTACATAGAACAGAGAACTGCACAGAACTGTATGTGTATGTGTGTGTGATTTCCGGCTCTGATATGTGTATGTGCTTCCAAACGTAATGGGAGTTGTGTGTGTACACAGGTATTCCTTCGGGAGTATCAGTGTGTGGGGGTGCGTAACTAATCAATGCAGAGTGAAAACGGCAGCTAGGCATCGCTCTATGATACATCTCCTCATGGCTCTACACACTTTAAACGACTGCTATTCATGTGCCTGTTGAGGCTGTCCAGGCTTAGTGAGATGCTAATATGAAGGTGTGTGTGTGTGTGTGTGTGTGTCACGGTCAGACCCGACCCCACGAGCACTACCACCCCGCACCACCAGAGGTCACCCTCTCCGGAGTACTGACACT
>JAOUQW010000030.1:5115965-5126880 GCA_028565825.1 Olivaichthys viedmensis | reverse complement strand
GTTGAGCTGTAAATGTACATTACAGTACTTTAGAGTTTTGCTAGCTAGAATGTCAAAACTTTGAAGCCCCATATCTAAGAACGACTCTTCACCAAGATAGAACCTTATAATACTTAGGTCACGATTTGTCTATGTTCCACACATTCTGGTGACAATGAAGAAGTCTGTTTTTGTAGAAACTGTGGGGCCAAGAATACTGTAACTGATATAAAAAGGTTTGTGTACACGATTCAAAAGGAGTGTGTTTAGAGATAAAGTTTCCGCTCTGTTTGCTACAGGATATTCAGCTGGCATGAGAAAACAAACCCCCACACATACACATGCACACGCATGCTAGTACACACGCCCACAGGAATTATTTCAATAAAGACACAGGATTTTATTGTGCATGTTAATGGGAGCAGTGAGAGAAAGGTGGAGGTGGGAATCAGGTTTCTTCTTGTGATGGTCCACTTCACGGCTGTTTGATAAGTAGCTGGTTTTGGTCACATTGTGTGATCATCAGATGTGCAGAAGTGTATGTCTATATTACTAAAAAGTTTCCCTAATGAGGAAAGCAAAATAATTGCTCACCTCTACTCAGACTTTCCAGGCTTTCCGAACAAAATACATCAAAGGCCTTTAGGACAGGTGAGTCATATCACACCATATAGGCTTATACATATTCCCAATCACTGTAATCACTGCCAGACCTTTCCACTTCCACTATGCTCTCGGGAAAGCTGATAAGATGAAAAACGCAAAGATCTTGGGAATATGATTGATTATAGGAACTTCAAGGCCACTTGCGAATGGGAGACCTCAAGTGATGGAGAAGGAAGTTCATCTGGCTTAGTGGATGACTCTTGCCAGAAGGATGAAGCTGTAAACATTTCTCCTGGTGGACAGTGACACTATTTTCTCCTGATGTCTGCTGGGAGTTGTAGGCCAAACCCTGTCCCTGGAGGAAGATGGATGAGGGTGTTGGATATCCCTGCACCGGAGTGAAATATGCGATGCTGCCACTGCAAACAGAGGCTCAGACGTTAGGTCATGCAGTGTTTGTGACTCCTGCTGAACCCTGCGGTGATAGACTGCTAGAGATGAAGAGGCAGCCAGGGCTCACACAGAGTGAGATATGCTAACACAAGAGTTAGCACAGAGCTGTCAGTAAGGCAGTGGAGACAGCGCTCGGATCCTCGGGGCAGATCAGAAGTACAGGGCACAGTCATGTATTAACACACATATACAGCTGCACACACATATCCTCTGCATTGAGGTCATTGAGTTAGTTATATTTATTTCTTACAGTACAGAGTGGACTGATATATTCTCTGGGGAGGTTCGGGAGTGGTGTGGTGTATTGCAAATTGTATTGATATAATCTCTGATTCATAAGATGTGTGGAAATACACTGTGTGATCATTAGTTTCATGAAAAAAAACAAAAAAAAAACAAACAAACTTTCTAATACTGGATTGAAACCCTTTTTTCCAGACCTGAGGCCTTTTGCACCAAATGTTTGGTACGTTTAGTCGAGTGTAAAATCTGTTTTCGAACCCGGGTGTGATTCAGGGAAGTGATCTCTAATTCACTTCAAAATGGTGGTCTAGGGTGCGCTTCAAGTGAACTTGGGTGTGGACCGCACCATGTCCGATCCCGGGGTTAATAACGTGATTAGTTGAACTTGTCATGGTACAAGTTTCACAATGTCATGGGAAGGCATGTTGTGGTCTGCAGAGGAGACAGAATACTTTTTCGATATATGGAGCAAAGAAAGCAAACACAAATGACTACAGCTCATAAAAATGCTGAATTATTTTAGTATAAAAACAGGCAGCTTTTTCTAAAATGTTTTACCCGAATCATTGATCAGTGGTGAGCAAAAATAAACAAAATATTTAAAATAATAAATCAATTAAATAAACATTAATAATAAAAAAAATAAACTCTTCGAAAAAATGGTTTCTTAAGGGTTGTTTGGATGATTAACTGTTCTAACGTCCTAAAAAAGGTTCTACTTGGAACCTTTTCAGAATGGGAAACCTTCTGTTGTGGGGTTCCACATAGAACCTTTAAGGGTTCCCACCAGAGCGACAAACCAAAGAACCCTGTAGAGTGCTAGATGGAATCTTTTTTCCTAAGAGCGTATTATCTCCCATTTTGCAAATCGTGCACAGCAAAAGTGACGTATAAATTTGTGCAATCAAGCTACGGTTTGGAAGACATTTGTGAGAAACAAACCTGTGACGATTATGTCCTCACTCAAATGAGACCAAAATTGATCCTGAGTGCATACTTCAGTACTTAATGACTTAGATTCACTCAAACCTGCCTTTGCACTCTTATCAATTATCAGAATCTGAGACCAGTGTGGTGACAGTCACTAGTTGGCCAAAAGGATCTTATGGTACATTCTTTTGTAATAATACACTACCCTGCCTCTATTTTGTCCTTCCAGCTATCACAAAAGCCCAAACTCTCATATCTCTCTATTGCCCTCACATACTGACAGTGGGCCTCCAAGAATGTTTATTACATTAGTTCCTTATCTGAGACCGCCTAAGGGACAGTACAAGCCCTCTGGACCTCTTGTGTTTAAGAGCTGGTTTTAACGACGCGTGGAAGAGTTATTGATCAATTAGAATGCCAACCTGTCAGATATTGCCTGGGAGGTAATTTGTGGATGTCATGGTGACACAAAGGTAACATGAGGTCAATGCACAAATAGGCTTTTTTACATTACATTGCTGCCAAAGGGCACGCAGATGCTCTGAACTGTCACTGCATGTGTTCCAATTCTGAATGTGTGACCAAAATCATTTAAGGTCCTTTCAACGGATATAAATGCTATAAAATGTCACTTTCAGATAGTGCATTTGGTATCAATGATCCAGCATTTATTGACAAACCTTCATTAATATCAAAGTACAAGAAACCCTGTAAGTCTGGGGACCAGATCTTGTGCTATAATGTAGGCTTGAAAGGTCGTAATAATATTGTCAGCATCATTGTTTAGCATGCGTGCCGAGCAAGAACAGGATACATGGTAATGTGTGTAGTGTGAATGGTATGTTTGAAGCTAAGACCATAGGCCATTGCAGCACACTAACCCGTGGGTGCTACTATGCAGGTGCACTGAGCTTAACTCAGACTGAGCCTCTTAAGCACTTTAGGGCTTCCTGTGACCTTTCACCCTTCACTTTAACCTTATGTCCATGCACACACACACACACACACACACACTGGTCATGAGCATGATGAGCCTTCAGGATACAATGGCTTAAGCTCAGAACATCAGGAAGTACTTCATCATGCCTAAGAGCCTAATATTCCCAGGGTGAGTTTAAATTATACATTTCAATGAAAAGAAATGAGTGAACTGCACTTTACACACCATACACGGAAATATTAAGACTCCCTGAAATCCTGACTTGTGAAGGAAATGTCTCATAGTGAGTATTGTAAGATTACTTCTCTGGGGAACTGTGTATTTGCATTATTTTTCAAATAGTGGTGTCAGTTATAGCCAGGGGTTAAATTGGGATTCAGAAGATGTGGGAGCCCTACTTCTTTCATGAGTGCCAACAATGTGGGAAAAATATTATTACATTTTGTTCAGTGTTATTATATACATATTATATATGTATGTTCTCAGTGTTAATATCATGGAAATGTGATTAGCAAGAACTGTTAGCTAGCTAGCTATTTGGTGCATTTAGCAACAGTCAGTTGGTAAAACAGTAAACATCATAATTACACAAGTTGGCTATCAGGTTTAACCCTTCAAGTCCAAGCTTATGATTCAGTTATTCATTTTAAGGCATATTATTTTATGGAATCACTTTAGATGTAATGCTAAAGCAAGAAAAAACAAGCAACAGGAATAATTTAGGATACATAAAGATGACGCCTGATCTGTGTGGAAAACTGAATAAGGCCTGTCTGCAGATTGCAGACCACAGAAGGTGTGTCTTTGAGTCTATAAATGGAAATGTTCGTTTGTCATTAAGTCCATATGTGGAAATGACTCCATTTGAGTAGTGCCAGTGAGACTTTTCCCAAAGCTGAGTGAGCAACTGAGTGGGCGTGCGTTAAACTTGGTAACTAGATAACAGCTAGTTAACATGAGCTAACCTGACAGGATTTATGACAGGTTTTTTAAGTCATATTCATAAATGTTCGTAATTTGCACTCTTAAGGTCAGCTACTGGATAACATAAGCCAACTTGACCGGTTTATTGAGTGGATTTTTAAGTCATATTGATAAATCTTTATAATCTTCACAGCTAACATTATGCAGCAAAGTAACATGAGCTAACCTGACAGGATTTCTGGGAGAATTATTATGTCATATTCCTAAATGTTTATAATCTTCACTGCTATAGCTAGGTGGCTAACATAAGCTAGCTTAACAGGATATTTCAGAAAATCTCGTTGACGTTAAACCACTGATCATAGCATACATCCTTTAATGAACAAGTTTTTATCACATTTTAAGACACAACAGTGAATTTCTCTGAATTAAATAAAGTCTTTCAAATTAGAGACTACATTAGGAGGAATCCAGAGGAATATTACAGGCAAAAATCACAGAACAGACACTGTATTCCAACAGCAGATCACTGAGTAGTAATGAAGAACTGTGAACTATGGGTGATGATAAAGTGAATTCAGGGAGGTTAGTATATCACTGTAATAAAAAGCAACTGCAGCCAAATTAATGTCGCTTCAGTGGGGTTAAAGATTAATCATGCATTTAGACTTCTCTGCAGCTGTGCTAAGTCTCTGTAAAACACACACACACACACACACACACACACACACACAGAGAGAGAGAGAGAGAGAGAGAGAGAGAGAGAAATATAAGAAAAATTGTGCTGTGTCCTTGTTCAGAAACACAAATACAAATCATATAGACAACCATAACCCTGTCCTAAATGGAGCCCTGGATCGATTAATTGTTCTTGGGCTCACCACCATGTGGCTTCATTTAAACCTTTTATTAAACTTAATCAGCACACTTTTTTTTAAATCAATTGTAAATTCCATTCAGAAACTGTATCTGGCTTAGTTAAGTATTATGGCCCGTCTGGCTTGTTGAAATTTACTTGGTCTGCCAGTAAAGTTATTGGTGTCAATGAGTCAAATGGCCAAATGGCCCTTCCTCCCAGGGTGCCCAAGCTGTGCACCCCCCTAATGAGGCCGGATACACCAGTGTTTCTGAGCTTTCTTACACATCTTTTACTCAAACACGCAAACACATATGCACCCATTTGTACCAGGGTGTTCAGATGTTTGTAATGACAGGTCAGGAAGGGCAAGGGTGAGGGCAAGTCTGGATATGAAAATATTATAGAGGAACAAAATAACAGGATTGGTTTCCTATAATGAATGACATTAACACTGTGCGCTTGTGTGCTGGCACACTGCCATGCTATTTGGTTATGTTAATTGGTCGTTTTGGCTGTTCCACACTTTAGTTAAACACGTTTATACCTTTCAGAGCTTTTTGTGGAAGCGCTACTTTGTCATAACAAATCTGAACGAGCAGCGTGTATGAATGTGTTATATAAACTCTGCCTTATAGAAACCAAACAACTGTACATGCCATTCAATGGTAAATATACTGTTCATGACTTGTTTGATAAGTTTCAACATAATAAATTAGTGGGACTGAATCGTGCATACTTGACGTGTTTTCCAAAGGGACCTTTTACTACATTTACTAAAAACATACTATACCTTTCAAGAGTGGGGCTACATAAAAAAAACACAGTCACCAAGGCGCCAGTTCATTCATATACGCCCACTAAGCAATGGCCTCTGCCAGCACACCTGGATGGAGGGAGGGTGATGGAGAAAGCAGAAATGACAGAAATGGAAAGTGAAAGGTACGATTTGTGATTATGAGAGTCTGGCATATGGAACGGAAGCTGTAACACTGGCAAATCTAATGAGCCTGATCACAAAGCTGTACTTGTATCTGAATACCATTCCTACCCTCACCCTTTTGTTAATGAGAACCAGCAAGGCTGCAGCCTGGACCACAGTGTATCAAGCCACTCCGGTCCATTTTGCCTTCACAGAGAATGCCATTGTGGCAGCACATGTTTTAGTTTGTTTCTGACACTGCTGCTTGGCCCATACCACAGTGGTGGCATTATTTCTTAATTGCAGGGAAAAGCTTTTTATGGCACCATTGGCCATAGCCACAGTCAGGCACTGCTACACTGCTGTACAAGCCTGCTGCATCAGCTTCGTCACCTCTGTATAACCCAACACATGCACACACCCATACAGACACCTCCACTAAACCTGTCCTAATTACCTCAGAGAGTTACTCATGCATAAACACATACACACATATTCGCACAAACAGCCAGAACAGCATGAATTGTTCTTAATTGTTTTTCCATTATACTGCATATTTCCAAATACTACTTCCCTTAGAGGGTTCCCTTTTTTATTAATTAAGTTGGTGAAGCAAAATACTCTTAATTCATGTAGCTGTGTAGCTGTTTCAGGAGGTCAGAATGTTCACGTGAATACCAATAATTACACACAGATGATATCATTATGACTTTATGGTAACGGGAGTTTCAATTTCAGGCCTATGGCACAAAAGCACCCAATATCATAAATTAATCTACAAACCCACAAAGAGAAGTGTAACCTTCACAAGTACCATACATATACAACAAATGCTTTCAAAGCTTGTAGAAGCTAAAGGCAAATGCAGTTCTAATACCTATCCTCAGTGCCTGGTTCAAGCCTTTTGAAGTCTGTGCAAAAACTACCGTGATTTAGCAACTACACTGTTCATGTACAGCATGTGTACCATAGCATATTATAAATGACTGTACCATAGTACAGTGGAACAGAGTCGATTCCATGTTATGGTATTACTCGTAATCAGATCAGGTACACTAAGCTAAGCTTAAACATGTTTTGGCATGCTCTGCTTATGTAAAATCTCTTTATAAGCTGATATTTGTCTACTCATTTCCCCATGCTACACTTATACACCGTAAGAGCCATGATGACTGCTTTTTGACAACAACTCGACCTCCTTGTATGTTATCCATTTCTCATTCAGAATGCAGGAGAAACCCTATTCAACATGACTCGGTCAATACTGTTTTATTTGGCTGGATCTTGAAACATTTTTATCCTCATGCCATCAAGAGTGTAGTGATAATCTGGTGCCAATCTGGCAGCATCCTGTTACTGTACTATTGTACTATTATGTGACTTTTACTGGGATGGAATGTGTGAAGCTGGACTGCAAGTTAAGTTGCTGAACAAACTAAAAGTAAACATCCTTGGTTTCTCATTACTGAGAAGATAAAAATACTGCACAGGACATGAGCCACCAAGTCCCTAGCTGCAATAGAAAATGGCAGACAAAGCATTTTGGTTCGAGACATTTAATGGTTAGAGAGAATAAAAAAGGCCATCTCCATGCCCATTCCCCTCTGACCGGCTGAGTTTACTTAACCAGGGACAGAGAGCTTATCACTGGCCTACTCTTTCCACTCCAGTGAGCGCAATTACAAACAGCGGCCATTAGAGCCTCTCACAGGATACAGCCGCAGCTCAAACTGATTCATATGAGGAATGTGGAACACACACACTCGCACTGCGTACGGTGTACGCACGTACACACAGATGCAGACAAGGACAGAGTCACATGTGTTAAGATGAGAGCTTTGATTATTTTTCTTTATTACAGTAACTTATTACCAAAACTCTAGAAGCTCGTCAATCTGAATGCAGGATCACAGTTTCAAATGCTTATACAAATAAATGCCTGGGTTTTACTCTGCAGGTCACTGACATGTTGACGATTGGCATTAAAGCCCAAAACACACAAATGCGGTTATCGGCCCATGCCTACAGATCTGGTTACGTAGGCACTCATCCCACGGCCTTGCAGAAACCTGAGTGCGCTTATGTTTTTAAAGGCACCTCTTTCGCTGGCGGGCAGCTTTATGGACGGGGCGTGAGGTCCTGTGGACTAGAGTTTCCCTTCAGAGCGCAGATGGCTGATAAGAGGAGCGGAGCTTGCAGGAGTCGGATCAGACTAGACCACAGGCGTTGGGAATGTAGCCCTGCATCCTGCTCTCTCTCTCTACAGTGGCATGGATTAGAGACACATATTCAGTAGAGTGATTTTATCGTCCCAAGTTATTTGTAGAGTTGACCCCTAATGAGGCCTGGATGCTGAGATCATGCTATAGCATCCTGTTAAGGGCATTCCGCCATACAGAAGGGAAGTGGAGTGAATGATGTGTGTGTGTTCCAAGCTCGCAGTGATAGAAGACCACTCAGCTTTGGGAAAAGTCTCATTGGCACTACTCATATAGAGTCATTAGCAGAATATATCTGGCACATGAGTGCAAAACATGTATCAGAGGTGTATGTTAAGATTTTAGGTAGGTAGCACTAGTGCTAAATTAAAAATGAATTTTTTTCAATATTGTAGCACAAAGATAAATTTCTAAAAAGTGCTGAAATGGTAAAATCATTTATTACTGTGTACAAACAGAGAGTGAATGTAAAAAGTTTGCAATGTTCATTTTGTGAAATGCACAGATAATTGCTTCGAGACTTTCGACCTTCATAAATTAGCCATGGTTAATCCCCTAGTCAATCCAAGATTATATCTGTAAAACATGATACTAACGTTAATGTTCGTATTATTATGGATTTTTCATCTGATTCATAAGGCTGAGTGGATTCTTGATCTAGACAGGACTCATCTGTTTTTTCCTCTTGAGACCTCTCGCCTGGATTCTCAATTACAGAAAAATAACGCTTCATTTTGTTATCATTACAAAGGAAGGTGTAAGAAAAGATACAAACACTAACTACGCCCTTAACCCTTACCTCATCTTAATTTGGTTTCATACGAATTGACACATTGTTATGAATTTGCAAGTGTGAGATGATATTGACTCAGGCAGATGGAAAAAGTTGTCCTACATTGCACACAACAAGTAATTAGAATAATTCATAAAATACATCATTGATTTCTATCATGAGATACAAAACCTCTAGGGGAGTGAGAGAATTTGTTCATAGTGTTGGATACTTACCACAGCCAAGTCCACTGAAACCCTGTCTTCCTTTTTCTCTCTCTCTCTGCTCAACTGAAGTGGTTATCAGTCAATCAGACAGACACCAGGCCTCAGAGGACACAGAAGAATATACCAGTGAGAGACGGCCAAAGCCCAACAGTGGCCATCAGTCACAGGCTGAACAGGAAGTGTTGAGTGCATATTTCTCACCACTACTTCCACTCTTACAGCCTTTATTCTCTCCATCTTTCCCAGGCTGGGGCACTCCAACATAACGACAGGAGGACCGAAGGAATGAGGGGTGGTTACAAGCTCTGACACCTGTCCTAATGCTGCTTTTTAGAGGCTGAATGTGTTTAAACTGGTAAAACTGAGTTAAGAATGCTAGTAAACTTTCACAGGCCTGCTAAAACACATACTTTTGACTGACTCTCACGCATGCACACTTACAACATTTTACAATGCCTGGTTTACCTTTAATACATTGGGGAGCTTGTACTGCATTTTCATGGTTACTGAAAAGCACAGGTACAGTGTTGGATTCATTTACGTACCTTTAAAATTATACCACATTACTTCCAATAAAAATAAACATACAAAAAGAAGGAGAACTAATGCATGTTAACTTTTTCAGTAGAACACCACAATTAGCTCCCAGGTCATCCCGATGAAACATAAATACCCTCGGCCAATTAGATAATCAAGTCACAGCACAGATGTCTTTTATACAATTCACGAGGGAAAAGAATCTCCCTGTATCTGATGCCAAAACAGACAGAGAGGTCAAAACTCTTACATTGTGTGAGCAGTGAAGAGTGTGAGGAATGGAAATAGAAAGAGAGACAGAGAGAGATAGAGGAAAGGATGGGAGGAGGAGAAAACACCCAGCTAATGATGGGCAGATTCAACCCACTAATCTGGAATCCATCAGGGAGAAACTGGCACTTTGCTCTGATGCCAGACAGCTCTCATAGAAGAAGAAAGGTCAGGGATGCCAACAGCTTCACAGTTATGTAATTTCCTTCACTCCCGTATCACATCAGTTTGCTTTTAGGACCTGTACCCAATATTCATACTTCATAGTAAAGTAAAGATACCTTACTAGGAAATGACTCAAGTAAAAGTTAAAGTACCCCATGAGAATACTACTTAAGTAAGATGTTTTGAAATATCTGCTATTATATGTACTTAAGTATCAAAAGTACTTGGGTATCAAAATAGAGAAAAAGCAGTAGGATCTTTCCAATTGTTTTTTACATGTTTTATTTAATTTATTTACTGTGAACAAAAAATCCAGTCTGCCATCTTCTTTGTACCAAACAGTAATGCGTTGTTATAGTAATAAAATTATTAACAATAAAGACTAACACAATATGCGCTTTGATATACCTGTGAAAGAAAAAGCCATTTTGAAGATTCATCACGCTAATCTTGTCTGTATCAGGATGGACACTGGTAGGTTTATTACATACTGCGGTGACTTTATATGAACGCTAGTCAAATTACAGACATTTAGCCTGGACGAAGATATAAAGAGCTGAAATGATGTTAGGCTCACACTACCCATACAGCACAAGCTGGTCATAAACATGGTAACGTTAGCTAACCTAGTTCAGTGGGGAGGGCGCTAATAGCTAGCTGCTATTTCATTTAGTAAAATATTCACTGAGTGAAGCAATGTGTGTTTGAATGACTTTGTGGATTTCTGCTGATTATGACAGCCTGAAGTGGGAAACCGAACTGTTCTATTGCCTTATAACAATTCAATTCAATTTAATTTGTATAGCGCTTTTAACAATGAACATTGTCACAAAGCAGCTTTACAGAAATCCGGATGTAAATCTAGATCCCTA
>JAOUQW010000030.1:5045428-5073651 GCA_028565825.1 Olivaichthys viedmensis | reverse complement strand
TGTGTGTGTGTGTGTGCGTGTGCATTATAGAGGACATCTTTATAGTTCCCACTAGGGATGAGAGGAACCCCAAAGTGTATGGAGTCTTCACCACTACTAGGTACTCCTTGTTCCTCTTTTTTATTGCTATCAGTGGAAGAATACAGGGGCGATTATGCGGTTACATAATTCTGATTACATCCATGATATGTGAGTCTGAATATAAAACCACGCAGAGCTCTGGCTTCCATTACAGAATTTACTGCTCTAGCAGTCTTACAGTGTCACATTCTTAGTTTATAATGATCAGCTCATTTACATGTCCAAAAATAGCACGTAGACAAATCTGCTTCTATTACTGCAGTCCTCCAGTTCTGTTGAACAGAGGCCTTTAGCTTTGCTCTGTTTTAAAAAATGTTGCCAAAAAAAGGAAGTTTTATAGTTCAGTCTACAATATTCCTCTCTGTGAAAGTTTACCATTGTTTGTGTTATTGTGTGTGCCATCAGCTCTATCTTTAAAGGCTCGGCAGTGTGTGTGTACAATATGGAGGACATTCGTGCTGTATTTAATGGGCCATATGCTCATAAAGAGGGACCAGACCATCGCTGGGTGGAATATGAGGCGAAAATCCCCTACCCAAGACCAGGCACGGTCAGGACCACCTCACTGCTTCTCTTTTGCTTTTCCACATTCCATATTTTATTAGCAGCTTTTCTTTACAGCTCTTCCTCCTATCTGTCAGTTCTTTTTTTTATTTCAATCTCAAGCATGTTCTCACCTAGACTAACCAAAAATTCAGTCCACTCTCAGTGACTTTCAGTACAGATAGTTCTGCTCATCTCTATTGTAGTTTTGGGATTCACCACTAGAGGGAGATGTAACCTAATGAGAATGCTGCCTCTGCCTGAAATTGCTTATTTAAAGAAAAGGACATGCAATGTCTGTACATTTGTTAAGTCGGATTGAACACTACGAAGGTTTTTCGCCTATATGTTCATGATATTATATGTGTATAGAAGATATTATATTTGTTTCAAATGTAATAGGCAGTAATGGCTCAGTGGTTAAGGTTCTGAGCGAGTGATGGTTGTGAGTTCAAATCCCAGGACTGCCAGAGAACCACTAACACTCAACTGCAACTCAAGTCTAAGTGGCTTTGGATAAAAGCGTCTGCCAAGTGAGTAAATTTAAATGTTTCCCTGACAGTGTCCGAGTCGCACCTATGACCCGGCAATAAAGACCACTAAAGACTTCCCGGATGATGTCATAAGCTTTATCCGTATGCACCCACTCATGTACCGCTCCGTGTACCCGATCACCGGTCGGCCCATCTTCACAAGGATCAACACTGAGTACACGCTCACCCAGATCGCAGTAGACCGCGTCTCTGCTGAGGATGGCCACTACGCCGTCATGTTCCTGGGCACAGGTAAGGTACAAATATCACACACATAGAGGCAATAACTGACAATTATTAACCCTCCCTGACACCAGCATACAAGGAGATTGGAGGATTTTTTTGGTTTGCATGATAAGGATCAGTACTTACCATAATCTGTAAACCGATGACCCATGTCCCCATACATACATACATATACGTATGACAGTGTATTTTAAACCCCACCAACAGGTGGCGATGCAAGCCAATTTTCCAAATGAAGCAGACACTTAAAGGTATTGGTGTTTGTGCGTTTTATAGATGCAGGTTCAGTTTTAAAGGTGGTTAGCATCACTCAGGAAAACTGGGCCGCAGAAGAGGTGGTTCTCGAAGAATTACAAGTGTTCAAGGTAAAATGAAACAAACACCCTCAAGCCTGTCCATTTCTTTAATTTATCCTTCATAACTGCTATATGTCTCATTTCAGAATCCCTCTCCCATCCTCAGTATGGAGATCTCCTCTAAACAGGTATGAGCACTATGTGATACCGACAAACTGCATCCACTGTCACTACCTCTTCTCTTTTGGTCTTATATTGTGTCTTATATTCGAGTCCTTAAAATTATTGCAGCTTTATTCCACTTTTTATTCCATCTTTCTGCTTTCTCTCTCTCTCTCTCTCTCTCTCTCTCTCTCTCTCTCTCTCTCTCTCTCTCTCTCCCCCATACATGACACACACGTTCCTCCTTCTCCTGTTTGTCTCATTATCTCCTGAAGTTCGTGGCGGGGTCAGGCGTAGGACAAACCAAAATCAGTCACTTTCTCCAGGCCATTTCTTCTCCAAACATTATCTTTCTTTCTCTCTCTCTCTCTCTTTCTCTTTCTATCTTCAAGTCAGGAAAGATTGTAGGGTCTCAGAAGCCAGACCTTTCCAATCTGACTTAAAAAAAAACATTTTTTTTAGACCATGCCTCTTCCATAAACATTATTATAAATTCTCTGCCCACTGCGTCATCTCCAGTCTAAAGTACTCTGTGCATCTCAAACTACATGAGCGCTGAGGCAGGCAGGCAGGCATATGGATGAAAGAACAAATAAAAACATTTGAATAAAGATGAAAGCATATCTGAACAAATTACAGAGCAACAAACACAGCAAAGAAATCACAATTACTTATTGTTCTTTCCAGGGGATATAAATAAATCAGCTCTAATAGTGCCTGCAAGCACTTTCCCTGGCCGTTTGGCTGTGTTTGTTCTGTGTGTGAGGGCGTGTTGTACTTTATGTCTTCAGCAGCAGCTGTTTGTTGGAGGGGAAGATGGCCTGGTGCTCGTGGCTCTGCACAGGTGCCACATTTACGGCCAGGGCTGCGCTGAGTGCTGCCTGGCCAGAGACCCGTACTGCGCCTGGGATGGCTCCCACTGCTCCAGATACATACCTGCATCCAGGAGGTAAACACCCTAATACACATACACACACATACATGTTAACGGCTTGTGGTGGTTAGCAATAATATGTATTCAGTATTCTGAGCAGATTCTTTCGTGTGAGCAGCAGATATGAAAGAATAGTATGACTTGGACAAGTGCAAATAAGAATATGTTAGTTTTGGTAGAGCAGTACAGCTTAGATAAGCATTGTGAAAGTGTGAATGAGTAGCCTGAGCGAGTAATACAACTGTGATGGTATAGTATGATAGAGTAATAGGAGTGTGCGAGAATAGTATGAGAAAGTAGTGTTAGTGTGTAGGATGTGTGAGTTGTATGCGAGAGTAGTAACAGTAAGTGGAAATGAGTAGTATTAGTAAATAGCATGATTAGGAAAGTTAAAGGAGAGAGCAAGTGTGTTCCGCTATGCTCTCATTCTGACCTACTACTTCAGGGTGAGCATTTTCCCCCAGATTTCAGGGGGAAAAAAAGATAAATATTTGATTTTGGTTTGCAGCTCCTGTGCTACAGGGTGTTGTGGGAGTGGACTGGACAGGCAAATTGATTAGAGGAGCTTTGTTGTTGAGATGATGTATGTGAGCTGCCAAATAAGTTTTCTTGCCCTTTTCTCTCTTGCCCTGGCTTTCAGGTTTGCTGCTGACAAAAGCAGGTCAGGTCATTCCTAGCAGATGCAGAGTCAGAGAGAGAGAGAGAGAGAGAGAGAGAGAGAGAGAGAGTGAGAGAGAGAGAGAGAGTTATTAGTTCAGGAGATTTGTTTTTTGCACATGTCGATTGTCAGATGGTCTGCAGACCTCTTACTGTTCATCATGATATCAGTTTGATGTGTTATACAAGAATGCCTTGCCACAATGCAAAAATTATCTATTTAAATCAAGGAGTACTGTAAAGGACAATAAGGAGAGCTTTTTTTTAAATGAAGTATTAAAATATTTTTAAAAGGACATACTCTGTAGCAGCACCATAACAGGTGTAAAGGTATACATGTGAACTTTTTTCTTCAATAGATGGGGCTTCTCAGACATTTGTAATCCTTTTCCAATGTCGTGATCCCACACAGTCAGACTATTGAAAGCATGTAACAGACAATAAAATGCAACTTTTAAACAAAATGCTAAAATAGTTTTTAGAAGCCATTACCTCTAATTGTCAAACCACAATGATTTTAGTTCTATGAATATGTTATTAATATTCTGAATGTGTGCCTTTGTGTGACAGGAGGGCTCGGAGGCAGGATATCAAACATGGAGACCCATCCAGCCATTGTTGGGACACAGACGATGGTGAGTGTGTGCGTGTGTGAGTGTGAGAGAGATGAATAAAAGCTTAGCTGAAAGCTCTGCATTGTACTTAGAGAAAATGCAGCATTTTCCAGAGGGGCTCACCTAATGGAATTTACAACAAAATCTTAAAACTACTCTCTCCTCCTTCATTCACATACTGCAGCAAGATAAAAAATTTTTTAGAGCATGGGACACACATGCACTCACATTCACCTTCATCTAAATGCATTCTCTCTCACTTTCTCTCTACCTTTGTGTGCAGTGTTGGGTAAGAACGTAGAGGAGAAGGTGCTGTATGGTGTGGAGAGTAACTCTTCTTTCCTGGAGTGTGCCCCTAAATCCCAGCAGGCTCAGATCCGCTGGTTTATACAAAGACCAGGAGCAGACCACCGCCAAGAGGTAACTGGCACAGCACTGTGTGGGTGTATATGTGAGCATGCATGTGTTCACAGTCAAGGCCATATTAATAATATTCAATGTTAATAGTAAAAAAAATAAAAATAACATGGCCATTCAGTACCGTGCTCTCTGCCGTAAGGTCCAATCACATTAGCATTTTTCAGCAAGATTTCACAAGTGAAATTACATTCATTTCAACAGAAAATGCTGCTATCAACAGTTTTGCATCAAAGATTTCTGGTGTGAATTTGTATGGGGTTGAACTTTGGTAAACTTTGACATACATCTTTGACCAATTGCACAAGTGCTGTGGCTGTGTAATCTCATGAAGGGCCGTTCTAGCTCATTGCAGCACAAGATCCAAAATTGAGGAAGCCCTAATTTTAGCAGTGGGTAGACATGAGATTTTATACAATACTTAACAATCTGACTATAAATTATTCCATGAAAAAGAAAAAAAGAAAGAAATAGTACTTGACACCTAGTACTAGTGGTCTCGCTGACTTCTCCTGCAATGAGAGCAAGTCTAAATCACAGGTGCTGTCTCTACATCTCCCTTAAATCAGACACAGCTTGATCATAACCTGGTTAAGCCTGAGAGATGCTGGCAGTGATGAGGAAACAGCCATATCAGCTTTTTTATTCATTTTAGGGGAAGATTGTGGCACAAGAGAGAAAGCAAACACATGCAATCACTGTTCTAAGACAATCCAAATCCAAGTCATAAACATGCCGAAACTTGCTCTCACTCTGCCCCCCACACGGTGGATTTATTGAAAGCACATGGTGTGTATTGGGGTAATACTTTCTCCTTCATAACAAATGTTTGGTGCAGCAGGGTTTAGTGTATTTCAACAGTTGAATCATGTTAACGTTCCAATCTCTGGTGCTAAAATGCAGTGGCGTTAGATAATTTTGAACACATTAAGTAACAACACAGGGGGGAAAAGAGAAAAAACCCTGATGGTATGGACTCAGTAAAAAAGGATTAGTTCAAAGTGCAACAGAAACAACTAATAAAAAAGGACTAAATGAAGTACGTAAATGACAATTACTCAGGAAGGTACACAGGTTAGTCATATTAGCTTGAGTCCAAATTAGCAATATATGTGAGAAAGAGAAAAGAATAATATGGTCAGATGAGTCTTCTTTCACCCTTTGTTTGTACACCAGAATGTGTTTATGGTTCAAGGAAACAAAACTGTACTTTTAGGTCAAATGATTTCAAGACGTTATTTCAATGACTATGCTATTTTTTTTATTCAGAAAAGGGTGGTGGAAGAATGAAAGGAAAGATAATGGACAGGAAGATTAACAGATTAACTGATAGGGAATGAGGGATGGAGATAGCAGATTGACTGAGTGGACTCAATTACTCCCTCCATTAGCGATCCCTTTTTGAACCTGACCCTACTTCATCTCTATATGGTCTTGAGACACTCTCGTTGTTTCAGCTTCTTGAGACTCTCTCATTTCTCCATCTATCCCCTAAAGCCATTTCCACCCCGGACATCTGAAAATATTCCGCTGCCCTTATTCTCCCTCATAGAGTATACACACATACACGTATGTACTGCCGCGTCTAATCCAACGCCCTCATCACCCACATATCCTCACCTCCTCTCTCTCTCTCTCTCTCTCTCTCTCTCTGTCTCTCTCTCTCTCTCTCTCTCTCTCTCTCTCTCTCTCTCTGAGAGTGGTTCACACTGCAGATATGAAGGAGGATTTGACCTTGTGCACTGTGTGGGTGTTTTGTGTGTGTGTTTTGTGTATGTTATGATGAATGGATAGGGCCTGGACTAACTCCTCTGAGTGTTATATCAGCAGCACTGTTGTATTGATCCATCACTACTGTAGTTAATCACTCCTGAATAGCCAGAACACTTGTGAACCTATTTATGTGTGTGTGTGTGCGCGCGCGCGCGCGAGTGTGTGTCAAGCTGTAGCTAACCTTTGTGGGGGTCTACAAAAATGCTGTATATTGCTCACAGAAAACTGTTTAATGTCTTGCTGTGAGTAAACAGCAGCCCCCTGTTTTAGCTCTGGTTATACTTTAGACTCTCTCTTCTCTCATCCTCCTCTTCTTCCCACTATCTCCCTTTGTCCGTCCTTCCCCGAGAAACAGATGCTGCATGACGCAGCTGCTCAGAGCACCTGCAATACACACACACTCTCATGCACACACATACACACAAACATCCACATGCTTCACACCTGCAGCGCAATCTTAAAATATGACCCAACACTTCACCTCGTAAAGAGCCACGCTGAGTGATGGGAACGGAACGCGTGCTTTGTGTTTGTGTGAACATAGTGTGTGAGTGTGAGTGTGTGTATGTTAGTGTGAATGTTTATCCAAACTAAACAGATACAGATTGCAGCATGCCATCCCTAAAACAGCATGTTTTCCTCCCACAGCACTGAAACTCGGCAGCCTCCAGGGCACTGTTGTGAGAGACAGGAGGAGTGGAGTGTCTCATGGGTTTTAAAGGAATACTCCAACCATGTCAATGTAATCTCTGTCCACCACGTTTGTAGTGTATGGGCAATTACGACAAACTTTCAACACATTTCTGTGTACTGAGAAAAGAATGAAAATCCGCTCACTCTTAACTCACTTGTAATGGAGTCTAAGAGCACTTGTTCAATTTCATCAATAAACATTTAAAATATGTGACTATATAACGCAAATTCAAAACTACAACCATTACACCTAACAATTACGTTCTTAGGATGAGACAGACTTGAGAAACTGTCTTACGAAAGCTGTTCTAATGGAGTTTTATCCAACTTTCCAACACAGGAGCAATATAGTAAAAAGTCATTCCAGGTAGTTAAGCTTTCCCTAAAGTGCTGATAATGCATGAGCACAAATTCCTTCCTCGGATAAAGTAACCCCATCTCTGAAAGCATGATGATACACAGATTTTGAGCTTAATTTATAAATACCTATGACTAAGTTTGTTAAAGTGTTATACAAAAAATACGTATTTCTCATAAACGTTTATTGGCTGCCCCGACAAGTGCCCTTAGACTTCTTCTACTGTAAATAAGTTTTGAGTAAACAGGTTTTCCATTCTTTTCTCAGTACAGGGAAATGTGTCAAGATTCATGTTCATTGTAAATGCCCATATGCTACAGATATGGTGAATAGAGATTAAGTTAAAAAAGCCTGGAGTATTCCTTTAAAGCACTGTCCTTCAAAGGGTGTATGTACGTATGTTTGTGTTTAATGGACTGTGGCCTTCTTCGAATTCTTCAGTCACTGAAACCATTTCCTGTACTGTTTTCCGCTTCATGGCAGAACAGGCTGAGGAGAGTGAGAGAGAAAGCAAAAGAGGAAGAGAAAGAGAGAGAGAGGCCTGCATGTCCTGTTCTGTAATTCTATGTGTTCTGTTGAACCAATTTCCCAGAAGGCTTTATGACTTGTGTTTGAGTTATTGTCATTGATTCTGAACAGAAGGCCTTGCTCTTCTCACTCAGCACATCAAAGAGTCAGAGGCCTCTTACACAGCTTTGACCGGGAGAGAAGAGCCTGACCCGGTTCTGCTTTTACACAGAGAAGTTGAACCAAAGCCTCACTCTCAACCTTCAGCATCAGACAGAGAGCATGATATACACCTAACACACAGCCTTACCCTGAACTAAAGGCATCATTACACCCATGTGCACACACAGACGCCGTGACATCACCATGACACACACACACTCGCACACACGTTTCATCTTTACATGTCTTAAGACTTTTTGTGTTTTAGTCACAAGCTCCACTAGACAAGGCTCAGAGCTTAAGCTATTATATGGCTAAAGCTATTGAGTCTGAATAGTCTTCCATATAGTTTCAATTTCTTATAATCATAATCAAACATTGTTTAACCCTAATATGTACCCTACGTGTAATAAAACCTACCAAAGTGTGAACTTTTATGTGTGTGCACACGTGTGTATGAGTAAGTGTGCACTTGTTTAAAAGAAGTTGGCATGCTTTTGAAGCCCCCTCATTTCTCTAGAGCACAGCTGCATTGTTTTAGCTCTTGACAACCGCATGATGTGAATGAAGAATTGGCAGGCATATAAACACAAGAGCGTTTCTTTTCAGATAAAGGAATCTAGGTTTTATGAGACAGGCCTAGAATGAGATAGCAACTGATAGGTGGTGCGATGGGAAGGAGACGGTCTTTAGCATGCTTTAGACAGTCTTCTCTTTGACCATGTCATCACCTCTTTATTACTGGAACACACTGCATCCTCTCACAGCCTGTCTCAGTTCTGACCCCTACCTGCACACAGAGGGAACTTCCTGTGTCAGAGGCCACCAAAGAAGTGAACACGCACCTTGAGCATGGATCAGACCTGCTTATTGTCTACACAGACACACACACACACACACACACACGCACACACACACACTTCTTAGATGCAGATCAGGCCCAGTAGTTCTAAACTCAGGATCACAGGCAGGATGCGTGTCTCTCTCTCTTTGTGTTGCTCCAATATCATTAATATACATAGAGTCAGTTTTCCTGATCTGTCTCATTAAAACTCTAATAACTAATCAAAGGCATTAATGAGAGGTCAGCAGGAAGCTGAGCCTAAAGGTTAAAGAGTGACCTTTGACCTTGTGTGTGGGGGAGGGTGGGAGCCATGCTGTGCACTGCTCCCCTCGGCATGGCTGTGCACGAACCATCAGAATGATGTATGGGCAGGAACTCTACAGGTGACATGTGAATTCTCCATCTGCAGTTGGAGGTGACACCTAATTATTGTGAATTGCACAGAATGAGAAAGTGCACTTTATCCAAGGTTTAATATTGGGAAACTGAATTGGAATGCAATAACGCTGCATTTATTTTGTGGTTTGTGTGTTGATCAGGAGGAAATGTTAATGATGTTGAGTACATTGTTATATATATATATGTGCGCGTGTCTGTGTTTCAGATTAAAGCGGATGAGCGGGTGTTGGTAACGGAGCGGGGTTTGCTAATCCGCTGGCTGCAGCGTAGTGATGCTGGCTTGTACGTGTGCACAGCGCAGGAGCACAGCTTCACACGCACGCTCCTCCACCTCTCGCTAAGAGTCCTGGAGCGTGGGCAGCTTCACGGGCACCACACGGCCTCGGGAGGACCCCCTGATCACCCCACTCAGGACATGGCACCGGAGTTGCGGCACAGCTATAAGGATTATGTGCGTGCTATGAGCGCGCCCTCTCTGGAGGAGTACTGCGAGGCGCTGTGGCACAGGGAGAAGAAGCAGAGGCAGAGAGCCAAGTGGAAACACGTCCAGGAGCTCCGCAAGAGCAGGAACCGACGGCACCACCAGAGGGCTGCCATCTGAGTGAACGGTACTCAGAAGTGCAGGGAGGGAGGCCTAAAAATGCCCATGTACAGCACTGGTCTCGGACTCATTGTCACAAATCTAACCTATTTCAACTATGTAAAGTGGTAAAACAGATCCTCTTAGAAACACGTCTCTGGCTATCAGGGTGCAGAAGCAGTACCTCCATACTCTGCCCTCTTAAACAGAACCTGTCATCAGAACGCAAAAAGACCACATTGAAGTAAAAACTGCAAAATCTACAACAGCTGTTAAAGCAGTGGCCTCTGAAGTGCTGAGCAGGTTCCACTCGCAGACCTAATTTTACAACAGAAACATACTATTGATGTACATATCCAGTAAATTCATAGGAAAGGAGATTAGTGTTCTGCGTCCCGGGCTTTTCTTATGAAACACACTCCATCTCTAAGGAAGCGAGAGGATGCCCATTCACAATGCTTTAATTGTAACCAGTAATGAAAAATGCATTCATGTTGAATGACTGTAAATATGTTTTGTACAGGAGATTGTGCATGCGGTAGTATTGTTGACATATGAATCGTTTGCAGACTATGGCGTTGTTCACACAGCAGGGCAAATCTATTTCTTAAATAAATCCGTACTGCAAAAGTGATCAAATCCGATTTGTTTGGTTAGACTAGAAAAGAATTTGCTCGCATATCCACAATGGTTGTTATTGTAATGACACGGGCATTATCTAGTTACCTAGTTAGCTTGCTACCAACATGGAGATTGTGCCATGTGCCATGGCGTCAAGAAGAAAAAAAACAAAACTTGACGAGTCAAACTGAATTTTTTTATTAGAGTTTTAATCAGATTTGATACCACATGCACATGTGACTTGAATCTAATTGGAAAAATATCTATTTCATGTTTTTTTTTTGCTATTCAGACTGCAGTAAATCTTTCACGCTCAAATCAGAGAAGTCAAAAAAATCGGATTTGACTGCCTGTCTGAACATGGCCTAAGATGATAATCAAGCAATATAATAAAAGTTAAGTAGAAAAACGTATAATATTTTTGCATATTTCCATTTTGTCTTTTGTAGCTAGTTTGTTTATGGTTTATGAAGCTATTTATAATTACAACAGAGTTGAAATAAACTCTTTCTTCTAAAGCTCTCTGGGTCGTCTAAGAAGTTTTTTTTTTTAAATCAAATACTTAAGATCAACTTCTTAAAGAGATTGAATGAAGATCAATTTATTGTTTAAAAAAAATTTATTTAAAGAAGAGAAATTCACATAAACACATTTTTTCTCATTCCATGGCTGCAGTTTTAAACAAAATCATGCTCTCCAACCGTTCTGATTGGGAAATGCCACCGGTCTGGTCAGTTGGAAGAGCGGTCAAACACACGGAGATGAGATTAGAGGGAGAGGGTGAACTTCTGAGCCCTCACTGCCATCCATCATTCCTCACAGACTGACCTCACATTACCCTCCAGCCTGGAGCAGTGACTACTGCATTGGTGTGTGTGTGTGTGTGTGTGTGTGTTCAAGGTCAGGACTCTGTCCACATCAGGAGTTCCATCTTCACGCGCTTCTGTTGGCCTATAAAGGGGTCAAGTTTAACAAGTCATTCATACAATATATTCTATATCTGCAGATATTTTATTTAGCACAATACAAAAATTTCACTGACGGCTTAATTACCCACAATTTCACACTCATGTACAAAGTTAATGAGAAAGCATCAAGAGGCTAAAATATCCACAAGTCTCTCAACCTAATCTTATGCAGAATTCTAGCAAGTGAGCTACGGTTGCTAACCCCTAACCCATGACCTTATACTTCTAAAAAAACAAAAACCTGTAAGACTTTGCTCATGTGCATTCCAATGAATTCATCAACTCTATCCTTGACAGCTGGACTTTTATTTGTCATGTCATGTTAGGGGGGTTGTTGTGACAACCACATGGGTACTGTTAGAGGAAATGGGATTTCGGTTGATGGGAAATCTCATTAATCAGCGCTGAGATTCTTCTGTGGAACTTGGTTCTTCTTCCTGAATGGCCAACAAAACAAACAGAGCATGATATATTCACATCATTCCAATCACGTCAAACTGCACGGTTCACAAGTCAGTACTCTTTAGCCTTATGAAATCACCCACAATACTCAAATCAAAGAGTGAAGCAGAGTGCTGGAACTGTTAATGCAGGGAGATTATGGCAGAATGAATTTGGCCCAGCTGGGTACAATCTGGAGAAATGAGGGTCTTTACTAATGGGGCCTGTTTAGAGTCAACTGGGAGTCAACTGACCTGGTCAGCAGGGCGTTTAGCAGCATGTCTGACTGCCCAGGATGTGTATTTTGTTCTGGTTCAGTAGGTCCGTTTTCTCTACTCGGCTGATTGGGAATTCAAATTAGGTTTTTATGAGAATCATTATTATAGGTTCAGCAATTATGCTTATTTGAATGACTCCTCATAGCACTCTGAAATAGCTAAAGGCATTAGGTGTTTATAGTCAAACTGACCTGTTCCCCTTTTTGTGTATGTGTGATGTCCTTATTTTGTCTCTAATTGTACACGACTGTGTTATTTCTTTTCATTTTGTCTCAATTGCTGTAAAGCATTTACATCCAACACGTTTTAAATGCGGTATATAAATAAATGAACTTGAATTTGCAGAGTAAATGAGTGTGATCATTAGTGTAAATGGGATGTGGATCGTCCTGCCAGTCCTGTTCCATGTGTGCCATTGCCAGTGTCTCTTGGCTGTGGCCTGCTTATGTGTTAATAGTCTGTCTTGCAGATCCCAGCGGCTGTCTGTCGTTCACTCAGGCTGACTTATTTTCACTGTAACGGCAGACACACACAATTTGACGAGCTCTATCAGGTCAGTTCTCCTGCAGCCGTGCTATGAGCGAGTGAAGTCGATTTCTGGGTGAATGGTCAGTGAGTAAGAGTTGGTGTGATTCACCGCTGCAGTAAACCTGCTTCACTGAGTTCATACATTGTTCTCTGCAGGCATGTAGTGTGTCCCCGGTTGGCGTCGGACTCTCAGTCACAGTCATCTGGATAATTATTTGCCTGTCTGCCTTTTGGAATTGATGTCTTTCTAAACTGCTGAGCAGAACATTTTACTTGACTTAATTAAATATTTTTACAAGGTTAGAAACGACCTATGAAATATTTATTTCATATTTGGATATGAATCATTCTCACAACCTATTTCTTTCTGCTAGCAAAGCTAATAAATATTTTAGGCTATTGGGCTTTTGAAGGCCCATTGCTTATTTATTGTTCAGGACAAATCACCACTGACTGTCAAAATGAGAGAGAGAGAAAAAGAGAAAGAGAGAATTAAGTGATACATTGCCATATTTTGAAACCAGGGCAGTCAGGAGCTGAAGGAAGAAGTGAAAATCTGCAGACAAATCTGCTATAAAACAAAATGTAATGTAATAAAATGAGTCCCTTGTTCAATACTCATGTCGCCTTAATTTCATTTTTTATTCATAAGGAAGAAGGAAAGTCTCCAGAAAACACATAAATGAACAGAATGTTAAACGCTTTGGCTCATCTGACTTCACTGGAAAGACATTAAAAATGTGACTGAGAAAATGAGAAAGAATGGAAAATAGAAACAGGACCAAGATAACTGACTGGCAGACCCCATGGAAAATATAAACAAGAAACAAACACATTATAATGAAAGAATAATATCGGATGAATAGAAAAGAGGGGAGGCCAAGCGGGTTTGCTGAATTAGAAATATAATACTGGAAAAGCCATTTTTCATTTCAAACAAATGCACTTTAATTGTTAAAAGCTTCTATTTTAGTATGGCTTTTGTACGCTTATTATAGAGCTCAATGTCAGAATCTGTCATGGTTTTGGCTCTAGATGTCCACATTCGAAGGGACAAAAGGACACTGTGGATACAAATATAGCATTATGTCTGGAACCTGAAACTGCTACAATGAGAAATGGCTTGATTGTAGCTAGCTGAATTGTTAGTCCAGTTGGTCCAGTAATCCCTGATTGGACCTCTATAGCCATTTTCTGTGTGCGGCATTTACATGCTTGTACACTGACTAATTTAGGTAACGAACGAGACACAGCCGGGATCAATCAAGGGCACGCACACGACAGACACCAAACAAACATAAAGCACATGTTGGTTGTTGCTATGGCGACCGCCAAGCGCGGTGCCTAGTCGTGCCAGGCAGAGCGTCCATGACACTTACAATTAGTAGTGCAGAACCTTAACCACTGAGCCACCACAGCCCCGGATCTGACCACATTTCAATATTGTCATCTAAGCCGAAGTGCTCTATACAGGAACTATACAGGATCATGCTGTATGTTGACAAACCAACTGGAGATTATGTGCCCCTGCTCATTCATTCATCTTCAGTAACCGCTTTAACCTGGTCAGGGTCACGGTGGATCTGGAGCCTATCCTGGAAACACTGGGTGCAAGGCAGGAACACACCCTGGACGGAACACCTAGGGGAAATCCACCTAGTAGGCCAATCCACCTACCAGCATGTTTTTGGGAGGTGGAAGGAAACCCACACAGACATGGGGAAAACATATGATTCCCCACATAGACAGTAACTGGAGCTCAAGGATCGAATCCCAGACCTTAAAGCTGTGTGGCATCAATACTACCTGCTGCGTCACTCGTGGTGATGCCCTGTACCCCTATTAAAAAGAGAAAAAAATACAGTTCCCAAAGAGACCTTTGTCCATCTATAGGGACACGGTTTTCATGTAGGCACAAACGTAACTTAGTGGTATAACACAGCATATTGCTAATGTAGTTGGGCGTAAGCCAATTTTTTCCCCATTCCCACCCAGTTGCTATATTTGTAGTCAGAAACAAAAGCTGGGCCCTAAATCTGTTTCTTTGTTAAGAAATAAAGAATGATTTGGTTACTGATTAATTGGCAAATGCATGTATAAAGTACAAGTGCAATATAACTCTCTCTATATAAAAGTCTTTGTGTAACAATTTGAACCTTCATGAATGAAGTGTGTGTGATTGTGGACATGTTAATGCATTCTGTGCTGAAGATTCTTATGTGGTGCCTCACCACATTACTCACTTTATCAGGACAGTGTGCTTTTGTGTATGTGTGTGTGTGAATGTATGTGTGGCTGTGTGTCCATCTGTCTTTTATTTAGATGTGTTTACAATAATGCAGATTTTTTTAGGATTCAAAGGTTGTTAAAATAACACACAAGTGCTGCTTGTGACCAACGTGATCAAAAAAATTGTAGGAATCTTAAAAACGTTACGTCACTTTAGTTTGATTTTATTCTAAATGAATGTGTAAGACTTGCAGTGAAGCAGTTTGAAATCAGTATAATTGAACTGGATTATACTGGATTATACTGTCTCTCTTTACAAAAACGAAAGAAATTGTAAAATAAAAGTGGAGTCATAATTAAGTGAGCAAACACTTGATAGAAACAAGTATAGGATTGAAATATCAAGGAGGAGCTTATGCAGTTTGGTACAATATTATAGGGCATGTGCACTTCTCCAGATGTGAACAAGACAGCGGTGATGAGAGAGAGGGATAGAAAGAGAAGGGGGGGTATTAAGTCAGTGACAGAGGGGAATATTGATAGTGTCCTGAGGGCCGTGAGCTAAAGGAATGTGTGACAGAGGGAAAAACAGTTGTTCTCTGTGAGAGGGTAATGACTACCTGTGAAGCTCACATCTGATTTATATTCCCTGTCCCTCCACTTCCAAAACACTATGTTTACACACACACACACACACACACACACAGAGACTGAGTGATGGCTTCATTCACAGGAAACACATGAGCGTATGTTCTAATTTCTCTTTGCAGACCCTGTCATTACAAGCCGCTGTTAGTTTAATTAATGAAACGTGCTAATCACAATCTACTGAGAAAAGAAATATCAGTCTTCATCCTAGCCAGTTGTTCATTCTTTTATAGTCTGACTGAGAAGACAAGAGGAAAATCACCAAATAGATGCACATGAATGGATAATTAACAGAGCACATCAGACTGAATAGCTAGTTATAATTAAGAATACACAGCATAGTAAGATTCAGATTCAATGAGACATTGCAGGTTGAAATCTGGGTTGAGTACAGGGTTACGTCTTTACAGCCTAGCGGTACCTGTGTTGAGTTCTGCCGAGGTTTTGATCATGCATGAAAGGTAAATGGTTGATGATCTGGACTGTTAGGCCTTCAGGAGAGGCCACATGCCAACGAGATCAAAGCCTCAGCAAGAACGTCTTTTGGCTTCAATCTGCCATTTATGATCTCAGCTGAACAGATGCTTGATAATGAGAAGAACACATATAATACTGAACTATTGAAAATTATTACCATTATTATTATTACTGATTACTATTATTACATACAAGTAGATCCAATTAAACGATTGCACAAGAGTGGAGATGATCATATGCATATGATGCCTCACGTGCATATAGGGGTGGATTATTACTTCTGAATGTTTGTCTCTTTCAGACATGACCTGTCAGTCAACTGCAATCTCCAACAATCAGTTTGACCTTTGACCCAGCCTGTCTAGATTTGACAGTGAGAAAGTTTGGCAGGACTTACAAGCCTCATCAGCTCAATCTGGCCTCGGCTCATTCCACAAACATCACCAGCTAACCCAAGCCGGACTGCCCCACTGCTCTAATATAACCTCATCATCAGAGGAAAAGAACCTTAAACAACATACTGCACATCCTTAGCATAGAGTAAGGTAATCCCATTGGCCATCTGCACCTCCATGTGTTTTTATCTGTCTGACGGTAAACAAACGTTTGAACCCTGTGACAACACTAAGCTTTTTGGAGCAATACTGTATATCATCGCTGTCCAATGAAAAACATGTATCTCCAAAATTCCAATTTTTCAGGAACGCGAAAAAACACTTTTTCTTATCATTAATCATACACAATAAATCCAAAATTCACAGTGTGATTTGTCAGCTTTTCATTGGTCTTTTAGATGTTAACTGCTGTGGGGTAGATAGAGGTTTTTCCCACATTCCATATATGATAAAAAGTAAAAAATGCAAAAAGTGGACATACATGTTTTTCTTTGGACAGCGACGATATAATGAATAGATTAAAAAGCTTATAAGGTTTACAGCATCCTAGTCTCAGCATCAGACACTCTGGCGTGCAAGACTATTATAAGCCACACTGTCTCCCCCTACACAGCACACAAAAACAATGATCGTAGTTGGTCATATGTGATGTTAAAGAAATAAGTTAAATGGCTTCTTCCTGTGAAAGTAGGCAATTCTTGGACACATAGGCACTGATTTACTAAAGGTTTTAATTATACCATAATAGCAAAATTATACCATTCACTAGGTTATAATAATGTGAAGGTTTGCCTTATATCAAAATGATCAGAAAGTTTCTTAAAATTATGACTTATTACCACTGCAAAGTTGGTTTAATATTAGATGTTCACTGCACGTTCGCTCCGCCGATGGTTTTCATTCACACGTACCTTATGAACAGAACATAGACTCTTTTATTTTGTGTTCATATTGTACTTTGAACAGTTTTTCGACGCATCTCACCGCCTTTAATCAGCGTTATACTGGCAAGTTTCAGTTTTACTCCTTCGGGAGTCTCTTTGAGATCTGAACTGGTCGCAGCTACCAAGAACAATTAGCACCCGAAAACAATTAATTTACATATCGTTTTCTCCCTCTACATTTCACGTGACATAATTCACGCAATTATTCATTGTAAATAACTCTTTAGCGATTAGAGATCTGGCTTGCAGGACTGAGATGAATTTTGAAAAGGCATCCAGTTTTTGCTTTCCAAGGAGTAAAATTCATGTACTCATACTATATAAGCAGTAATAAAAGTATGAATTGTGTGTGTTTGTGTGAATATGGGCAGTCTCTCTGAAAGCAAAACATCGTGATCACTTGGAAAGTGACACAACATTGCACTCTAAATGAATTATATGCATCTCTCCCGAAAGAAAGGTCTTGATCTCATGCTGATTTCCAATCTGCACCCATTAAAAAGTGATTATCATCAAGCAGTCCATCTTCAAGTGTATCTACACTCAGGTTTATCTCAGAGGAGTAGGCGGATTGTGTAATGGTACATTAGCACATGCTTGGCTGAGGCAGACACACACACTGCTCACACCATAGGAGCCGACCCTGTGGTAACCCTGCCTGTGGCAATAATCTCCTCTGGCACACGGATGCATACTGTAACCTGGCAGTGTTCTCGATAGCTTTGATCATTCATACATTAGCATTGGGTGAATGTTTTATTACAATGTCAAAGTTCAAGTGATGTTTCTAAATATGTTTCTGGCAGAAATACAGTATATTGTCTCTTGGGGTTATGAAGTTATCCATGTTGTTGATGTGCATCAGTTTAAATCCTCTTTAACATGCTTGTTTCTCCACCACATGCTTTTCTAGCTAGCTCTCCTGCAGTATGGCTCAGAAATGTTGTTCATTGTTCATGAATATGTAGATCCACAACGGGTAAATTGTCTCTCTTGGCTCAAGATTTGTTCAATTCATTTATGGATCTGGTCAACACAGACGCACACGTCCATTTAGTCTTCAGACGGGCTGCAGATTATAAAACTCATTTTACAAGTGCTTGCAAATTCCTTATTGGGAAACTGAGACATTACTGAAACATTATACTAAATATACATGTGTTGTTTTTAAGATTTCTTTCTGCATGAATGTTCTATATGAAATTAATTGGAAATTAGAACCTTAATCTCTACGTGACAGTGGAAAATTAGTCAGAGCTTAATGATGTTTATTTTAAAACCATCATTAATAGAGGACACAGGTGGAGGTGAAGACTTTCCTCTAGGTAATTGAATGCCAATAATAATAATAATAATAATAATATGTGTTATTAAAAAAATAAATAAATTAATAGTACTTTATTGATCCCTGAGGGAAATTGTTTCTTTACATATCCTAGCTTGGGTAGTAAGCTGGGATCAGAACGAGGGTCAGCCATGGTACAGTGCCCCTGGAGCAGAGAGGGTTAAGGGCCTTGCTCAAGGGCCCAACAGTGGCAGCTTGGTGGTGCCGAGACCAGTAGCCCAGCGCCCTAACCACTGAGCCACCACTACCCCATGATTAAATGATTAGAGAGGAATGATAAACAGGCTTAACTTCCTGTTTCTATATATAGGTGTGTACTAGATTAGAGTCCAGTTGTCAGTCATAACACACTACTGCTGATCTTATAATCACATATACAAATGTCAAGTTCAGAACAGTAGATAGTTATGGATTGTAAAAAACCCTTTATCTGACTTTTCATCGAACTGTCTATTTTAAACAAGAAGTTCTGTATCCCTGACTTAAAATATTTTGCGCATCAATGAATGTTCTCATTTGACATTTAAGTACAGTGGTTCCCAGTGATGGTCCTGGAGTAACCCTGCCCTGACCATTTTAGTGTTTTCCCTGCACATTGTCTCAGGAAGGGTCTGATAATTAGCTGATTAGTTAGATCAGGTGTGTTAGAGCAGGAAAACAACAAAATATGCATAGCAGAGTTACTCCAGCAACAGTGTTGAGAGCCACTCCTTTAGTATATTTGCAGGAAATGCAAGCCAGAAATGTGCAGTGGTAAAGGAAATATGATACACACAAATGTAACACAATGCATGGTAGGTAAAAATGTGACAAATGTTGGAGATCTAGTGGCTTTAGGCTGTATGTGTTGAGCTAAGCCTCACTATCACAGTACATCAGTATGATTTAGTAACGGCAGCTGCACATGTCAGCACTCTGCTTTCCCATTCACACAGATCTACTATCTCTTTCCCCTACACACCCACACTCTCTCACACGCACACACACACACACACACACACACACACACACTCTCTTTCTCACACTTTTTCTTCTACTATGACAGTCTACTGCTGACAGAAGTGCAAGTGGATTTTGGCTGACTCTTAGGACTCCTATCACAACACCACACCACACACATGTGCATACATATGTTATGAGCACACAAGTGTAATTCAGCATGCACACGGGACTTTTAAACACATTCACAGAAATAATATTCTAAGGACGTAATCATTTCTGCCTCTCGCTAAATTCCCAAATGAGCAATTAGTGTGTATAAGAGTGCACATACTTAAAACGTTGACTGGACAATGGGAATGATTAATATTTCTGCAGGCCATGTTAGAACTTCCTTTGTGCAGGGAAAATGCTGAATATTGCTGAACTCCAGTTATCTGTAAGTTGATACGTTTAATTGAATCCGTAAAGATTTGATCTGTCCTCAAATCAGTGTGCATTTTTTTTAGCTGTCCTTTGCAGTTTCCTCCTAAAAATCCAGACTCCTCTTTCCATCAAAGCTGCTGATCTTTGAGGTGCAGGTAAAGTGAAATCTTGCTTTCACCCCCCACACACCTACTCTCCCAATGAACAGTGGCAGGTTAAATTGCCTGCGCCAATTCGCTTCAACTTTAGTTTTACAAGTGATGTCCCGTTCTGCTCCACGGCATTACATTCAATTGTCTTTGCTAATTATGATATTTTATAGTGAAACAGACCTTACAATGTAACATAACCTTAAAGGTGTAGTTATGAAATGTCTTCAGCCTCTAACAGTGTGTGTGTGTGTGTATGTGTGTGTTCTGGCATCCTATCGATCACATCTTTATTTCCACTGCCTCACGTGCTCCAGGCACAAGAGTGCAATGCTGGATGCCAGGATCAGATTTGCTTTGAGATCAAGAATTCAGTCTTGTAGCAGGTTTCTGAAAACACAGAGACACTTTATTTTTAATACCATTCTGTTTCCTATTTTACAGTTATGGAAATAAATGAGCAGGACTAACTGTGATCATAGACATTGAAAAGGACAGTGCCTGGTTAAAGCTTTCCACCTGTCAGAAGAAAGTTGTGTGAGCAGTCGATGTGCCACTGTGCAATGTTTGGATACACTGTTGACCTCCTGTGACCTAGACCGATTTAACAGATGCGTGTCAGATCAGCTAGATAACCAGCATCAACAAGATAAAATATTATTTTCTTGTAAGAGCTAGCATTACTTTTCTTTATTTTAAGGGCCTCACCTGAAAAACTTTTTAAATAAACGCTGTCTGAAGCCACTGGAAATGTTTGTCACCAACACAGCTGTTCTGGACAGTAATGCTAAAGTTGAGGTAAAAAAACCATATATATATATATATATATTTTTTAATGTTACATAAACGTTTTCTTGGTGACGCAAGCAGAATCAGTCTGTACATGGCCTGAATGGTAGTATTCATATTTTGTAATATAATTAGACGGCACTGGGCACACTCATGGCTTAGAGCAATGGATTATGTAATTTTGAGTCAGCTGACAGGGGTGAGGACATTTCAGCTGAGGATAACCCGATCTCCATCTAAACTACCTCAAACTTCTTCCCACATTCATGAACTTTAGTTACCCTTAAAGGAATACTTAAGCATTTTTTTTTAACCTAACCTCTATCCACTGCATCAGTAGTGCATGTGTGATAACCACAAACAATTATTTCAACACGTTTCCCTGTACTGAGAAAAGACCAAAAAACTGTTACTGCTAAGGCCAGTTGTTTAATTCAGTTAATATTCAAATTCAAAACTACAGTCACACCCTAACAATAAAATACTTATGATAAGAGACACATGAAAGAAAGTCTTACCAAAACTGTTCTTAGTAGTTCTATCCAAATGTTCAACACTGGAGCAATACAGGAAAAAGTAATTCCAGTTACTTCCATTTTGCCCAAGGTTCTGACGCATCCATGACATCCATGACGCATCCAAATCAGACAGAAACTGACTCTGCATAACTAAAAATTCATCTCTCTGAAAAGTAGTCCCATCTCTGAAAGGACAAATGATACAGATTTAAGTCCTGATTTACTAAAAGCATTGACCTGGCCAGGTCAGTCAATAAAACTAAATAATACACATACAGCAAATGCTGATAACAGGCAAATAGACATCAGTGACTCCTGACCTCCTGTACAGTCCACCATTGATGCCATATGAACTCTATACCGATATATTCATCAGTAAATATTAGCAAGAGTAAAATGCTAGCAACACAGATGGGAACTATAATCCTATATTCTTTATTTGCAGCTTGCTAATCAGTGCTATTCCAGCTTTGCAACACCTAGACTTCAAATTGGAATGCGTTTCTTTTATTGCTGAATTTAGTGTTTTGTTCTCTTGGGTGGAAAATGGAGTGCAGGCATGTTGTAACAACTTTTAAATTCTACTCAAAGAGGCCGCTGGCCCCTCGCGGGGCTTTAACTGGGCGCTGTCCAAAACCCCAGCTTTCTGCCGTCACAAATGTTTTTTTATTTTGGCTGCTCTATTTATCGCATGCCAACGCTGGTCCATTTCAGAACACTTAGAGAGGGAATGTTTCCGCGTGTGTCTTTTGTAATGTAAATGAATGTGTCATCATGACAAGTGAAGTCCTTGAAGGAATATTCAACTGAATTAGTAGAGCCTGTTGTTTGTATTTCAGGCTTGTCTTTAAGTGTCAATAAATTGACAAGCACTTATATCCTCCACCTAGTCATTTGCACATCACACGCCATTTTTAAAAAATATCTTCTTATCTCTTTACGTAGTTGTGGAAACAAGTTATCAAGTTGAGAAATCAGTATGGTGATTAAATGCATTTAAAAAACATAATATATTGCTCACAATACTCTATATGTCCTTTATTATGGGAATAATTGCTGTGTCTTTACTGGTATAATCAGTAATGATCATGTTATTCAGAAAATCAGGTGGCGTCTTTGTTTTTTTGTCACACACAGGACACATGGGTGCTGGTAATTTGTCACCACTAATGAAGATCTGAAAGCAAGCAGATGTCTTTATTTCTCAAAATGCATCATTTATGAGTTGCCATGGCAGATGGCATTAAAACAGCTACTGCTAATGAAGTTGTAAAAAATATTTCACAAGATGTTCATTTTATGCATTTTATATTTTGATATAATTACATTTTAGGCTACTATCTCGTAAAATATATTTTAAAACTTCATTAGCAGTAGCTGTTTTAATATATTTTTAAAATGTATTTTATATGACATATTAATGGAGAAATAAGGTTCTTAATTTCTAAACAGTCTGCATTACAATTCTAATTCTTTGTTCTTTTGAAAACCCTTTTTTTTTTGTCATTGACCCATATATATGCTGTTAGAGATTTCCAATATCTAATCTGATCTCATGCAGAATTCATAGGAATTCTAATGAGTGAGAATTTAATTGGATTTCACATGAATGATGTTGTAAGAAAAGCTAGCACTGCTAAACTCAGCCCTCACCCTAACTGTAATCATTCATAACTTGATTTGAGTTCTTGAATTCTTACAAAAATTGATGTAAGACCAAGTTCCTATACAAGTTATGCAAAGATCTAAGATACTAAATATGCCCATTACATTTACCGTTCATCATGTCTGAAACTGTATGGCATGAAAATGATCAAATATACACCAGTAAAACAACACACTCCAGAACTGGCATATCATAATATCACAATGCATTGAACACACGCTTTTGATAGTGATGGTAATGAAAATCATGCATATCTATTTTTTACTCCATTGTGAACACATGAAGTGGGTCTAGTGATTGATGATAGCATTTGTGTGTGCCCTCCCCATCTAGTTTTATTGGTGTGTGCAGACTGCTATGGACTCAATAATCTGAAGCAGATGGCTGTTCGTTTGAAGTGCCGTTATTCAGCACTCTGTGTTTTCCTCCTCAGTACCTGAACTGCACAGGATCCAGATACCACACAGAGACCCTATCGTGCAACAGGGACACAGTGGGCCAACAGTGCAATGTGACAAAAAACAGTCAACACATTAGCTCTGAAAATCCAGTTCTGTAATAGACAAAGAAACGGCAACGTATGTAAAAATAATCCCACCTCCAGGTGTGTAGATTACATGACGAATATAATATAATAGAATAGAATAGAATAGAATAGAATCTTTATTGGCATGTGACTGAGGCTGGTGGAAATTGTTTATGACACAGCTTTGCTACAAAACAATTTACTTTAGCATACCAGTTTTAATATAGGACATAATACCCAATACAAAATAAATACAACACATAGACAATGCACAACATCCCTATGCAGTGTGTTGTTCATGGCTTATATAAAACACCTAGCCTTTGTGGGCTCTAAATGAGAAACGCTAGACTAAGTTGTGACAGCAGAAGGCAAAGGATCCAGAGGAGATTTGGACCCCAGTGACGCACCAGATGCAGGGTAATGAAGAATAAAGACATTATCCTTCAGCAGAGAGCACCCAACCTCTCCATCCTTTAACTAAAGCCAAAAAAGTTGGCACTGATCCTCTGGCTGGTGATGGCTGCAGGCAAAGCCGTTAGCTCTGTCCTCCGCCTTTGTTTTTCACTGCGTGGATCCAACAGCAATATGACAGAGTCATTTCATACTCCAGAAAGCATGAAGGATACAGCTGCTGAAAGGCTAGGACTTTTTTCCACTCACTACCCTCAACAGAATGCCTCCTGGTTGAATGCAGATCTCATAAAACATTCGTTGATCTGCCTTGCATGGTTATCGGTGCTGAAAACAATCAGTGGATATGATCATCATCGCTCTTCGTACTGCATTTCCTCCCGTGTCAGTGTGTGAATGAGATGTGGAAATTGGACCCGATTTGATGTTCCATTGGATGAGCTGACAGAAAGATATATTTTAGAGGAAATGGCGGTTTCATTTGATCTCTGTGACATGTTCGGTAGAGTGTTACATGTTCCCTATTGTTAAAGACAGAGGAGTTAGAGAGAGAAAGAGAGAGGGGGGGCAATGAAGTCAAACGCTCTCTGCAGTGGTGCCATTATTCAAAGCCAAGTCAGTCAGAGTTAACGTGTTAGCAATGACAGCTAGCAGTAATTTTAAAACCTATACCTGTTGTTTTAGAATTAATCAGAAAGTGTTTATACAGGTGGTAGCTAATGTCTTGTCTTAGAAATAAAAAAAACCTAATACTTTTTGTGGACATAAGGACATTTTGCATAATATTTGTAAAGAAAAGACTGTAATTACTCAAATAAATGTTTGATTACGGGCCCACTGTAAAGTTGCCAGAAGGTCACTGCTGTGCCAAGCACCATTTCTGGGTGTGTTTTGATTTGTTAAAGTCAAAATCTTTCTACATCTCATCCCTGTAGGCCACTACAACTGAGGTAAGACTTGTGAAATGTTGTGAACCTCCAGCCACCAACATACTTTGCAAAGATCCCAAATAAAGAGTTGAATTTTTGCGTGTGCAATCTGATAAACTGCGCGTGATTTACAAAGAATAATTGCATAAATTACATCAAGTAGAGGGAGGAAACAATATTTAAAAGGAGGTTTTTGCGTGTGCTAATTGTACTCGATAGCCGTGGTGAGTTCTCCCGGAAGAGTAAACAGAAACTTGACAGACGTTATGCATAATTGCACATAAAGTATCCACTGATTAAAGGTGATCGGTGAAACTATTAAATTACAATATTAGCGCAAAATAAAAGAGTGTAGACATGAGTGTGCATTATGTTAATAAGGTAAATGTAAAGAGAACCTTTTTTACAGGCTCTCTTTGGTATCAGAGGTACAAAATATAAACCCAACTTTACAGCAGTAAAGCAAAATTTATCTTTCTGCATTGACACCACACTGTATTTTGCACCTTTAGGTAAAAATGCTAAATAATTAGAGGAAACATGCAAAACAAACTATTTTGCTAGTTTGAAAGATCCTATATAAACCATGTTAGTAAATCGGGTTGCATGTTGTTGTTTTTTGCTGCTGTTATCAAGTTTGCCTGTTTTTACTTAAAGTAAAACAGTGCCTTAGAGGAGAACGACAAAAATTATAAATGCATTAGAGCATAGATCAGAAATTACATGCAAAAATATGAAATAGCACTAAAAGTATATTTTTAGGCAATAATAAGATGGTTTTATGGGGAATGTTTTTATCTTATCATTCACACCTGCATCCTGAACGATAGCTAAGCTACTCGCTGCCCATTAATTCACACCCACCCACACATACACACACACACACACACACACACAAACACACCCACACACATACACACACACACACACACACACACAAAAGGGCACACTGACACACTGACACAGTCATAGTAATTTCTTGCTGTGCTATATCAGGTCATTGGCTTCACCATCACCCACTTCATACTGAAAGAGTGGATAGGATGAATGTCTCACACACACACACATGCACTGATATGGAAGTATTTTTCCTCTGGTAGTAGAAGAGGCACATCAACCACTTCAACACACAACACCTACATATACTTTACTCTAATGCATACTGCTATCACTGGAGGGGTCACACACACACACGCACGCAAGCACGCACACACACACACAAATCAGTAATACGAAGGAAAATGGCTTCAATGACTTGCTGCAGTCTGACAGTTAAATCAGTCCACTACACAACTTGACCAAAAACACAATTGAATAATAAACTTGTCACAACATAACTGAACAACTGACCAATACCAAGCCCCTGCTATGTAGGTCAAGCTCCTGAAAAATTAAGGGTAGAGTCATTGAGTAAAGATATAATAGATCAGTTTCTGGGATCAAGAAAGGTTTCAGATAGAAGCCAACAGCAAGGCCTTTAGTATGTGCTAGAAGGAAAAATAAATTGTGTTCAATTACTGTAACAAATGGATGAATGGAAAACTGCAGCCAAATGCTACCTCTATGAGCTTGAGCTGGTCTAGCTAACTTCCCTTGTCTACTTGTCTACACCGCTTTTACATTAATTTCAAGTTAACAACAACAGCATCTATTTCAAATGAACAACAATTTGGTTACAGGTTACTCCATAGTTACAGGAATATTTTTGTACAGATGCCTTATTATTTAGTCAAACCCAGCTTATATAACCAACTAAACATTAGATGCAATGAGCATCTTTGAGCAAACATACAGGTCTTTGGTTGTGGCCCTGTGTGCAGCTGATGGTAAGGTCTACAACATGGATGAATCCATTTTGATGACATTTTTATTTAAATTTATTTTTGGCTTTGGAACTGGGTGAAAAAACAACACCCAGGTATCAGGTGTTGTGTTATTTAAGTACACCTTTAGACCATTTATGAAGCTTCAAATAAAACTAAAATATGGCCACGGGAAACACTTGTGTGCCTGCTAAAGAGCTGATGGCTTGACTGAGGTAATTGTGGATGGGAACAGTTTTTAAGCAGTGATTGGACTGGCAAGAAAATAAGGCGTAATACATACAGTATTACATTTCACAGTGTTACACTACTACAGTATGTGTGTGCATTCCAGTAATGCAGCTAATATGTAGATATGGAAATCAACATATCATATCATAATACAGAAGTCTGGCACTGTGATACAGTGTTATACATTCCATTAAACCCCATAGTTGTATTCCCTTTGATGATGTACTACTATGTTTGTATTATTTTTGTATTTGTATTGTATTATTCATCAGAATTAGTATTCTATTTGTGTTGGCAAAGCTAATTCAATGTCCACTTTTAACATAAAATACACTAGCCAGCTACTGTATATACTTCGCTTTAGCTTGTTGACCTAGTAAAGAAATAACAATCTGTGGGTATGAACGCACTGGGCTTTGCAAAAAAACATTGAAATGCAGGTGTATCAGAAGCCAAATAAAGGTTTACAGTTATTATACCCGAGAGTTAACATTGGTTTCATGCCTGCATTTTTTTTTTTAAATAATGTCACATATACATGTACAGTGAAATTGATTCTTTGCATATCCCAGCATGTTGGTGAGCTGGGGTCAGAGCACAGGGTCAGCCATGATAGAGCACCCTTGGAGCAGGGAGAATTAAGGGCCTTGCTCAAGGGCCCAACAGTGGCAGTTTGGCAGAGCTGAGGTTTGAACCCACGATCTTCTGATCAGTAGCCCAGTGCCCTAACCACTAAGCCACCACTGTTTGTAGTATATCTTGAAACTTAATTTGTATGAAATCAAACATAAACCAACCCCATTGCTATCTCTCATTCGAAATCGTACACATTTTCATGAGATCAGGTTCATTGGAGTAAGTAACTTTCATGTGTGTGCGCACATTTAGATCAGAAAAGATTAAAAACACATTTATGTCCTAATTAAAACTGTACCTTTTTGGGATTGCTCAATTCACAAATGTTCATGTCTCACTTTGGCTCACATGGTGGCTCCAGGCTTTGATCCTGAGCTCTGTTTAATGTCTGTGCAGAGTTTTGCATGTTCTCCCCGTGTCCATGTGGGTTTCTTGTATGTACTCTGGTTTCCTCCCACGTCGCAAAAACATGCCGGTAGGTGGATTGGCTACTCTAAATTGCCC
>JAOUQW010000030.1:5019460-5030835 GCA_028565825.1 Olivaichthys viedmensis | reverse complement strand
TAACCCTCCCTGCTCCAGGGGTGCTGTATCATGGCTGACCCTGTGCTCTGACCCCAGCTTACCGATATGCAAAGAATCAATTTCACTGTACTGTACTTGTACTTATATGTGACAATAAAGGAGCTTTCTATTCTATTCTATTTTAGAAATACATCTCCAAAAATCCAGAAATTGTAATCAGATTTGAAAGCACATACAAGTGTGGGTTGAACCAGCGTGACACCTGGGAGGAGGTCAATGGCGCAGTCCCCCTCGCGGTGCAGTGGCAGTTGGATTGCCCGCTGTTTGCTGAACACCTCAGCGAGGTTCGTGTACTGAGGAGGGATGGCCACCTGGACAGAGGCCGTGGTGGTACACCAGGGTAACTGGACGCAGTCTTTGAGGCAGTACGGGCATTGCATGATCTCTCCCTGGCTCCACATGATAACGGGGTCGTGATTGATCAACCACGGGTATCCCAGGATAACGTACTCCTCACAGGAAGAGATGACGAGCAGGGACAGGTGTTCCTCATGACATAGTCATATCTGGAGAGTTATCGGGGCCATTTGGTGTTGGACTCCTCTGATCCCGATATGTCAGCCATCTAGTGTGGTGACTTTGAGAAGGAAGAGAGAGTGATAGTGGGAATGGAGAATTTGCCTGTGGCTTATAAAATTCCCAGCGGCTCCGGAGTCAATCATAGCTGGAACAGAGAACACTTTATCAGACCAGGATATGCATATGGTGAGAATCAATGCACGAATTTTAAGTTTCATGTGATCAATGATACTCACCATGAGGGCCCCAGAGGAGCTGGGGCGTCGGGGACAGGATAGCCTCACATGCTTGGATTGGCCACAGTACAGACACAGGTCGTCTTGCATGAATCGTTGGCATTCTTCATCGCTTAACCTAGCATGCCCCAGCTGCATGGTTTCATATGGAGGAGCGGGAGGTGTGGTTTGTGTGAGGATGGGAGTCAGCCATTTGTGTTCCCGAAGCAGGTTATCCAATGAGATCGACAGTTGAATGCACTGCTCGAGCGTTACTGCTTCCCCTCTACACTCCAATTCCATCTGCAGGTCATCGTTCAAACATCGTTAGCAAAGCCGGCTCGCCCCAGCTGCTCCCAGCAGCTAATGTTCGGAACTCGATGGCGAATGCATAAGCTGATCGATTTCACTGATGGATCTCACAGAGTTGGGCATCCACCTCTCTGCCAGCAGCCGGATGGTCAAACACTGCCTTGAACTGAGTGAGGAATTGGGTCTGAGGACAGCGTTGAGGCGAGGACAGCGTTGTCCTGAGCCCAGAGAGCCGTAGCCCAGTCCCATGCTCTTCCGGTTTAGCAGCAAGATGATGAAATAGATCTTGTCAGTTTCGGCATGGAACATCTCGGGATGGTGATGGATGTACAGCGAGCACTGCATACGGAAACCTTGACAGTGGTTCGGAGATCCATCGTATCATTCAAGTGGGGTGATAAAAGTAGCGACTGAAGCTGCATCAGTATTACCTTACGGTGTGGGGGTGGCCTGTTGTTCCACGCTGGGGAGGTTTTCTGCCGGCGATTGGTAATATCTCTGCATTAGCTGAAGCACCTCCTCCAGTCGCTTCTCCTGGCAAGCCAGGCGTGCCTTGAGCGCTGCTGGATCCATAAGCAGGCAAAGTCTTCTGTAATGCACGATACGGAAGTCACAGGTATAATCCAATTGCAGAGGTTTATTAAACCAAGGGATATTGCAAGAGAGAAATATATCCTGATGAGAGATTCCCTGCCATTTTGCTCTCGAGGCCAACAGCTTACGTAATGTACTGTACATTGCGCACACATCTGACATCACATACTCATACACACAAGTGATGATAAAGATGACTCAACCCCCCACTATTCCCAACCACGCATATCCGTCCTACTCGAGAACTTTTATTGCTGTCTAAGCACCAAATTTTCATTATGTTTCCATTTTCATCTCTTCTGTCCTTCCCCGCATCCTATGACACATCTTCCTGTCCCAGCCTGCTGAAAGACCTCCTCACGAGGCTGGAACTGTCCTTACTAGCATTGCAGACTGTCAGATTTTTCCAAGTAAGTTTGCAGTGCAGTCTATTTTTTGTCCCATGGACACTAGGTTATCTGAAATGCTGACAGTGTGCTGTATCCGGCATTTGGGTGAGCAAGAGGAGCAGCATAATGTCCTCGTCATGTTGTGACTATACTGGACAAAGGTGAAGTAGTGAAGCCCAGTTAGAGGAAGTTATAAGCTGAGCTCTAGTGTAAGCCTGGATGACTCAAGCTACTGCCTCAGTGCCATTTAACCTCTTCCTGTTGTGCAATGTGTGTAGGATATCCTGAGAGTCTTGTGATGATTGATGTGAATTCAGGGTCATGTGATTGCCACAGAGTCAGTTAATAAACATAAATGATTTTTAAAACAAATGCAGTGTCATCTTTAATGTTACCACGAGGAAGATCATTTCAGCATTTCAAAAGACAGACCGTGGGTGTGTATGAATGGCAGGTCTGTTTAATCAGTTGGTCATGGACAGGTTAAAAACCGTTCCTCTCATTGCTATGTAATAGTAACACACGCACATGTGACAACACTTCTCATTATGCAGTACGTTAAGGGACAGTGGTACTCTGGAACAGCTCTAATTTCCCATAATTGATTGCCTGACTTCCTGAAATAATAAACGCAGCGACTGGTCCGGAAGGGCTCTAGTAGGATATGTTTATTTCTTTCATACATTTCTCTACAGTAATGACTCGCACATGTAAGGGTAACGCTTCGGAAACTTAGTTCTGACCCTCAACTTTTGTTGGCACTAATTGGGACATCTTTAAAAAAAAAAATGCTGATCAGAGTGAAATCAAGGAGGGAACTGGTTCCATCATTGATGCTTATCAAAACAATAGGAATTTTCAATACATCTGAGCATATATTGAGATATCACAACTTTTTAAATGTCACTTAATGCTGGGGTTACCACTACACATCTTTTAAAATCCCAACAGATTGTGAAAAGTCTGGGCATTGTACATCTATGGACTGTTTTTTTGTGGATTTTTCTGTGGACTGAAAAATTGGAGAACACACTAAATGACTAATAATTGCATACACACTAACCAGGTTGTGACTAGTTTCTGAATTAAAACCAAACAAAAAAACAACAACAAGCAAACAAACAAGCAAAAAAACACATACACACACTTGATGTAGCAAATAACAGGATAGATACCCAGCTAGCAATATGCAGCTAGCAAGCTAGCAATCTTTGCTCACCCCATTGGTTTGGCTTCAGCAATTGCAGTACAGCTTTTTTTTTTGACTGGTGTACACTATGATACTACTTCTAAAGTTAGGTCAAAAACGTTAAACGTTTGATATACTTCGACTCCCTCGGACTGGCCTAAAATTCGTTAGGGAGGAAGGAAATTAGAGTCTGTGCCTCTCGGCGAACTACACGATTTTTTCATCTCAGTTTAACTGTGAATCAGGGCTATAATATGAACTGTACTCAGTGACTTTTTTTATGGACTGCAAGGTCATTTACACACAGGAACAGCATTTAAAGCTACATATCTGTCATGTAAAGGGTTTTTTGGGCTCCAGATATAATCCATTAAAGGTGAAATGTCTGTCCTTACTGCTACCTGACAGCTCTGTCCTCTGATCTAAATAGAGTGAACCCAGGGTTACTGTTCTCATACACTGAAATGCCTTTCCACTAAACAGAGAGCTGCTCATATATGAGCATACATTTCACATTTTACTACATTCCCTGTTTGCATGTCAGGGAGTTTTATGGAAAAAACACACATTCACTAAATGCAGCCCCACTAAGCTGGACAAATGGTGAAGCATAAGTGGGTTGAAATATGAAATTTTCAATCATCAAAATCATTATCTACAATTTTTTTTCCTTTCCATAATTAGGTAGGCTGCACGAAAGGTCATGTGCATTCATGTGTTTAGTCCAACACTATACTCACAAATGAAGAGTGAAAAGCTCATTTAAAGGTTTTAACTGCAGCCCCCAAAGCAATAAATATCAGTCTTGTTAACTCCATTAAATCGACTCTCCAGTATTAGTCCTAAGTATAAATGTACTTTATGGAGCTTTAATGAAGCTGGTTTGGCCACTTTTAGCAGTGAATGATTTTAATGTAATTTCATTTTGGTTACTTGCATATAAACAGACATAATGGAGCATGTGCCATTCCTGACAGCTTCATAGGGAGAAAAAAGAAGATGCTGTGTTTATTTACTGAGGATAACCATTAATTCAGTGATTTCTGTGTTTATAATAATAAGCAAACTTTTCTAAATAATGTCTGATGTCTGCATCTGTGCTGAAAAATATCAAGTCAAATGTATTATTATTATTATTTTTTTGTTGTAATTATACTTTTATATAGTTTAAATGAGTTTTTGCTGATGGAAAAGGTCCTGTCCAAGCCCAGGCCATCAGTCACCAGCTACAGATTTTTTCCCCCCACAGAGCTCTGCTCCACAAACGGAGCTGCAGCAGCTATGCTAATGTAATGTAAGCCCAGACTCTTCCAACTAGATGAATTATAATGTTTGTCTACCTAAGCAAACACAATCCATCATGCAGCTTAACTAGCAAGGTGTGCTCAGCTTTTCTGTTCGCTTTAATTTCAAAGATAGATAAGTGGGCATTTTTCCTACTTTCATTTTTCCTAAAGATAAATGAGCTTTTTTGTTTTGTTTTCACAATGTCAGAGTAATATTGACATTTAATTATGTGGTGAGGTATACATAGGCATAATAAATAATAAAGATAATTATCCTTCCCTAAAGTGTAAATTATACTGATACTATGACAGCATTTATTTAATAGCTTTAGTTTATTATGTGTTGTGTAAAAATCACAATACTGTGATCTGAAAGTGTGAACTAGGATCACATGAAAATGAGGATCCTCTAAATCATGTTGACAGATTTCCTTCCTCTAAAAACTGTCACATAGCCATGTATCATAAATGCAGATTTGGAACGAATTAGAACAGACCAACCTGTTTTAAAAGTTGTTGTTTTTTTTAGAAAAGGAAGGGCTGGGATTTGCAGTCATGGCTCTTTATGAGACTTTGTATCATGTCCAGTGAAATTGCTTTCACTCCTACAAATTTTGCATGACATGAGAATGATTTACAAGCAACTCTAAATATTCAGCTTTGTGATCCATTGACATTGTTTGTTCTGTCTGCTGGCAAACACGCACACTTTTATTCTATTGTGTCAGTAACCGATCAAAGATCGTATTTTGACTGGCCTGTCGTGCAACATATGTATAAAATATATATAATTAAAAAAGTAAAATGTGCTTTGTTTCGAACCGTGCACTCCCAATCACTTGTGAACGACAACCATTTACGTCTGACTTTCATGCAAATTGCAGAACCTTTCTCAGCATTCAGAAACTATACAAATACTCATGTGTGACAGAGTCTGGCTCACATCAGATGCCTGCTTGCTTGCTGTCTTAATGTGAAGGAACTTACAAGAAGCATGTGGTCCCAACACACACACACACCTACAGTACACACAGACACTCTCTCTCTCTCTCTCTCACACACACACACACACACACATGGTTGTTTTCACTCATGCGCCACAAACTATTAAAAAACAAAATAGGCCTTGTTGGTGTGTGTGTCTGTGTGTAAATATATATATATACATACATTAACTATTAAGTGCTTGATTCGGTTTCCCTAGACAACATTAATTCACATTCATATTACTACAAAGATTAGGATCAGGGCTGATTCCCAAAAGCATCACAGGCAAAGATCCCCATTCAATGCTAGATCGAGCATCACGTTGAACACTCAATGCACTCAATGTTGAACACATTACGTTGAACACTTAAGATGATCTTAACTTTACAATGCTTTTGAGAAACTGGGCCCAGATCATTTGACCTCAGAGGAATTTGGTGAAATAAAAATCTTAAAATTGACTTATCTTTCTGAATATGAAACAGCAAATGTTATTTCAGTGCCTGTCTATCACATTCCTTCCATCTCTTATTTAAACTCACACGCATATGAATGGGTTTTGTGTGTCTATTGCTAATAACTGAGATTTAGATTAAATATAATAGGTATTTTTAAATATTATGTAATAGTGCTGCTGTAAAATTACCAGATGGCCGTGGTTTATGAAACATCATTGCTAAGTAGAGAACAGAATAGTGAAATTCCTTTGAATTCCTTAACTTTATTAGGATGGTGTGGTTTGGTTTATACATACAGTGTGTAATCAGCATAATGGTGGAAGCTAATACAATGTTTACAAGTAATTGTACCCAATGACACGTATATAAAGAAAAAAGGAGTAGCCCTAGAACAGAGCCCTGTGGAACACCCAAACTTTTTGTGTGAACAGAGAAATCACCATTAACATTTACAAACTTTTATCTGTCAGTCAAACAAGATCTGAGCCAGGAAAGAGCTGTTCCCCTAACCCCAAGAAAATGTTCCTGTCTATCTAGAAGGACACTATGTCAAAAGCTGCACTGAGATTGAGCTGAAGCAGTAAGAATCCCCCGCAAACAGATTCTATGATACCAATGATACCAACCACATCAATAATTCATACCGTTCATTCGGCCATATTTTTTGTACTAATTTCATTGTAACATTCTTAAAATCTTGTGGTATTGGAGATGTCAGCGAGTACACATGCACAACTTTGCACAATATTACTGCGCACACACTCACTGCGTGCAGTATTAATCCCAGATGGAAGGATATAAGTGACGTCAATCTGTACTCAGGTGGAACAGGAGCACCATGAGCCCCAGAGACCTGCAGTCTCTGTGCTCAAATTAGAGCGGTTACCAGGAGGATCCCTCCGTCTGTGTGGTTGTGTGAGTATCTGTCTGTCTTTTTTTTCCGAGCCTAGGTGTAATGTGTAGATTATTGTGTGGCTCTTATACCAATAGTAATCAATATGGCTGCAACATAAACCAACAATTGTTTTTTTTCATTCCTCTAAGTTGGGATAAACACCGTCTTCATTCTACCTATGACAAGATTGTCCATGTGTAAACAACAGCTGTGAGTGAACGCAATATAATGGATGTGCTTTCTTCATCTTGGTTTATATTCATTATGTATTGTCTTAAATACTATTTACTAGATACATGTTGTATTAGAGCTGGATTGTTGCATTTTTTTCAGTAACAGTGTATAACTGTAGATCCTGAGCCAATGTCAAATGGCTAACATCACACTTGCCGACTGTTCGATTCTTCTGGGAAATTCCAGATTTTCTTAATTGCTCTCACCCAGGGTTCTATTTGTCTCAAAATTCAGTCTTGCTCTTGTAAGACTTTTTTCCCCTCTTATCGCAACCTGCTCTATGATAGCAGCCAGTTAATGGTGATTTGATCAATAAAGGTCACTACTACTTTATATTCAATGTCAAAGGTAGCACACTAGATTGGCACACTATGCTACCTATTTAGGTGGCAATTGGGACCCTTTAAGGCCAATGATTTTCCATTTGGTATCTCATGGTTATGTTGTGATTGGCCAGCTGTTTGCCAGCTGGTTGATTGTTTTAACATAAACATCCTTTTGCTGTTGGATTGTTATGATTCTCAGATGTAAAAAGTTAAGAGAATAGAGGAATCAAAGTTTTTTCTGGTCAAGGACCCCAGACCTCTTACTTGTGTTTGGAAATTCTCCCTATTTCTGATGTCTCAAGGTTGGAAACTATGTATAACAGAGTTACAGGAAATCCTATTGTTATTGTTACATACTTATCTCTAACACATCCACAAGCAAACTGACATGCTGATGCACTGTGTACAGATTATGTTCACACTTTTGAAGAATAAACTCGGAAAATATCAAATTAGTCATGATATCTTTGAAAAATAGAGTATCACATACAGTATGTCATGCTAAACATATTGGTATATTATAGTAGTTTCATTTTGATCATGGAGTAAAATGATATTGGAATATGGGAATTCATTTTACATAAAGTACCTTTTTTGCAAGCAAATGGTCAATTCCTTTTTCAGTAGCTGGCTGAATTTCTATTAAAAACCCTGTCCTTTTCATTCTCCATCAGATGCCCGGGATACAGTTGCACACCGTGTCCTCTCCATGCATTTTTAATTAAAGATGTAAATTCACCAGTAATTATCTAAAAGAGCGCTGTCTCTGCTGACAGGCAGTCAGATTGTTCTATCTGATCATCTTATTCCAGGGGGACTATTTAAGAGGGAATGCATTCACTCATGTCTGCCAATGTCTGTTGGGCTGATGTTTGGCGAAGTCTGGCTCATTAGGTAGAAATTGATATCTCGCAGCTGTTCAGATGCTGATGTGTGGGCATGTGTGTCTGAGATACAGTATGGTTTCAATCTCTTCTGCCATCCCCTCTGTGCATTTCTGCCTGATTAGGATTGAAAGACAGGGGCTCATTCAGGGCAATGGAAGTTGAGGCGACCTTGTTTTCAGAGGGCTTAATGTTGACAAATGTCCTTTCCGCAACTCTCTTCATGCTCCTAGTCTCCACACTGCAGGTCTGTCTGACTGCTATCAGGGGATTTCACTGTTTCCAGCTTCAAAGACTTCACAAAGACTTTATGAACTAACTGTTTTAAACATGGCAGTACCAGAATGGTGATGGTGAAAGAAATGTGGTTTACTTGTTAATATGTTCCCATCTGTGAATTTGTACTTAGACATTTCTAAAATGTATAGCTGGTTTGGGTTTCTGTTAACACTCTTTGTAGAGTTTGCTAGAAAGGTGATGCAACCATTTGCTAAGCAGTTATAATTTAGAAAGTTCAAGTCCCTCTAGAAAGTGTCTGTGAGAGTGGGAAAGCTTGTGGTAGCAGCCACAAGACTATAAGAAAATGGCATTCTGTTTTGACCCTGATTGGCCGTCTTAGTCTATAGTCTCTGAAAAAAGTTACTAAACTGTACCATTGCTTTTTTACCTTGACTGTACAGTATATTTCACCTAATATAAATGTAGTGTACCATTAAAACTCCTTTAAGGTATAACAGGGGTCAGTAAGGTCTAAATTTGTTTTAAAGGTATACTACATTCACTTTCCCAGATGAAAGATACATGCTTTGATTTAGTGTAGTACCTTTTTTTCTGAAAGTGTCCAACTGCTACTACAAGGCATGTTCTACCAAATGAACACATTTATTTTGGCAATTATTTATGTACGATAAACATGCCTTACCATCTAAAACATGAGTGCACAGAATTATATTTAGGTAGACTGTGGTTTGTCTTCTGTAGTTTGTCTTCTGTATCCACCATAATTTTTCATTCTTTTATCCTAGCATCTTGATCCTTCTTGACATCCTGGTTATATTCTGATAACAATAAACGCAATAAGCACTAGCAGTAGGTAGGTCTCACAATATATGCAATCATAAAGAAACAGTGGAAACAGTGGGACTATGCAGTCGTAGAAGTAGCTAGTTGTACTAACTAATACACTGTCTGTAATTTCTGTCTTAAAACTAAATCCTTGTAAAATTTGGTAATATGTCTCCATTGTCTAAAACCAGCCAGCCTGTAAATAATACTTTACATTTTACTTTATCTTGCATTATTTCAAGGCAGTAGCTCATGAATAGGTCACTTTTGTCTACATTGAGCTCCAGATAGACTCACATGCCACTTCCAGCTTCCTCTTGAGCCTGAAAAGGATTCCAGCATTTAAGTAGGTATTTGTTAGGCTAATCTATCTGAGCTCCTCTCCAGAGACTTTTCCCACTCTAACATACTGGCATGGGCCCATGACTGCCACGTACTTGGCAAACAGTCTGTCACTCTCTGGGTTGGTCAAAGTTAGAGTAAGCAGACTACTTCAATTACAGCTTAGAATTCTGTCATTCTGTCATATCTGTAAATGTCGTATCTTTATTGGATGTAATTGGCATATGATAGTGCTTTTTTTAAACACACTTTAATTTATATGTTAAAATGCTGTGGCTGGAGCCATTTGTATGCGTGGCATGCTTGTCTTAGAATGAAACATTGCACTGTGGTGTTTTTTTAAGATTTTCAAACCTTTAGATTGATTCCAAACAGACAACTTTCAAATTAAAATATGTAAGAAATGCATCTTATTTCTTAAGAATTTTTCTTAGGTGATACGGTAGTTATGTTTTACTCTAAGAATCAACTTTTATACAGTCTGTTTTTGAAATGAGCTAAAGAGTGATATGTTTCCATGCAATTTACAGCTACAGCAAAGAGTTACGAAAGTGATTAGAAGTATGTAACGGCACACCAACTGTCTGATTCACATTTAGTAGCCACAACCGAGTTGTTTGTGCATTCTTGTAGGGGATAAAATAAATAGTCAGCTGTATTTAGTCTGTATTCGCATGATGTAGCCTATTTATATTGAAATGGGGAGACACAAATAGAGTGCATCCATAAAATCGGGTTGTAAGAAATGGGACAGAACTTTTAAGCTTGCACTTGAAGTCAGGAAAATACCATTTTGGCACTGTGTTTGCGGTAAGGGGGGGGGGGGGGGGTCGTCCCGACAGGCAATAACACAAATTTACCACTGTCCTGGCAAATTTTATGTGTCACACTCCCTATTGCATTTATTTCTGATTACAAAAGCAACTGGGCGAAAAGAGGAAAGAATTGGCTTATGCCCAAATAAATTAGCAATACACCAGTGTTATACTAGCAAATTACACTTGTTCCTGCACAAACAATACAGCCCATAGTTGCTTACAATGTTTTTGTGTATTTCCATAATATCTGTCATCTCATCGGGAAAAAAAGACATAGCAGCAGATTTCTTATGAATGTCAGAAACTTCTCTGACAGCTGAATTCTGAGTTATTGGTCATGTTTTTTTTAGTGCGTTGCTTTATGATGCAATGCTACACCTTTCATTTACTGCAGGACTAACGTGTGCTATTGAAGCCAGGAGTGGCTTTATATTGGTTAGTGCTCCTTCAGGCACTTGTAAAATTTGATCACTTTCAGGAAAAGAGACCCAGTCTTTCATATCAGACTATGAGAAACATGTTATTCAAGAAGTCTCACACACTCAGCCGTCATCTGGTTTATAGATTCTGATGTTTTGATAAAGTCTATACCTAAGTGTCAATAAAAATACTTCAATTGATATTCCACATGCTTGAGTGGGCTTAAATTCAATACATTTAATTAATTGATTGTCTAAATAATTTGCAACTTTTTGTTGGGCTTCTAGACTTTTTCTGGGGGGACATACAGTCAAGCCGGAAAGTCTGCACACCCCCTTCACCTGCTCCACGTTTCATTACATTACAGACTTATTCTACAGTAGATTGAGTTAATTTTTTGCCTCAAACATCTACACACAAT
>JAOUQW010000030.1:4963261-4989144 GCA_028565825.1 Olivaichthys viedmensis | reverse complement strand
AGAGAGAGACACACACACACACACACAGAGAGAGAGAGAGAGAGAGAGACACACACGCACACAGACACACACAGACACACACACACACACACACACACACAGTTACCCTACAGAGAGACTGGTGTGTTTAACCAGCTGTGTTCATTCACACTGATTATATAACTGCTGTAACTCAGGTTCGGATTAAACAGAGTTCTACAGCTTAACTAGAATTCTAGTTTAAATTACTTTAGAACGTGAGAATCTACCTTTGAGTTTTAAAATCTACTTCAGAATTCCAGTAATCCTATAAACTTTACAATTCTCGATTTAAAGTAGTTAAATCTAATCTAATTAAAGCCAAGTTGGATTGTAAAATCTACTCTAGAATTTTACATGGATTCTAGAATCATCTTTAGAATTTACAATGCATTAGAATTCTGGAACTTTATTAGTGTAGATTTGGATTACTGTAGATTCCACAATCGAATTTAGAATTCTAGAACTTTTCCAACTTATTTTAGATTCCAGCATCTGGTTTAGAATGGTGGATTTGGATTGCTTTACAATTCTAGATTTAGATTTTAGATCCTTAAAATCTACTCTGCTTTTGAATTTTGCATTTAGATTACTTCAGCGTCGGAGTTTTAGAATGTACATTAGAACGGTACATTTAGATGACTTTATGGCCTAGATGTTCATTCTGAATTATAGATTTCAATTACAGAATCTACTTCAGAACTTTAGCATTCTAGATTAACAGTAGATTTTAGAATCTAGCTTAGAATTGAACATTTTAATTACTTTTGATTATTCAGATTTTAAAACCTTTCCTTTGTTGTGTAGAATCTAGAATTTACTTAAAAATATATATATATTAGAAATATAGAATCACCTTCAGAATTTTCGAATCAACATATAATTCCTAGATTTAGATTACTTTAGAACTGACAAATCTAGGATTATATATTTACTTTTATTTAACATCTGGGAATTTACTTTTGAATTCTAAATTTAGATTATTATGAATTATAAAATCTACTTCAGAGTTTTGCCATTTACTTTAGATTCTTCAATTTATTTTAAAACTCTCTCTTTCTCTCTATCTGTCTCTCTCTCGCTCTCTCTTTCTCTCTGCTCTCTCTCTCTCTCTCTCTGTCTCTCTCTCTCGGTCTGTCTCTCTCTCTCTCTGTCTCTCTCTCTCTCTGTCTCTCGCACTCTATCTGTCTCTCTCTCTCTCTCTCTGTCTCTCTCTCTATCTGTCTCTCTCTCTCTCTCTCTGTCTCCTCTGTCAGGAAAAATCTGAGTTATGGAGGATGGGACGGTGACACCAGTGCCTGGAGACACCAATTCTTGTTTTTATGTTTTTAGCTCTGTGTGTGTGTGTGTGTGTGTGTGAGAGATTAACTCTCTCCCTCTCTCGGGCTGGAGGACGAGTGTTTTTCTTGCCCAGCAGAACAGTGTATCCTTTCTTTTCTCAGGGCGTGTGATTTGGAGATTACATCTTGCTGACTGCAGGCGATGGAAGAAAAACAGAAACACACACAGAGGTGAATGTTTGGTTTGGGGGAGAGGCAGCTCAGGTTTGGAGAACGCTAAGCCACACGACACACTGGAATTTGCAGCCCGAAAAATTCAAAAACATCTTTGTTGTGGAATGAAAAGGAAAAAAAAGACTGACAAAGACGTAGAGCACTATTTCATCTCCACTAACACACTGCTGGTGTAGGAGTGACCCGAGACACAGCACTACAGTCAGAGCAAGTTTCTGGAACACAGAAGAAAGAGACGTACTGAAACCGCGTCCCTGTTTGTCTTTAACACACACTCGTAGACTTCCCCTTGGCGTGTCTTCATGGTCGAATCCTCATCACCATCTTAAAGGAACAGTTTGTCCAAAATGTCCCCAAATGCAGTCGAGCAGCGAGGACATGTTCGCCGTCTGAAGTTTTTGCACTCGAGCTAGGAGGCTAATGTAGCTACCAGTTTAGCATCGTGCAAAACTGCATGTCTAAATCGTCACACACTCGTTTGTCTCAGTTACACCATTTGTACATAAATAGCAGAATAAATCCAAATCTCCACCTTCCCACTTTAGGCCACGCCTCCTACCTGAGTCTGAGTTTAGACTGTGTGTGTGTGTGTGTGTGTGTGTGTGTGTGTGTGTGTGTATGTCAGAAAGCACATCAGCAAGTCTGTTAGAGACACTGAACAACTCCACAAAGCCCATTGAGGAGACGCCCCTGTTGCCCACATGCACATTTACTGCACCATGCTAAACTGGAGGCTATACACTTCCATTAGTTGTTAGCGACATTAGTCTTGTAGCTCCAGTGCAAAACTAAAGAAGCAAACTTCAGACACCGAACACGTCTCGGCTGATCGACTGGATTTGGTGAAATTTTATTTATTTTTTAATCGGAACTGTTTTTTTCAGGGTCGTTCAATTTCTTATCAGCTTGAGGGAAGTTCGATAGATAAGGGATCGAGTCGACATGACTGTAGACTTCAGGGGGTCAATTTACCCAGAAGGCATTGCAATTTGACAAAATGTGCTTTTCAAACCAAAAAATACCAGGTGAAGCTGTTTATACGTGTAAAAAGGAGTAAAAATATAACATCTGTTCAAGTTGAGGTTCATTTCTCCGACTCCTCCATCTGTACCTGACAGCTGATGGAAGCATGAATGTGTGTGTGTGTGTGTATGTGTGTGTGTGTGTGGTGTGTGTATGTGTGTGTGTGTGTGTGTGAGTGTGAGAGAGAGAGAGAGAAAGAGAGAGAGAGAGAGAGAGAGAGAGAGAGAGAGAGTAGTACACAATGACAAGAGTCTGTCTTGGGCATTTGGAGGCAGTCTCTATGCACTGTGTTAGTGGAGTAAATGTGTGTGTGTGTGTGTGTGTGTGTGCGCGTGCGGCACTCTGACGCTAACACACACTCTCCCAGCCCCCCAGCCAGGCTCCTGATAACGCTCAGCTTCTGAAAATGGAAAATGTGGAAGGAAATAAAGCCTTTTATGTGACGCTTTTTTCACTCATCTTTTCCCTAAAGAACATAAGGTTTCATAATGATAGATCAGTGTGTGTGTGTTTGTGTGTATGTGTGTGAGTGGTGGAAAGTGAAATGTAATTGTAGATTAGCGTGTCACCGCAGCCCAGCTTTGTTTCTAGAGGTCGATGAATGGAAACAGCCTACGCCAAACAGAGTCACCTCGGTGCGAATGCAAAAATGCAAATCTAGAACCCTTAGCATCTTAATCTCCAAGGACCGCAGATCGTTCCACACTTCTCACTTCTTCCTGCTGATAATGTAATATTAGTTTAATCATTTTGCTTTGTTTTACATGTAAAAACTAGATAATAAGCCTTACACTCTTAGAAAAAAAACCCCTCAAATCTAGAACCCTTAAGGGTTTTTCAGTTGTCCCTCTAGGGAAACTCTTAAAGGTTCTATGTAGAACCCTACAATAGAGTGTTTCCCTATCAGAAAGAGTTTTGAGTAAGAACCCTTTTAGGAAGCAAAGAACCTTTAACTATCCAAAGAACCCCTTGAAAAGCCCTTGAAGAACACTTTTTATAAGAGTGTAACAGCTCTTGTTATATGGAATTTGTCTCATTTATGAGAGATCTACACGTTTTCATTTCTGTAAAGCTGTCTGTTGTTAAAAGTGCTATAAAATTAAAAACTAATTGAATTTCAGCTCGCTAATTCGTTGTCTACATACAACAACCCTAAACTCTGCAACAGTGTTCTAGAGAACATGAGGAACGTTCTACAACTCTATACACTGCAATAAATTATATCTTTGCAAGTAAATATATATTGAATAAAGGCAAATTTATCTAATATCTCATTATGAGATTTTTATAAAATTAATATAAGATTATTAAGCCTATTTTTAGACCATTTTACTCATTTCAAGCTTGAAATTGTCTTATTCTATTGGCAGATCATTTCGCTTATTTTAAGCGTTTATTTCGAGAAAGAAACAAAATTATTAAACACATTCACTTATTTAGTTTCATCTGACACACAGATACATGCTTGTACGCGCGCACACACACACACACACACACACACTTGATATAATTGAAAGTGGGAGGCAGGACGTGTGATAAACCTCCACGTTTATTTCCATCTTGTGTGTCAGGTGGTGTGGGAGTTATAAAGATCTCTCTCTCCAGGTGAGGGTGAGTCACACACTCCCACACAGCTATTAACAGCCGCCACGTCATATTGACACACACACACACACACTCCCACACAGCTATTAACAGCCGCCACGTCATACTGACACACACACACACACAGACACACACACACACACACACACACACATACACACACAGACACACACATACTAGTTCTCTATAAACCAAAGGAGACCAGACATTACAGGAACTCCCGTTTCCACTGCAAATATTTTTGTTGTCATTACTGTTGCTGACACACACACACACACAAATACACACACATACACACACATACACACTCACCCATACACACAGACTGCTCCCCAGGCTTTATTTCCATCAGCACAGGGGAAAAAATGCCTTTGGGGGTTTATAAATGTTGGACCAGTGGTGCCACCCATGAGGAAGTCCTGACTGGTCCAGTAGGCCTGAAGGATGGAGAGAAAGAGTGTGTGTGTGGGTGGGCAGTTCTACAGCCCCTTTGAGCCTAGGGCAGGATAACATTAACACCCTTACATAAACATCAACCAATGTGGCTTGACTGTATCAACACAGACACACTGTGTATGTGTGTGTGCTTGCATGTGAGTGCACTGGAAAAGGCGGCAATCAGAGGAATGCAAGAAAGTCAGAGAAAGTGTGGGTTTGCGTGTAATATAACTTTACAAGTGATAAAATTGTTCTCTTACTTGACCATTGGATAGATGAGACTGCTATAATCTTGTGAAGGAATGAGGAAGATTTCTTAAGCTTAAAGCATTCAGCTTTTAATCCAAAAAAACGCCAGGAATCTAATAAGAGTTTTAATAAGAGTTCTTCAGTTACAGCCAGAGAATGTGAACTCTCAGTTCAGAATTAAATGGTCTTCAAGTCTAAGCAAATGAAAGCACAAACTTCTCTTGAAGGGTGTTGGTGAGGGCTGCTGTGCTCAAGAAAGTTCTGGAAATGTTTGGAATCAATCAAGAAGCACAAAGCAACACAGGTGGAATTTGCTCGATTGTCTCATTAGGGCCACAGCGATCAGACAACAATAAGGATGTTTTTCCTGCACACACACACACACACACACACACATACACACTCGCACACAGGGAGGGCAGGATGTATGTAGGGTAGAAGAGTTTATTTTTATCACTCTCAGATGGGACTATTCCTCTGCCTCCATCTGTCCTCTCTCCTTCTCTCTCTCTTTGATGTTTCTCATAACAATAGCAGAGAGAGGGTGTGTGTGCGTGTGTGTGTGTGCATGAAAGAAAGGGAGGTATAGAGAGAAAGAGATAGACTGTTACTTCCCACCCAAAACGTATCTGTGTGATGCCTTATATCAATGCTAAGTGATATGGAGAGTTTGGTGAAAATGTGCACGAACCCGACCGGAATGTTGCAGAAGGACTGTGTTAAATAGTGATCAGGAAGAAAATAGCTGAATATAAGGGCAGAATCAAAATAAGTACTATAGTAGTTTTAAAGACTTATCCTCTGGCAGTGGGTCAATCATAATGGTAGCCAGAAGTTTTTCTGTTCACAAACTGCCACAAATATCCACCTAATCTCACGCCAAACTCATATGGATCCCAACTGTAAAAGAGTGATTTGGTCAGATTTTATATGAATGAGAAAACCTACAACCTGTAACCCCACCCTAAACCTAAAGGAATACAGCATTTTTCCAACTTTATCTCTATCTACCACATCTGTAATGTTTGTGTGATTAATACAGAAAATAATTTTGGCACGTGTCCCAGTACTGAGAAAAAAAGAAAAAAAAACAGTTTACTCCAAACTCACTTATAATGGAAGACTAAGAGACAGTCAATAAATGTTGATGTGAAAATTTTATTTTTGTAGTTTGGTTTCAACTATATCAAGTATTTGTAAAATAAGCTCTAAATCTGTATAATCCATCTTTTTAGAGATTGGACTACTTTTCTGGGGGAAGAATTTGTGTTTATGTGTTACAAACATAGTCAAATGTAGCTTCTTGCATGATCGTGCACATGGATACCACATGGATACCACAAAACCTTCAGGAAAGTATAAGTAACTGGAATTACTTTTTACTTTATTGCTTCAGATTTGGAATGTTGAATAAAACCCACATAAGAAAAGCTTTGGTTAGAGATGTTCTCATGTCTGTCGTATCCTAAGACCTTTAATGTTAGAGTGTAATGGTTGTAGTTTTTAATTTGCATTATGGAGTTACGTATTTTAAACATTTATTGATGGAATTCAACAACTGTCCTTAGATTCCATTATAAGTGAGTTTAAAATAAACAGGTGTATTTTTATCTTTAAACTCAGATAAAAATCACGTTTTCTTTTCTCTGTAGAGAGAAACATCAAAATTCTTGTCTGTGCGAGTAATCGCACATACGCTACAGATGCAGTGAATAGAGATTAAGTTCAAAATGCTGGCGTATTTCTTTAACTATTCTGAATTTTACTCAACTTGGCTTGTGCAAATTCTTGCCTGCAAATTCACATATACTAAGAGTGTTGGGCAAATTCTTAATTATCGCACAAAAGCTGCCTCAACATATTGTTAGCCTAGTTTATAGATCTCACTTAAGATCATGATTTGCGTTCTAGATTTTTAGATCTAGGTCTAAGTAACATTGTTTGCAGGTAATCTGTGTGTGGTCTAGATAGGTCCAAAACCTTTGTTGCATTAATAAGTGCATACAGAATTGTTAATCTTCGCAACATTATTACTAATACAGTGAAAAGATTAATTAATTGCCAGATTTCTCATCATATATATGTGTGATTGTGTGTATCTGTGTTTGTGTGTCCATGTGCATCCTTGCTTGGAAAATTGCTGTATTTGCTGTCATGACAACACCCGTTACTCTAACCATTGCTCATTTATCACCACATGGATGAATGTGTAGAGAAGAATTAGTTCTGCCTGTGTAGGTTGGAAACATTGCTGCGTCAGCCTTGCCCTAATGTGCCACGATAAAAGATGAGCTTTGGGCTTACTGAACTAAACCAACAAACACACAAACACACACAGGAAACCTATACAGTATTGGCATGCTACTTTGCCTGCATGGTTTCGATTGATGACACACTGTGTGTAATCGTGGGAGCTTGGCAATGCTGGATTTTGACAGAATACACCTTGAACAAAAATAGAGGACAAAAATGAACATTGAGATTTGTCATCAGGGGTTGCTATAAGGGCATACTGAAAGACTTGAAAAGAAACACACAATTGAGAAATTGTTCATGTTCAGGCATGGTCCAACACACACATGGTTTGATACAGAGGCACAAGTACACTTCAAATGCAGTGTAACAAACACACATATGAATAACAAAATAACTTAATTCACTCCAATGTGTGTGCGTCTATGTCTGTGCAGTGAATGCACACGCTGTGCATGAGAGATGATAAAACTTCGAGTGGAGCTCTACACTATAAGTGCTTTATGTAAGCAGCACTTGAAAATACAATGAGACTTCAGTAACACTGATACCTCTATTGATGGAGACATTACGCACACACACACACACACACACACACACACACACACACACACAATGTCCTCTCTCACATTCTCTGTCTCCTTATGGAAGAAGAGGCAGAGTGTTTTAAATCCATAAAGGAAAGGAGTGGAGAAATAATGACTGCAACAGCTCGTCACATATAGGCAAACGTGCTACCGATTTCCTTAGCCAAGTTTGAAAGTCTAAGAATGTGCGAGTGTGCGTGTGTGTGTGTGTGTGTGTGTGTGTGTCTTTGTGTGTATGTGTGTTGTGTGAGTGTGTGCGCATGTTGTCAGTGCACACTAAAGTTAAATTCCTTGTATGTAGAGTGAGTTTGAGTGTCTTTCTGGTGCCGAAACACATTTAGTGAGTATTTAGATTGTAGTCATTATGCCAAAGAGACATATTCCAGCAAACATTTTTGCAGTGAGTGAGTCACATCTCTACTTTTATCTCTATTTTGTAAGGCATTCTGGGTGTTTGAATTATTATGCCAAATAGATACATTCCATTGAGTCTAGATTCTTGAAGCAGCAGTTTTTTTCTGCTGCCTGCAAAATGAATTGCAATTGCAATGAAAACATTAACTATAAATCTATTAAAATTACTACAAATTATAAAAAAATGTAGTAAAATAAAATAAAAGACCCAATAACTATGATTAATCCAGGTGAAACAAGTATGTTATTAATCTGGATTTAAAAACACCAATTGAGCTTGTGTTCCTAATGATCTCTGGAACAGAGTTTAGGGGTGACAGACAGAGCTGCGAGTGATCCTCTGGATTAACAGTAGGCCTGCCTTTGCTGAGCGAAGTGCTTTGGGTGGGCTAAACTACTTCAGGAGATCAGCAGATATGCAGGAGCTAAACCATTTAGAGCTTTGAATGTCATAAGCAGTTTGCATTGCAGTCAAAGCAAACTTGTCAATGTAGCTTAAATAAGACTGGGGTAATATGCTTTGACTTACATTTCCTGGTAAGGATGCCGCAATCGGAACTAACTAAAGCTTAATTAAAGAGACAGCAGGGCAGCCAGCCAGCAACACGTTACAATAGTCCAATCTAAAGGTTATGAAAGGGAGGTACTAGTTTCTCAGCATCATGAAGGGTTAGCAAATGTCTAATTTTGAGTATTTCTCAGATGATAATATGCAGTGAGGGTTAAGGATATATGTAAGGGCTATAAGGGTTAAGAATGGGTGAGTCTATCTATCTCTGTCTTTCTCTCTCTCCAATTTAGACTTTTCATTTGAATATTACTGTCAATCCCTGACCTCCATTAACCCCTCACCTCTTCTCTTTTTCCACTCCTTTCATGCTGCTCCTTTTCTGAAACTCTATCTTTTATTCTCTTCTCACTGCTCCTCTGTGAGCTCCACACTCTCTTACCCCACTATTCAATCTTTCTTTCTAAACCTTTAATGGTTTCAGGTAGCATTAGCCACTGTGTTGAGACTAGCCAGCTGCTTCTATGTGATAAATGCAACCAATGTGTGAACGAGTGAGGACCGTGTGAGAGGGAGCTGTGGTATGTTAAGAGCAGGTTTCCATTCACAGCCCAGTTGAGCTTTAACACCCCACACGCACACGCAAGCGGACACACAGACTGTAATAACAGGTTGAGGTGTCCAACACGTCTCACTTTAATGTTGCTCTGGGGTGCAGTTTTAAAGTGTTCTAGCTTGGCCGCAGGGGAAAATCTCATTTCCCTTCAGGTCGGAGTCTGTAATTAGAGCTCTTTCGCCACCTCTTCTGCTGTGGCTCCTACACCCCGGCCATTCTCACATTTAACTGTAGCTTTTTAGCATTTCATATTTACAGTTTAACATGCTTGGCCCAGTCCATTAATAACTCAAGTATTATTTGTAACTAATTTAACTTCTATAGTTACTGAAACTACTTTAAGTAACCCAATATGGTAGAGCACTTTTTGACATTCCTTGTGGTTTTGATTTAAATCTTACTACCCCATCATTTATCCATACCCACCATAACCAATCATAACAGAAAGCACTGTATAGTATTAGCTGGACAGCAGGGGTTCCAGGTGTAGCGGTGGATGTGTTGCTTGCTTAGCCTCTGTTTTCTATCACTGCTCAAGGTGTTATTCACGTGCTGTGTGTGCGAGTTTCGTGTGTGGCCTCGTGCCTCAGTGGGTCATCTTGAAGGTCAAAGCCTTTAGAATTAAGGCTGACCGTGATGAACTATTAAACAGGACATATTGATGATGAAATATCAATGGGCACTGACGGCAAATACTTAATTAATAAATGTGTATATTTTGTACAGCAGCCTTTATTTCTGACGCAACTATCTATATCATGCATTAAAAAGGTATAGTGTCACTGATATTCTGGCTATTCATTTTCTGATTTCCTGCTAATCTAGCTATGTATTTTTATACTTCCTGCCAGCCTAGCTATGTATTTTTTTCTGATTTATTGCTAATAAGAATAAGTATTTTCTGCTATATGCTATTTTAGCTATGTATTTTCTGATTTCCTGCCAATCTAGCTATGTATTTACTAATTTCCTGCTGTTCTAGCGATTCATTTTCTCCCTTCCTGCTAATATAGCTATTTACTTTCTGATTTCCTGACAATCTATCTATATATTTTCTGATTTCCAGCTATTCATTTTCTGATTTCTTGCTCATCTAGCTAAGAGTTTTCTGATTTTCTGCTAGCCTAGCTGTGTATTCTCTGATTTCATACTATTTTAGCTAAGTATTTTCTGATTTCCTTCTATTCTGGCTATTTCCTTTCTTGTTTCCTGCTATCCTTGGTATGTATTTATTTTCTTTTTTCCTGCTATTTAAGCTGTGTATTTTCTAATTTCTTGCTATTGTAGCTATGTATTTTCTGATTTCCTGCTATTCTGTCTGTTTATCTTCTAGATATTTCTAGCTACTCTTGCTAAATTTTCCATATTGGTGTAGTAAGGCTTGTCCAAATGTTCCTAAAAGTCAGGTTAGGTCTGGCCTGGCCATGGCCCTAACCTAACCTGGCACTGATCTTTTAGAGGCCACATGGCTCTGCTGAACTCTCTGCTTCATCAAGCGTGAATGACGCAGACAAGCAAATATCTTTCTCCCTCTATGTGTGTGTGATATGTGATAGATAGAGAGGGAAAAAGGGAGAGAGAAGGAACTGAGCCAGTGATCTCAAAATCAAAACCCCACTCACGCATCATACTCATGCTCAGCAGTAAAAGAAGAGGGCTAGCTACCCTGCAGAAGTGTGCTGCCATTGAGCCAAGTGACCAATGTCTCCTTCTGCCCTCTAACAGCCTGCTCACTCAACACTGAGGCCTTAGTGGTGAGATGTGGTTGGAAAATATCTCCAGATATGAACAATAGTGTTTCAAACTTAATGGCTGTAATGATATGATATAAAGAGTGGAGTAAGATGAGCAGGCTTTGATTAAACTGTTTTCTTAGAACTGTTAGCCACTGAAAATATTTCTACTGTAATTTTTTATCAGTAATAAAAGATGGCCTCTTCTCTTTCCCACAGAAATGCTGGAGTCGAACAACTTGTTTACTTTCAACGGACTGGCCAACAGCTCAACCTACCATACTTTTTTACTGGATGAGGAGAAGGGCCAGCTCTTTGTAGGAGCAAAGGACCATCTCCTGTCATTCAACCTGATAGACATCAACATGGACCAGCAGCTGGTAAGATCAGTGGAGATGGAATTCTTGAATGACTAAGTATTTTATTACTACTATAGATGTTAAGTGGAACATGTGCTAATGGTAGACACACACAAACACACACCTACACACACTTTAAGCACAGGGGAATCAGTTTCCAATGGAAAGTATGTATGAATATTTCAGCTCAAAGCTGCCACGCAGATCATGGTGCTGCCTGGACCGAGAGAAGTCCTTCACTGAACTGGATAAATAATGAAAGATAAACGCAACAAAGTGCAGACAAATCGCACTGCAGGTCTCCCCAATGACAGCACTGCTTCCAAGACACATATAGGGCACCTCCAAAGAGACACAAATGCAGGTTAACCCTTTCAGACCATAAGTAAGGCCTTGAAACATGTGTGTAAGATTCAGACAGACTATTAGTCATGGAATAAACCAGAATAAGTCACATCTGTCAGTCAGAAGAGACTACAATTCACTTTGATGTACCGACCAGATCTTATAAAATACACCTGCTATTTTCAAACTTCTGAATAAAAAATGCTTCGATTGTCTGTGCTGCAACCTACCAGAGCCAAAAGATTCAAAATTGTGTCAAAATTCTTTAGTGCCTTTCCACCGGACCATCTGGTTCAGAATCCAGAACTATACATATTCTGGTCGATTACCTGTGTTCATTTCTCATTGTGTAACCGTACCCGTCAAAGTACGCACTGGAGGTTGTGGGGTGGTGACATTATTTCACTTGGCATTTGGTTTTATATAAGGAGACAGAGACAGAAGATTTTGAAAGCTGAAAGCTCTACTCGATGGGAATGTTATCAGACATTCGTCATGATAATTGCTTTGCTGTACTGTCTGGTAGAAAAGCACATCTAGCTAGCTTCTGTTTTTTTTTTTTTTTCAAACTGGCGGTTGTCCGACATAAGTAACAACTTGTGACGATTCTGTTATGATTGCACGAAACCAATAATTAGTCTGCACTATTTCGAGCTCCGACCTATGTTCAGTACTTGTGGTACCCTGGCAATACGAATACTTAGTTACAGTATGATTCACTTAGTACTGGAAATAACAACAAAATGTGAGATCATGGATTTGTTATCATATAGTGTCGTACTGCACTGTCCACTGGAAAAACGCTACATATCTCACCAACAAATGGTGTATGAAAACTGATTCATATAAAGAACTTCAGAACTGCATCAGGCAGCATGACAAACCATCTGTTTTTTATCAAATGGTCCACATTGACAGGGTGATTGTGTTAAAGAACCTGTGAAACAATTCCTCATTTTACTGTTCTCACTGTTCTCAACCTCATGAGGTCAACTCTCACTCATGTCTGCTTTTGTTAATATCAAGTTGCATTACAAGTCATTGTAAAATGAGCCGTGTTGTGTGGCAAAACTGAATTCCTGAAAGTATGTAGATGGTGTAGTGTAAGTGTAGATGGAAACTTAAGCACAGCATCAGCTATAACTATAACTGAGATGGAAATTTTAATCTGATAGCTGACAGTGGCAGTTGTGCTGTCAGATGTGCTGTCACTCATCATATCAAATTATCCTCAAATTCCAGTGTTATCCTCCTTCCTCTCTTATCCCTTTATCTTATCTCAAATCCCTGTATCATGAGTAGACAGGTAGTACAGCATACTATATACAGGACACAAAAATATGTATGATGGCCTGTTCTTCTTTCTGGCTGAAGGACCACCACAGACTTCCGTGTTGGCTTTATGTTAAATTCACAAGAGAATTTTTAGATTCAAGAGAAACACTTTAGGAATCATCAGGTCATATCGTGAATTCATCTTTGTCTCTTTAGCACTTGCTCTTTCTCACGCAATCACATGTAATATGTAGATGCATGCATACACATGCACCTGAAAGTTTATGAAGTTTATCTAATCAGAACAATGTCTCACTCTTTCACAGCGTAAGGCATGAAGGGGGTTAGAATACCATGCACTGGTCTATTCTTCTCTACTGGGAGACTTAAAACCAGCCTGATAGATTTCACCCCTGGATGGAAAACATATTACATTCACAGCCTGAAACCTAATGCTGTTCCCGCAGCAGCACATACATGTGTATTTAAACATTTCTGTTATTTACTCCCTCTATCATGGCTTAACTATGACTTGGCAGAAAGTTGTAATGTTTTACAAGTTGTGATGTTTCATACGCACTCTCTATCTTTCTCTCTTTTACTTTCGCTCACTGGTAGATATACTGGCCTCCGTCGTCTTCACATCGGGATGAGTGTAGGTGGGCTGGAAAAGATGTCCAGGTGAGTTAGTTGTTTCCTAAATGTTTGCAATAGCTGTAATGTATGCTGTGTCAACTCAATTAAATGAAAAAAATAAGGATTCTAATGAACAAGAGCGATTTCTTTGAATGGTAATACAATTACGTTTTAGGAAAGCTATGACCACTAACACCACCATTCACCCATGTTATCCATTTATACATTTTCATTATTCATGTTAATTCTTATGAATTTATAATTGTGAGACCATATTGGTTGTGGATATCTGGCATACACGAGACAACATGACATGATGCACATACAGTGTTTGCCATTTTACATTTAAGCAAAAAATTTATAATCAATTAGTAATCTAAATTATGACATTAAATTGTATTGTTATAATTATTTTTTTTACAAATATTGTTATTTTGGTACTGCCTTTTTACGTCTAGGAGACCCTGTATCAGAGAGCAGAGGAATAACAGTCAAATCCATACTAGTCTTGATGATGATCAGGTTTAATTGATCACAGTAATAGATTGATAGGCCTACCTGAGCTTGCCAAGCATGCTAGACTGCGGAGTTCAGTCGCAACTCAGCAAGCTCTGCAGATGTCAGTGAAAGAATAAAGTCCACACTATTTCCAGGTGTAACCATCACTCGATCTCTCATAAATTCCATAACAGATACTGCCTGAGGCTCTCTACTGAAACCAAGCCATAGCATAACCATGCTCCCTCTGCCCTTTTACCACCAGAACAAAACTGCAAGCTCAGTTGACTTCCAATAGCACTTATCTCAATAGCAGTACAAGGCTTTGTGTGAGATTTAGATGTAAACATGGTGACTGTGATTGGAGGGGGTTCAATGAAAGATGGCTTTTGTGTGAAGAGGGGGCCACTGATAAAATGAGAGCAACTGACTGAAGCTTGTTCCACTCATAGAGACGCTGACTGAAGCTTGTTACTCCTTGAAGTGGAACAATGTCAAGTTTGTGGCTGTTGAAAGCTGCTAAAAGAGGAAAGCAGCTGCCTCGATGAAGGAGCTACTGCTCCGAGGCTCAAAAGAGAGATGGTATAACACACATGGTATAAAGGCACTGCAAGAGAGCCCACTCACAAAGTCATAACAAATGATCTACTGTGTTAAGCAACATGGTCTCACGATTGCAAATCAGTATGAATTTGCATGAGCCAACTTATAAGAAAAGTTATAAATTGTTATGGTTAGGCTTAGGGGTTTAGGTTAGTAGTTGTAGTTTTTTCTTTCTTTTCTTTTTTCTTTTTTTATGACTTAATTTGTATAAAATTCAACAAAATAGATTTTGCTTATTTGAATTTCTGCAAATTTCATTTAAAGTCAGGTTGGTGTTAGACAAATGCATGATTAGAAATAGAATAACGCATGAAGAAAATCTGTAAATTCTATTTGGGATACGTATCCACTTGCAAGATCATCACACCACATCCTCTTCAATGGAGAGCTTTTCCGGATCTGCACAGTGCATGTCGGGTGCAGCATTGTGAAATCTGTCTCGCTACGCAATGGAAACATGTAATGTATGTAAATTAATCCGGTTGCATAGGTGGAAGTTTTACATTTTTCTATATTGACATTTATTCATTTGGCAGACACTTTTATCCAAAGCGACTTCCAATTGAGCTGAGCAGTTAACAGTTAAGGGCCTTGCTCAAGGGCTCAGCAGTGATTCTCTAATAGTCCTTTGGATTCGAACTCACAACCAATGGGAACATCAGTAGGTCAGAGCTCTAACCTGAACCACCACTGCCCTAGATTGGTATTCGTCATGACTGACAACAAAACTGAACGAGAAGTCTTTGACTTTGACAGTGTTTCTCGTTTTCATTGTATTATTTAAAATAATAACTAAACATTATCACCATATTTATATCATATCAGGCTTATTAGGTTATTCGCTAATGATAGCTAGGTACCTTGTTAGTAAGCAGTTACAGTAAGTAGACGGCTGATGCACATTATGATTAAGTAAAACAAACTCTGAAATAGCAAGCAGCAGTTTCAAATTTTTCATGTCCCAAATGACATGTATGATATGGTTCAATATCATTTACATGATTTCCAATAAAAATGTCACAGTGAGACATGTGGTGACAAAATTTGCAAGTCGACGCATACCGTTAGAGTAAATGATTTCTACAAACATGATGCAGTGAAGAATTGGCCTGTAATCTTGCTTTGCTAGCGTCATGGCTCAGTGTGATCCATAGCTTTGTTTTAGGGACTGGAAAAGCAAGGCACGCATATGTCAACAGCACTGAGTCATGTTTTACGTGTGATTGGCCTGTGTGTGTTTTTCTGAAAAAGCTTTTCCACGCTGGGTGACTCAGTCTTGTCAGGCTTGTTCAGACACGTGCCTATTGAACACACACACACACACACACAAGCCACAAGGGACCATTGGATGCTCATAACAGGATTGCCCCTGTTGATGTTCCGCGTGCTCTGCTCAAAACAGCTACAGCTGTTGTAACATTGCACTTTTTTTTTTTATAGCCAGGGGTGTCTGTGTATTTTCCAATTCAACCACTGTGTTCAGTGTTTATGTGTTTATGTGTCAGCTAGGCATGAAAGTGCACAGTGTTTGATTATTTGGGTTAGTTTGAGATATGCAAGATACACCATGCAGTCTTTTATCTACAACAACAGACAAGAGAATTACACAGAATTACCCCAAATGGTACAATAAGGCCTTTGCTGAGAACTGAGATTATGCTGCGAGTGCAATTTAAAAAATTTATATGGTCCAAAACAAGACTTTAGAACCCTACTGCTGACCTTTCTGAACCCACTGCTCACTGCTTTTGGGACCTTTGCTCTACAAATCCTTAAATAGCAAGATAAACTTGTTTGTGTGTGTGTGTGTGTGTGTGTGTGTGCAGACAAACCATCAATCACACACTTGTACAGCATGCAATTGTACTTTCAGCTTATCAAACTCAAGACAGTCAGAATGTTATCTCTGTGTGTTTGCAGAAGGAGTGCTCAAACTTTATAAAGATGTTGCAGCCATTTAATCAGACCCACCTGTACGCATGTGGAACAGGAGCCTTCCACCCCGTCTGCGCATACGTGGAGGTGGGCAAACGACCAGAGGTAAATATCTTCCTGCTTATTTATTGTCTTAATGTATTGATGGTAGAGTCAGCGATTTTGCTGAAACAGTGAGGCTAGCTGTTTTGAAACAAATCTAAAGAAATACAACCACTCTCTTCAGTGTTCTCTCCAAATCCATGCCCACAAAACAAATGCACATGTGCTGCCTAGGCTAGAACATCTAAATGCTAATGCAAGAGGCAGAGCTTTCTGAAATTACAGGCCACGTGATTGACTGGCAAGTAGTGACGCCTCCTTGTCCTGATTGGTCGGATGTTGGTGGTCCACATCAATATGTGTTTGTTCCAATTTATGGAGCCTGGGGTCGTCACAGAGACCAGAGTTTTTCTTCTGAGCAGATATTTTATTGAGAGCTCCCAGAAAATTTGGAAAACTTTACCAAATATTACAAAAAGTGTTCTGATTTAAAAATCGCTGACTGCACCTTTGAAGCCCCAGCATTATAAAGATCACCTTTCCAAAAAATCCTAAACAAAAGTGTGAATGAAAGAATCAGCAAGTACACACAGAAATGTGCAAAAACTGGAAGACAAATACTGATTGGTACACACCCAACACACATACCAACCTGATCCCATGGCCACATACACAGTACACAATAAACTGTTTAATATCAGCTAAATTATGCAGTTTAAAGTGGGAAGACAGAGATATAAAAAGCTTTCATTCACACGTTTACAAGTAAATGCAACAAATTAGAGCCACTGGTCAAGTATGAACATATTCTCAATTCACTGCTGTTTTAGAACCAAATCTACTGGGGAAATGGAGGGGAAAATTGAAAACTGTTTTATGTCATGGTTCTGCATTCTAAACTCATCATGTTGTTTTGCCCTGACACTGTATGATGTGTAGATATAGATTGTAGATTGTAAATTGGCATTCATTACAGAGATAAGAGGTTGGCATGCAATATTTCTATACACACAGAGTGGCCTTGTTAGTTACACTCAGGACGCTGAAAATTTTTATATAATATGCTGAGTGACTTTCATTTCCATCTTGTGTTTCTTAGTCAGCAACTGTTCTTTTGAAATTATTTGTCCATTATTACATCATGTGTGTGTGTGTGTGTGTGTGTGTGTATGTGCATGTGTGTGTGGGCATCTAGGACAACATCTTCAGGGTGGAGTCGTCACACTTTGAGAATGGCCGGGGAAAAAGCCCCTACGACCCAAAGTTGATGACTGCTTCACTACTTATTGGTGAGTGTGTGCTTGTGTGTACCTGTGAGCTAGAGGTAGAGGTAAAGTGTTACTATTTTTGGTGTGTGTGTATATGTGTGTGTGTGTGTGTGTGTATGTATGCATGTGTGTGTATGAGGTAGGGCTGTTTTCAATAGAAACCCAACACCTCTGATTAACAGCCTCCCTAAGAGGATGAAGAGATCAGACTGTTCTTGTCTTTGTGCTCTACCTGCAGTGCATTCTGCTGTTAAATCTTTCACCTCGGTTTTCGGCTTAAAGGTCACTTACACACATCCACGCATGCACACACACACACTCTCACTTTCTGTCTTCACCACAGGATCTTTTTTTCTAACACCAACTCTTTCCACGAAATGATGTTCAGGTGATGACTACCATGCCACATGTAGTAAAAAGCGCAGACCAGATTAGCTACTGCCTCTCTCTCTCTCTCTCTCTCTCTCTCTCTCTGCCATGACCCCTTTTTGACCTTGAGCACATATGATTGACAGATGGTGAGCTGTACTCTGGGACAGCAGCTGACTTCATGGGGCGAGACTTTGCAGTTTTCCGAACGTTAGGAAGGCATCATCCAATCAGAACGGAGCAGCATGATTCCCGGTGGCTCAATGGTGAGGATACTCAAAGATACTCAAACACAGAAATACACATGCAATAGAATAATTCATTTTGGTTGGTAGTGCAGGCACTTAGTCAATATGCATTTTGGCTAAAGTAGCAGTTTAAAACCAAAAATAGATCTGATATAGTCCTGGTACTAAACTGTGTGTAATTGCTTATAGGTGTGTGTGTTTGTATGTGTACCTGTCCCACAGGAGTCATATAGATACACTGTGAACTGATTCACTAAATGATTTAGTAATCCTATCTTTTCACATACACACAAATTCAAAGATGTTGTAGGTATGAATTAATCACAAAAAACATGCATTAAGGTAGTATTAATCTGTTTTTATTGGTAATGCTTTACATTAAGGTACCCTTAGCTTACATTATTTACAGCATTATTAACATTAACAAACCATGAAGTTCAGCATTAATAATCCATAAGTAATGTTAACAAAGTAATTAACACTTGTATTAATTTATGCTTGTTTGAATGCTATCTAAATAATGACCATCTGAATTAACTAATGTTTATTTCATCCATGACTAAAAATAAGTCCATAGTGACCCTAATGCCTTAATTAATGTTCTTGGTGATTACTTTGTGGAATCCATAAGTGAGGCTGAATGGTGGGTGAGTTCAGTTCATTATCAACATTTGGTAATGTGTGAATTAATTTATGCTAATTTATATGGACCTATTTTTTATTCATGAATGGAACAAACATTAGTTAATGCAGATGTCCAATATTTAGCTAATATTCAAACAGGCAACAATTAATACAAGTGTTAATTACTTTGTTAACATTAATAAACATGATTTATTAATGCTAAAGTGCATGTTTGCTAACCCCTTAAACACCCAGGACCCCTTGGTTGGTCCAGACTTATATTCCTCACTGTCATAACTACTTTCTTATTAGTTTCACTGTATAATTACTGAATAATTCCTAGTTGTTATTGAATATTAAGCTTTAAGATGAATACCTGCATAATAAGGGGTTAACGTTGACTAATGCAATAAATAATGTTAGTTAAGGGAACTCTAATGAAGCAATTACTGTGGCCCTGAATCTACTCTTTAAAGATTAGGATGTCCATGTTGTGCTACATTCACCCTTTTATATATGTGTGTGTGTGTGCGTGCAGAACCCAGATTTGTAGGGGTCCACCTCATTCCAGAGAGCGATAACCCTGAAGATGACAAGATCTACACATTCTTCAGAGAGAACGCCATTGACGGAGAACAAACTGGCAAAGCCACACATGCCAGGATTGGACAGCTGTGTAAAGTAAGATAACACACGCAGCGCATACAAATTCACAGACTGGCACACATGCACATTAAAAGAGACACATGGACAAATATTTAATTCCCTAATATCTTATACACACATGCATGCACATTCATGCCAACTTGCATGTATGTACATACACACACACACACACGTGCACATTTTACCCTTTCTTACATGGTAGGCATGGTAGCTTCTGATGCCAAGTTTCTTTGGCAACATGTGTGTTTTTCTTGCATCCTAATCTCACTGCCCACCAAGAAGCTGAAGAGAGACTGAAATGTCACCGGAGTCATCGGCAGGCTGAAACAAAGGCTCCTCTGTAGATCTAACGTTCGACTCGCATTTGCACTCAGTTGAAGTGGAACTCTAGAGCAATGAGCAGGAGAAAGGTGTTCACAATTACGTGCCGCTTGGCATTCCGGCATGACTGGAATCCACTCTTCACTGGCACACACAGTTGTCTCATTATTTCAAGACATTAGAGAACGTTTTGTGCTTTTGCTACTTGTGGAGTACACCTCTCGGCCCCGCTAATGAACAAACATACTGTCAGTGTGGGTTATGGAAGAGTTTTTGTACTGCTTTACTGTTTCACGCAGTGGCTGCAGCTATTTTTGTAAATTTCACAATTTCACACACATAAATTGCATACCGACTTAAGTTGTGTGTAGAATTGCTAATATAAATATTATCTGAGTGTGGCTGGCCTTAGTGCTTGAAGATGTTCATCTTATGTTCAAGCAGGGGGCTAAAATAGAGATCCACTAGCAACTGATGATGCTCCAGCTATATTAGCACACTCACCTTTATCAATGCCGATATCTGCTCCCACCGCATTTTTACCAAACTGTGGCTCTTTACTAATAATATCGGAGAAGGGTTCTTTAAGTTTAAGTCACTTTGTACAGTAATGTCCACCACAGCAAGCTAGCTAGCAAAAAATGTTCACTGTTGATCTTTGTTGACTAGGTGCAGGATTCTGGTGCTAAATTACATTACTCTGTCAGGAAGCTCTATCCTAAATAATGTTAGTATAATAAGCCTGCAATTAAGATTTAGATTGATGTGATTAAATGATGTAAAACAAATTCTGTCAACACAGAATAAAAAAAAAGATTTTCTTGTTTGACAATGTATTATAGGGGGGCACAATATGTGAAAGCCCCACCCCTAAGCTATGGCCCTGTCTTTAAGTTGATCAGCCCCCCTTAAACTTTTTGAGACCACCAGAAACTATATAAAGACATTCTAAAAGTCATTACACTGACCATTACACTTTTGTGTTGTTAACAGAACGACTTTGGAGGTCACAGGAGTTTGGTGAACAAGTGGACCACGTTCCTGAAAGCACGGCTGATCTGCTCTTTTCCAGGCCTTAATGGCATTGACACTCACTTTGATGAGCTTCGTAAGTCTCCTTTGCTGTCTTTGTGTGAGAGAGTGTCAGAGAGGGGCTACGTGAAATGTCCATAAAACTCAGTTATTGTTTTTGTCTTTTTTAGAGGACGTGTTTCTCATGACCTCTAAGGACCCCAAGAATCCTGTCATTTATGCAGTGTTCACAACATCCAGGTGCTTTTTCTTTTTATGTTTATTTTACGGAGATTATTTGCCTGAATCTTATCACAATATTGTCCCACTTTATACTAAGTGTCACTAATTCCTGTGGAGTTACACATAAACTATACATACAACTATATTATAACTACCGCAGATGTATGTACTGTTACAGATGTATTACATTAGTACATCTTATGTAAATACATGTGTATCAACTTCAGTTTTGACTCGTGTAAGTACCTAAGTTTATCTTCACAGAAAGGTGTTGGGGGGGAGTGCAACTACATTTGTATGAACTGCTGGTTTATCAATCAGTTTTTCTTTCTGACTGTGACTGTACCTACATTTTAACTACACAGGAACTGTCCACTTATTTTAAAGTGTAAAGTAATATACAAAGTAATTGTATATAGAAGTTAAACTTTAAAATAAGTGGACAGCTTCTGTGTAGTTAGTATGTAGGTACTGTGAAATTACAACTTGGTATTACTCCATCTGATTTTGTTGGGTTTGTCTGTTGCAACACAAATATTATACAGGAATTGTATAAAAGTTACACTTTAAAATGTCCTTTCACAATGGTCCTAATGCATAAACCAAGACTGAAGATAATATTTATGTAGCCAGTGGTAATTAAACCAACATAGAACACAAATAATATCTTTGGGTTTCTTTTTTCTGACATTTCTTTTTACAAAATAAAGTGCTATGAATAGAATAACCCAATAAAATATGGTAGTGGTCTTTGGTTTGTGTGTCCTCACATGTGGCACAAAGTGAGATTATACTTGTTTCAGATACTCTCATGACTTCTTATATGCCATTTTCGAGCACCCAAATGATGCATCTGAACCTCTATTCCAATAAACACTCGAGGCACCCGAACCCCAGTCACAGCTCACATGCTCATCTTGCCCAGGCCGCTCTCTCCCAATTCGTTCATTGCACATGTGTACCTAAAGCCATAATCACACCAAAAATCTCAACACTCAGACAGCTCTCTCTTAAAGCAACAGAGCCTCCTTAGAGGACTAAGTGCATTAAATACACCACTTGGCTACATTTACATGTACTCCTGTAATCCATCTGTAACAGTGCATACATCCTCAGTAGTTACAATAGTACAATAGTTGCATGCAAATGTTGCATGTATAGTTTATGTGTAACTACACAGGTATTAGAGACACTTAATATTAACCATGTGTTTGGTTTGGTTACAGTAATATCTTTAAAGGCTCAGCAGTGTGTATGTACAGCATGGCCGATATTAGGAGGGTATTTCTGGGTCCCTATGCTCACCGAGACGGGCCCAACTACCAATGGGTCCCCTTCCTAGGCAGAGTGCCCTATCCTCGACCTGGCACGGTAAAGCAGCTGAGATTCTTTGATTTGTAGTTAAATTGGCAAATGGGGTGTGCATTTGGTGTTAATGAGCTCAGAAAATTTTTCTTTACCTTCTTGCTCTACTCTCACAACAGTGTCCAAGCAAAACCTTTGGAGGTTTTGAGTCCACAAAGGATCTACCTGATGATGTCATCACTTTTGCTCGAAGTCATCCAGCCATGTACAACCCAGTGCTTCCCATCAGCAATCGTCCAATCATTATCAAGACTGATGTGGATTATCAGTTCACACAAATTGTGGTAGACCGAGTGGAGGCAGAAGATGGACAGTATGATGTCATGTTCATTGGCACAGGTTAGTGTAATATGGAATTTATTGAATTGGTATAAGCATGCCATCAGTGATCACATGCTCTTTTATTGTGTTTAAAAATAGTTCCCTTGAGCATAATTCTACATACATGATTTAATTTGTAGTAACACTTATTAACGAGTTATTAATTATCCTTTCAGATCTTGGCACAGTTCTTAAGGTAGTCTCGATTCCCAGAGGCACTTGGCATGAACTGGAAGAAGTTTTACTGGAGGAGATGACTGTGTTCAGGGTATTAAAAATTACTGGAAATACAGAATTATAAACCAGTTGTATAGAATTGGATCTTTTGTATTCGTAACATCATATTAGTTCCTGAGTGCTGTCGTGAATGTTTTTTTCTCTCTTGCAGGAACCAACAGCTATAACTGCCATGGAGCTTTCCACCAAACAGGTAAACTCCATTAGACTTTTATCATAGCTCAAAACCACTAACAGATAATCACATAATACTGCAAATGTAGCAGTTAAGAAAGTATTTTCCGAGTAGTAACTAAGCTTGACAGAATGGGTCCAAGAGGAGAGCTGGCCACAAAGTTACATGAGAGCTCTGAGGACACAAGGGATAGAGCACTGCTGGATTTGCCATATACCACAAAAATATTTAGAATAGCCCTTGCTTCATGGTGTCACTCGCTCTACCTTACTTACAGTTTTGCTGTGTTATGTACTTCTGTCACACTAGCATTCACATAAGGCAGCAGCATAAGGTTCTTAGTGCTCTCTTTTTCACACACCTTGCAGTATGTCTCCAGCTGCGATTCCTCCTCTGCAAGGTGTGAATAATTAAGTCGACACAGAGAGGTTGTCTAAGTCTATAATTAAACAGCAATGTACTTGCACACAGACTATCTGCTTTAATGTTTCTTCACTCTCTCTAAAGACAAAATTAACTCGAACCATGACACAAGTAAATGTAAGAAAACCAACCACTCCCAATGCAGATATGTACCACTGTGTGGTTTCAGTAACTCGTTGGACTAAATCTCTGAGACACTGAATCACTAATCAGTTAACTGTCTCTCTACAGCAACAGCTCTATCTGGGTTCCACTATCGGCATTTCTCAGATGCCCCTGCACCGCTGTGACGTTTATGGCAAGGCCTGTGCTGAATGCTGCCTGGCACGGGATCCCTATTGTGCCTGGGACGGCTCGCAATGTTCCCGATACTTCCCCACCGCTAAGAGGTACTAACAGCTGGCAATCACAGCTTGTTTAACCTGGCCTGAACCTAAGCAAGCACTGCTGCACAATTCTACTATTCTGCAGGGGGGATTTAAACAGTGAATAAAAGACTGTGTAGACTGTGTGTCCAGAGTCAACCTTACAAAATGGTACACAAGGAGCTCTATTTTTGTTCAGGTGCAAGTGTAATTTGCTGGTATAACAGCGGCGTATTGTTAATTTGGTTGGCCGTAAGCCAGTTTTTTTCCTGTTCTTGCCCAGTTGCTATTTTTGTGGTCAGAAATTAATGCAACTCCACTGACATGTGTTTGTCTTAGTTCAAACGCAATGCCAAAATGGTATTTTACCGACTTCAAGCTAAGACTTAAAAGTCCTGTCAGATTTCTTGCAACCCAGTTTTGTGGAAGTGCACTATTAATGTCACCGCACTTTAATATAAACAGGCTACTTCACCCAACTACTAAAAAAATATAACTGACTGAATTATTTTATTTGCAACAAATAAGAACAAACAACTCAGTTGTGGCTAAATGTGAATCAAGCAGTTGACACGTAATTACACACATAACATCATATAATAAAATTACTAACAAAATGAATTAAATAGAATTAGCCAATATAAACACTGTCCTAGAGGCTCAGACATGTGAGTGAAACTCTACAAAAGCATAAGAGAAAATGCATTTATTGTAAGTTTTGTCAACCAGCCGGTTATTTCTACCACAAAAATACTGATGCAAATTCTATTAAGTGAAGACTAATAATCTATTATTACATAAATGTCACTGTGCTGAGCCGCCAGTGCACTCAGTTTTTAAAGATAATGAGAGGAGTTGATTTGATTGGCTGTCACCCAACCACACCTCTTGATAATGTATTTATTCTAACCCCACCCCTTTATACAGCCACTCTTGACGGATGGTCACAAAAATCCCAAGAATATATAAGGCCAAAATCATATTCTTTATTTTTGCACTTACAGCATGATCAGGGAAATATAATCTTTACCCTATGATACTGTCATAAATTATGTCTATTCATAAGCTGCACTCACCGTCTTTAAGAGGATATGTGACGTTGTCCGTTTATTGGCCTGTTAAGAAGAAATTTCTGAAGGGAGTCCATGTCCTGACTTCTCTTGTCGATCTTGGACAGCACAAGACATTTTTATGGTCTGAAATAGTTTGGCCACATAATAGAAGGCCCTCTTCTTGAGTACTGGACAGAGAATTTAGTAGAAACAATCGGCCTGTTCAAAAAATATTAATCTTCGAATCCGAATTTGTATTTGTACTGGCTAACATCAGAAGATATGAATACTATTTCCTATGTCTACATAAAACTCTTCCGTGGCAAAATCATGAGGTCTTTATTTTTACTTTACATAGGCTATATTTTACATGCAAATATTTTCATTAAAACGAATATATTTATTCTGATTGCTGATTTTGAATGAAGTGTTTACATAATACCCTAAACTCGAACCCTAAAATCTCTCTGTATACAGTCAAGCCGGAAAGTCTGCACACCCCTTTCACCTTCTCCACGTTTCATTACATTACAGACTTATTCTA
>JAOUQW010000030.1:4906286-4929568 GCA_028565825.1 Olivaichthys viedmensis | reverse complement strand
GTCAGCCATGATACAGCGCCCCTGGAGCAGGGAGGGTTAAGGGCCTTGCTCAAGGGCCTAACAGTGGCAGCTTGGCGAAGCTAAGGCTTGAACCCACGACCTTCTGATGAGTAACCCAGTGCCCTAACCACTGAGCCACCACTGCCCTGTGACATGTCAGCCAATATCTTTGAAAAGGTCAATATCTTTGGGTCAATTATTTACTTTGAGTACCCAGATTGTTTCAAAATCAATTTTGAGACAGTGAGAGAAAAAACCTAGGACAAGTTTGAAAAGTGTTCATAGATTTTCATTCAATACAACTTACTTAATTATATACAGAAAAACAATAAGCTATACAAAAACACTTATCTCACAGAGGTGCAAACATGAACCGAATATCACGTCTCAAGATAAACGCAGTAAAATATATACTTTTTTTTTTTTTGGAAATGAGTAACGACCCCAGTGGCCAATTTATATATATATATATATATATATATATAATTCCATAAGTCCATATGAGTCTATTCAAAAACATACTATTCCAATTTTACAAAAATTGCCCACGCTAAGCCTGTAAAATGTCTTCTGAAAGCTGATTGGAAAATGTACATTACATTTAATGTAAATTGCATGAAATTTAGGTGTTGTCTACAGCGCCACCATTAGGCCAATGCAGCCTCCCTCACTTGCATGTTGTTTTGTTGAGGTTCGACTTATCCTCTACCTCGAATCACTCTATTGTAAGGTATAGGCCTTTGTTGCCATTCTTATACCTCCCACACCACTTCGATCTAACACATCTGAGTTAGCTAGGCTCACCAGGTCCCGATGCCGAGCGTGGGCCCTTGCAGGTACAAGGTTGAAGAGGTCTTCCGGTCTTGGAGTGGGTCCCGTCGGTAGTAAGGATTTTTTAGTTAAAAAAATAGAGTCTTTATTTCTAAATGATTAAGTTCCAATAGTTTCTTATAGGTAGATAATTAAAAAGGAATTTATTGGAAGTTAATTTTTGTTTTTCTTTCCACTTCTGTTTTTCTTTCCACTTCTGTTTTTCGGCCACTTCTGCTTTTCGGCAGGTGAGCGTTCTGTATGATCCAAGTCAAAAGCTGCTTAATTCTCTTTATAATCGTGCATGAGGTGATTAAATCCTTTTACAAGTTCATCTAGTTTTGATATCTTACAACAATGTGTAGTGGGGAGATACTGCTCCTTCCTGCCAAATTTGGTATTTCTAGGCCTTATAGTCTCTGCTGTCAATCACATATTAGCAGAGCATTAGAAGAAAAAGAAGAAGAAGAAATCCTAATAAAAACAGGGGCCCAGTCTGAAGTGTTTGGACCCTTAAATAAATATTACATCTTAAGTGATGAACAGCATGCAGGAATTCCCATTCTCATTCTTCTATTAGGTATGTTCTTAATCATGACACTATGACAGATGCATAGAATTACAGTTTTTACTGAACTGTGCTTCAAAGGGAGCAGGTTTAAAATTCATGCTTGAAATTTCATACCACTCCAACTAACAGTCTCATGTGGCCAAAGAAAAACAAAGATGAAAATTTTGACCATGCTGCACATTCTGTGCAGTCCTTCAGAGCTCTAGACATTATAGTGGCTGGATCAAATGGTGCCATGTCTGATTGGTTTAAACTGAAACAGAATTGTGCATATGGTTTCCTTAGCACTGGCACACCTTTTCATCTCCCTCTCACTCACTGTGTGTCTATCTTCCAGCTGTAGATTGTAGGGTGACTGTGTGTAGGATCACTGTTATTAGGGGAGAGGGGTAATGAAGGGCTAGGGGAGCAGACATCCTGCAGATGGGGATTAGGTTGCAATGGCTTATTCAAGCAGTTTGAATACAGATATAACAGTAGTCAAACTACATGGTATGTAAAAACATATACATATATATGTTGAGCAGAATTGTGTGACTTTATTCATACGTCTTCCTGGTCCTATTCAAATATAAGCCAAATGTATTTAATATTAGATAAATTTATCTTGACATTCATTAATGTCTTATAGCCACATATTAATAGGTAACAGCAATTATGAGCTCCTAATACAAAACCCAGACAGGTCATTTTGATTATTCATATTGGTTACTCTGGCTAGAATATTTAATTTTGGATACCCCTAGTGTCACAACTCCTCTTCTCTTAACAATCTGTCCTTCTGGAGAGTTTATTTTCTGCTCGAACACACCAGATCCATGTAACCAAGTTATTGAATATTTTAATATCATGGCCAGGTGAGTTAAATTGTGGATATAATTAAACCCTGTACGTTGGAAGATCTCATATTGATAATTTCTCGTGGCAATAATATTCATGAAGATAGCATGTCCATTTCCAAACCAGCCTTGTCCTTTGGTATTATCTTTACTTAGTGAAAGAGAGAGAGACAGTAGTATGTGGGTTATATAGCTGTGGAGGATCACAGGTGCTGAAGATGAATAATAGTCCTGCTACTCAGAGGAGGACAGATGCAGGGGTCTGGATCCTTTTGTCCTTCAGTCTAGTATAAACATCCTTTGGACTGATGGGAGCTTTTACATAAAGAGGCAGGACTCTGTAAATTGGTTATGCTTCTCTGACTGTTTATATATGGTATGAGAGCATGCCTGGGTTTTACAGAGTCACACCAAACATGCATAGCCAATAGTGCATTTATGAACAGCAGAGGAGAAATTAGTGCATTAGTGAGTAGACTTACAATACGGTTGGTGTGTGAAAATCAAAAACACTGGGGAAACCATTTGAGGTCAGTGTGGTAGTTTTTAAATAATTTATGTAGTTTGACAAATTAGAAAAAAGGGTCTGTCATAGGGTTCTACATAGAACCTTTAAGGATTCTCCCAGAGGGACAAACCGAAAAAAACCCTTAAGGGCTCTAGTTTTAAACTTTTTTTTTCTAAGAGTGTACAAGACATCAGGCAGTTCATCAAGGCAGTCTTCTATTTTACTAACTGAATTACAATGAGATCATATCAAAGCTCAATAACAATCCAATGTCGTCCAATGTAGTTTAAGAAATGTCATGGTGATGTTCCATCCCCATAGCTTTCTGAAGTAACTGTGTTCTCTTCCTCTCATGTGAAAACTGTATTAGATGACACTTCAATGACACTCAAAGGTGGGAGAGCTAATTATTTCTCTGTGCTGCATTTGTGGCCGCGGGCTGGAGGCTCATGTTCTGTGTGTGTTTGGAGAGCTGCTCCCTAAACGCCGCCGGTGCCTCGGGCACAAACTCGGCCTTTCAGAGTTGAGACGCGTGTCTCGGAAGACTGAGGACAAAGATACAAGTGGACCAGTCAGGAGGAAAAGGAAAAAGATAGGAAAAAGCAAAGAGAAGATAATACTATAATAGCCAATAGTCAGTATAAAATCAGTCTAATGAATATGGCATTGAGCAGCATAACAACAAGCACAGTACCAGATGGAAGAGATGACTCTTTATGTGACCTCAATCCACCAGGGAACAGAAACCCTACAGTGTTGAAAGTTTGTTTGGGAATGATTGGTCCTCGAGCTGCAACACATTACTTTTAAGTGTTAGTGCCTTGATGGGGCATCAAGCAAAATTGTAACAGTTTCAGTATGGGTTCTACTACTGGGATTCAGGTTCAAACTCGGGCTATGCCGTAAAATATTTTTTATTGGCAGGAGAAGATGATAGGGTTCCTCTCTCCCTACTGTTTGCAAAATACTAGTAAATTGGGTGGCGACGTTTGACTTTGGTCATGGCAAATTTCTAGATGTGGGTACAGGCATAGAAAAAAGTATTAGCACTGTAAATAGAAAAAAAAAAGAAAGACGGACAGAAAAAATGGCAAGGAATATAGCACATAAAGCACACTTATGCAGGTGACAGATGACGCATGAGTGAGAAGAGAAAAACAGCAGCTTAGAGAGGCGATTGAATAGTGAGGGAGAGGGGGAGGGAGGAGAGAGAGAGAGAGAGAGAGCTTGGCTGGAGTCCATGTTAGCAGCAGGGGAGTGGAGCAGTCAGTAGGGGAGGATCACAGAGTGGCACGTGGAGAGGCAGTATTTCACCGAGCTGGAAGAGATACAGAGCTGCGGAGGAGGAGAGAGAGAGATAGGGAGAGAAAGAGAGACAGAGGGAGAGAGAGAAAAGGTAGAGCCAAAAGACAGGGCTTCTTCTTCGTAGTAAGACAAGTGAGCAGTACACCTCGAGCTCTCCAAAACCAGCACAGCCCTTGACTGACACACACTCATGCGTGCGCACACCCACACCCAGCGCGTTTGAGTTTGTGGAATGCGCCTGCTGTGGTGGAGACTGACAGGGCAGTCAGCCAGCGTTGAGTCACAGCACTGCGCTTTCTATAGAGGAACGCCGGCTGCGCCCTGGAAACACATACAAAAAGCTTTGCACATTCAATACACACTGAATGCTAGGGACATAACACAGATACCTCTACACCCAAGGATTTATGAGCTGTGATGCACCAGTGACTGCATGCTCACAGGAACTGGGGCTGTCATCTCTCCGCTGGAAGATGGATGCTGCTTGTCCTGGATGGTAGGGACTGAGGGACATTTCAGTAGGAGTGTGTATACGGTACGTGAGTGCGAGGATGGCGGCATGGACTCTTACCCTTGCACTTTGTGTGGCTCTGTGGAGCAAGACTTCTGTGCAAGGAGCGAAAAACAACTATCCGAGACTACGGCTGTCCCATAAAGGTAAGAAGGCAACAGGTGTGTGCGTGTGTGTATGTGTGTGCGCCTGAGAGTGCCTAAAAATCTGATCAGTATAACCGCATGAACTGTAACTGCTTATTTGCATTAAAGTATAAGCATGTAGAAAAAATGTGAGTTAGTTTCTGGTTGAGTGGGCCTAATGATGCGGGTGAGTGGGTTTTAATGCAGAGCTTCCGCTTTTCTTTATGCATGCTGAACAGATTAACAGGGTGAATATTTTACAAGGTTTTTCTCGCTCTGTCATTCCACATTTCCTAGATGATCCTTCATCAGAGACAGGTGGATCTATAGTGAACTACGCCTCAGAAAAGATGTAATACATATTTGAGAATGATCTACATTGATTAAAAATAATAACTATCCTTAATTCAGACAGCAGTAGTTTAGAGTCTTTACCAAGTTACCCTTTCGCATCTCTTGTATGTTATTACTTATCATTTATGTAGTGTTTCTAATGTCTTCGTGTTTTGCCTCTGTTGTCTGTTGTACTTTATTGTTAACAGAAATCTGATATATGGGAATATATGGAGTTCCATTATATGACATACAGTATATTGACATATATAGTTATATACATTTAACTTAACAGACATAAGATATATGGCTTTTATTTGAAATGGACCATTTTCAAATTTGGGACATATACAGTATTTACAACATATTTAAATATATACAAACATAAATGTTGTAGATATATGATCATTCATATGCTGGTTTAGGGGTTAAGATTTGAATTTAAAAGTGATCGGCCATTACATTAATATGGACAGGGTCATTAACTTTGCAACTAAAGTGAAGACTTTCATTGTGGCACTTTTGATTACATTCCCTGAATATTCAGTGTAAGCCATGCAATAAACATACTTACTGTACTATTATTTAACATGTTGTTGTAGACAATTGTTTGATATATATATATATATATATATGTATATTATATATAAACATTGTTATATAACAGCATATTGTTTTTTAAATCAATCCAATTATATCATCCACATACTGTATGTGTCATCCATATATAATTTATGCTGTATATGTTTATGAATTGTCTGCACACATTTGTTAACTGCATATAAGTACATAGATGTTGAAATATGTACCCATGCCCTATATCAGATTTCTGTAGACCTGTAGCGAATCCCAATTCCACCAACATCTTGATGTGGCAATAAAGAATCTTTAATCTTGAATCTTAAATATGCAAGAAGAGAGGGCAATAGAATATAAAGTGTAATATATGCAAAGTCTCTCCCAATTTAGCAGTCAGTTCATACAATCACTTCAATATTATTCATTCAGTACACTTAGTAACTCATAGATTTTCATTCAAAACAACTTACTTAATTATGTTTAAAATGTAATCAATGATGGCACTTTCTGAATATATTACAGCTCTTACTGAGATGTGAATGGTTTAGATGTAGTCACTTTGACTCTCATAAAGAAGTCAAGTTCTGTCTTTTATTGTTGTTTTTCCTCTATGTCATGGTGGTTGAGCTTCTACAATGTGGCTTTCTTTACACTTTAGAGGTTCAGTGACAGAGCATCAGCCACTCACTTTGTTATGTTGGTGTCTATCTTGGGTGTTTATAGTATAAAGATGAGGGCAGTCTTTGTAGATATATTCACAGCCTACCATTAGATAATCCTCTCTCTCTCTCTCTCTCTCTGATCGCTTAGCTGTGGCAAGAATGTCATATAAAAATCCACACTGCAAATATGGTCATGGTTGAGATCATGTGTGGAATGTAGATACTTAGTAAATAATTATTTAGCACGTCTGTCATCTGTGCACTTTACCTGCTTGTGGGGATTGGCAGGCTTTCTGAGGTCTGATGATCTGCATCATCTTACTGGTGAAATATCAGCCTTCTGCTTGGTTTTACAATATGGTGGATGGTGATACGATGAAGTAGTAGAATCATTTAATACCTATGAGTCATGCAGGCCCACAGGCACAGGTAACGTGTGTATCATGACTGACATGCTCAAAGGAAAAGCTTTTTCTTCCTGCCCGAAATACACGATTCTCTCATCTCTCACCTTCATTTCACTCTTTTTTATGTCATTGACACCAACGCTTTCTTTCTCTCTATGTAAAACAGTCTATCTTTTACTGTTTACTTCACACCCCATTTCTCACTTGTTCTCTCGCTCTGTTCTCTGCATGCCTGAACTGATAAATCGTGCTTCGCTAAAGCAGAGAAGCGTGTTTGTCGTGCATCCTATCATTGTGGTATGAAAAACATCTTGGCTTTTATAGACGTTGTCAATCTGTTGCCTGTGCAAACAGCCAAAATTCTTCAGCTTGTACTGAGGGATTCACAGACCTTGGAGGCAGTTACAGGAGGGAGCTGTGCGGTTAGTTTTCATGGGTTTCACCCTTGAGATATTAATATGTCTTAAATTATAGTCTGATTGAAAACAGGGAGGTAATGTCAGTCAGCTTTGCTATAATCTGTCAGCAGCTGCAGAGTGCAAATTTAAGTGTTTGCTGTAGGAGACCCAACAAAAACCTGTGGCAATGTGCCTTTAGGCCTAATTTAGATTAATTAGACGTTCTTACAGTCTCTCTATTTTCCTAGTGCAGATTTTCTGTTTCCCAACTTCCTCCACTTCTGATCTTTGATTGCAGTTCCGTTTGCCATCTGATTGCTGTTTTTAAAGTGAAATGTAATTGGATAGCACCTTTCAGGGTATAGTTTGCTATGTCACATTCTCACAGACATTAATTATCCCCGTCACTTCCCATTAGAGAAAATCTATTAAAGGATCTGAGATAAGCCTTATTGGGTGTTGTCTTGCGATGCAAAATTACATCGGTATAGTTTGAGGATAGGTTAAGCAATTTTGTTTTGTCAGAGAAATCTCGAAGATAATCTCTTTTGGGGCCTTTGGCCAAAGAGAAAAGGCAAAGATTTGAAAGTGACTCTTCCAAAGCTTCTAAAATTGTTTTATGAGCACATAACTCTAGTTTGGGCAAGGCTCGCCAATCAAAGTTCTTAATGCAAGGATTTCATTGCTCAATCTCCCTGATTAGATCAAAACATAGACATGTGGCAGGCTGGCTTGCAGCTCTGTGGAATCCATTAAGGAAACAAAGACTATATAGAGCTAACATTTGTTCCAGTTTTATCCTGAAGAAATGATAATGACCTTATTTACAGGGTCTCATTTGCAAGAATTCACATGAACCAAAAAACTGTATGAAGGGCTACTATTGATTAAGGTTAAGTTGAGGTGTGGGATTAGTGTTTGTAGGTGTTCCTTCAACATTATTTGTATGAAATCAAAGAAAATCTCTATTGTTTGTTACACGTTCTACAAACTTTATGGTAATTAGGGTGGTGTGAGGCCAAACACAAACAGGCACAATGTGTTGATCAATTGTTTCTGAACAGTTTTGGAAACTAAACTTTCATAATCTATGATTATGAAAGTATTAAGTCTTTGGGGGTTGTTTCCTGGGTGGATATCCATGTTAGATACTCAGGGGTAAATAGTTTCAGTTTAAGTCGGTACAAACATAGCTTTGAGGTTGGATATAACCACAGGAGTTGATGAGCAAGCTCTGCAGTGTTTCTAGTTAACAAATGGTTTCTTTCAACATAACAGATAAACAAGTTCTGTTAAAGAGGAATGAATCATCTCAATTTGAGGCATGAAAATTGTTTGCCTCAAATACTCAAAAGCATGCCAATGGTACATTCCGGGACAGACGGTCAACTCTCATCTACACTCCGGTATTTTCTAGCGTATGAGATCGTGAGGCTGGATTCCTTTCAGACTACTGAATTCATTTTTTAAAGCTTAATCTCAATTACAGCCTCTTCTACCGCAGCAACCGGGTGGTTAAATCTCTTAAAAAGAGCTGTACATTTATCCCTGAGTGAAATTAGTTTAAATCTTCTCCAAACATTATTTCAAAACATTTCCACCTGGTTCTGCAGAGTGGAACTCTGCTTTAGGTGATGTCACGCTGTTATGACAGAGTTAGAGTTTCGTGCATTACCTTGTGTAAATAAATCTCTCTGGGTGTACCACAGCATCGCTGACCATTTACCTTTCACAAGATTTAAACACAAAGCTTCCAAAAGCTCTCCAGAGCTTTCAGTGTGTTCCAGCTACTTATGAGGAGCCAGTTTCGTAACATGCATCCATAATAGTTAAAATAGTCTTGTCCTGCTGAACCAGTAACAATTTTGCCTACCATTATTTAACATGCATCTGATTTTGTTTTACCAAGTTTTAAAGTGCTGCAAACTCAGATAAAGATTTGATTCTGATTAAGAGCATGAGCTGTTGTAAAGTTTGCTGACATTTGCTGTATTCAGAAACATAGATAGCTTCATACAGGCTACATTTCTAATAACTGGCTTATCATCATTACTTATGTTGTGCTAAAAATCTGTGCTGTACTACCTTCTGCCAAAGAACTAGAACCCAAAATCTGTCCTCTGTGTTATTTTACAGAACTTTTGGCTGTCATGCAGATGGTAGCTTGTAGCATTGAGGTCTGTGCTTCATTTTAATCTCTGTTTTAAATTGATAGTATAACAACCCAAAAGGCAGCTCAGGTTGCATGTAGGTTGAAGCTGTAATTGCTAGTGCACCACCCCGGTCTGAGCTGTAATTTTAAACCAAGCTTTAAGTCAAATAAAGAGCCCATCTATGTTCCTGATGTTTTTAAATTATTTTGCTCAGAGTCATTTTCTTAAAAGGCAGTGGATTGGGGAGTGCCAGTCCAACAAAGGCTATCTGTATTTGACTTTGACTGTATATATATATAATTTTTCCTTAAATCAACTGTTTAAAGGGCGATATATAATTTTAGATTATAAACCATTTCATATACTTCTATTAACTGTGAAAGCAAGCTGTTTGGTGTTCTGTTCTGGTGTAATCAATACAACAGATTTACTTTTCGGCATCTCAAAGTGCTCCATGCCAATTTCCTGTCCTGGTCAGTAAATGAAAGGAGGAGGATCTTCTTCCTGTCTGCTGTGAAATTAGATGTATGTTGTTTCCTGACACTGCTACAGTTAATTAATTAAGTACTAAGGACAGTGATGGGTTCATTCTGACTGCAGCTCTGACCTCTTACACATTGGCACAAGGACACATCCAGCAGATCAAACTCTCTCTCTTTTTGTTATTACACCACCCCCTCTCTTTTTCTAAGCATGTCTCCTGTGAGCTAAAAGAGGTCTATTTACCCAATAAGCCCATCACTTCCTTTCAAACATGGGAGTTAAGCAGTCGTCATGGAGACAGCTTTGTGGAGAGAGAAAAAGCGTGATATATATATATATATATATATATATATATAGAGAGAGAGAGAGGTAGAGATCATGAGTTTGCTTTAAACATCACAGCCAGTACAATCAATAGGAGACAAAGTGGATCCATACATATTTGGATTTAAGGAAGACTTTCTGCCTGAAGCAAAAGTGTATTCTGAATTAGACGTTTAAAGAACAATGCAAGCTTAGATGAGCCTTTATCCTTAGCTAGGCTCTTCACATAAAAAAGCCACCAATCACTATAAAATGAAGATGTGAATACTAAAGTCACTTTCAATCATGTGTGTGAAGGTCGTTCCACCCTGTCTCTCCTCTTCTCATTAGATCTTAGATCTTCTCCTCCAGTTCACCTAAAGCTTCCTTGTCCTTCAGTTCCCCATCTTCTTGTCAACAGCACCCCACCCATTATCTTCACACTCATGTGGCATTCATTTGGGTCATGACATCTCATACAGACACTTTACAAAAGGCCATAATGAAGATGGAGTAATCGTCTTTGACGCTGACGAGACTTCCATCTGCCTGTTCTCCCACAGGGAACCAGAGTGCCAGGGAATATTCAGACTTTAGGCTGTTTTTTCTCCTCTTTTTTGAGAAGAGCATTCAAACCACTTGAATGCACAATGCTAAGAGCCCACTTTCCACTCCAAGTCTTCTGCTGTCTCACTAGTTTTAGTGACATTTCCCCAGAGACGGCATTTAAATAAGCCTAATCATCTTTATGACTGTGAGTGGATTGCAGAGTTGCATCAATCACCAGGTTACTTTCACTGAAGGGCAATTTTCTTTATGACCCACAAAGATTTACAATACGGTTTTAGAGTTCTGAAATCAATAACTCATTTTAATGAAAGACTTACCCTTGTTAGCCCATGTATTCTTCTTCCTCCTTTTCCACTTTGTCATTGTGTCACAGTGCCGAGACTTTTTCGGTCACAGTTGTGTATGGGAATAAAGAGTGTATTTATATTTTGTGGGGATAATTCTCTTTTGGAATCTTTCAACACCTTGACTGCACATGTTAAACGTTTCCTTTTTTAAAATTTATTTATTTTTTTCATTTGAAGTGGGATTGGAGCAGACTTTGGTACTTCCAAGACCCATTTCTTTTAAGCTTCCTCAGAGCTCACAGGGAACATTTCCATCCCAGGTGTAGAAAATGATAGGGAATTAAAAAGTGGAAATTCCCTTCCTCAATCTTCAAAGCATTCCATTCTACGCGTGTATGGGCAATGCATATTATTTTAAGTGGAAATATTCATTCAGATCATATAATCAAAGTCTTTAATGTACTGTATGTGAGAGATGATTTGCAGTCTTTGCTGTATGCCAGTGGTGCCAGGTCTAAATAGAAGAACATAGAAATTGTAGCATACACGATTTTCTTCATAACTGCACCCTTTGTTACTATAAACCATGGTTGAAAAAGTGAATAAAAGGCAGTTGAACCCCAGACAGTGTGCAGACATACTGAAACAATTTTGTGGTTTGGACAATAAGGTGTAATATTAAGTAAAATTGTATTTCCTTGTTTCCACTGTATGATTCTGTGACTACATCTTGGCTTTTATAGCTGTACCTAATAAAATAAACTGTTATATACTGTGAAATTAACCTTATAAAATATTTAATAATGTTCTTCTGGAAGAAATAATGTTGGATTCTGTAAGGTTTAATAGATTTGGCTTGAACGTGTAGTCACAATGAGAAATTGAATTCTAAATCCTTTTTAGGATTCCTAATCTAGTCTAATTGTTAGCTGTAGTCACATATTTAGTGAATTTGGATCCAAGTGCGAACAAAATGTGTTAACAAAATGTAAATAATATTTAAACAAGCATAATTATATCCTGTTCTAGTTATGTTCTAAAAAGAGCCAGGCTCTGTTCTCCTTCAGTTTGTCTTACATAAATCCCTCGCATGTATCTCTCTCTTCCTCCCATCTGACTAGTAAAGCTAATCAATTGATTGACACATGCCTCCTGCTTCTAGAGGAGGCGCACAGGCACTGTGTGTTTGTACATCTGTCAGTCACTTCAGTTAGCGCTGTATCAGAACAGCAGGGAATCAAGGTTTATCTTGTAGCAATTGGGAAACAGCAGCTGAGTGTTATTTTTAGTTCTGATGGTGTGTGAAGGTGGAATATCTGTCTGGATGTCCATCATCATTAGCATGAGCCACAAGCAAGAATAGGTGAGCAGGGTGAAAGGTCGCATGTGCTGATAGGGTATTTTCCTACATAAATACAGTGCAGCCATGAAGGATGCACTAGGCTACAGAATGATTTTAATAAATAGTGGATCATCATTTATGTAAACCAGTAAGACAGCATTCTCTCATGGATTGCGCAAGCTCCATTGAGATCGTATACTCCCTCTTCCCTCTCTACTCATATCTCTCCTCATAACAGTGTGTGATATCAGCATGTCGAGTCTCTGTGCTCTCCAACTGTGTCACAACAGCCTTTAAAGAGGCTATAATAGCTTTAATCTCTCCTTCTCTATCCACTATACAAAGACAAAACACCTCACTGTGCAATGCTGGGTTGGAACACTGTTCCATGATGGCAATGAAATCAGATTGCAGAATTATGCCAGGTATTCCCCATGACGTTTCATGCAGGAAGGATTCCTTTAGATAAAGTGAGAATGTGGCTTGTAGTTTAGACTTGGCACATAGTATCTGATTAATATTGTAGGGTTTTTATAGGATGCGAAACCAGAATCAATATATTATATATCTAGCATGCAGCAGTCATCAGACCATTTGATTGTCTCAGGTATGCCAAGGTGTGAATGGAAAAGGTTTGTTTCTCCAATAATATTAATACAGTTTAAATGTGCAGCTGTTAGAAACATCCATTGTCCAACACATGACTTGTTCCTGTGTGGTAAACACTAAATTAACAGTGTCTTTGTCATGGTAAAACTCAGAATGGAGGGTAACTCTGATCCCCACCACAGTGTATATACACACTAGGTATGTGCCAATAATCAGTGTTATGATTGTTAATGTGGACACTTCTAAGTACTGTCATGACCTCTGTGTTCCATTTAGGAGAAGGCACTATTATGGGGCAGCATTTGTGCTTCTATTTAGAAAGGACTTTAAAAAATACTCCTGCATTTTTCAACCTAATCTCTATCTACCACATCTGTAGCATATGTGCAATTGCTAAGGAAAATAATTTCGACACGTTTACCTGTACTGAGAAAAACCTGTTTACTCAAACTCACTTGAAATAGAAGTTTAAGGGCAGTTGTTGAATTCCATCAATGGAGCAATCTCATAAATTCTTCAGTCAACGGTATTTGTAAATGAAGCTCTAAATTTGTATCCTTTCAAAGGTGGGGGTACTTATTAGGGAAAGATTTGTGCTTATGCATTAGCAACACACTTGTGTAGCCATGATTGCTCATGGATACCAAAATGCCTTAGGAAAAGTGTAAATAACCCGAATTACTTTTTACTGTATTTCTCCAGTGTTGGAAAGTTGGTTAAAATGTCATAAGAACAGCTTTGGTAAGACATTCCCTCATATCTGTCTCATCCTAAAATCTCTTTTGTTCTTTATTGCAATTTTGAATTAGTGTTAAATAGTTACGTATTTATAAAAGTTTATTGACGGAATGTAACAACTGACTTTAGACTTCAATTATAAGTGAGTTTTGAGTTTTCTGTTCTTTTCTCAGTACAGGAAATTCTTTTCTGTGGTAAACGCTCATATGCTACAGATGCGGGTGGATTGAGATTAGGTTAAAAAAACACTGAAGTATTCTTTACTTATTTTGAACATATTTGAACAGCATCATTGAATGTACCCCCATAATTCTGTTTACCAGTTAATAGTTCCATCGATGTTTGATAAACATAGTGGGCAGAGCTTTTGCAGTTGCAATAATTTTGTAAACTGTGACAAAAATTTAAGGCAGTTTTCATGGACTGAAACTTCAACACACACCTCCACACACACACACAAAGTGAGAGAGAGAGAGAGAGAGAGAGAGAGAGAGGGAGAGAGAGAGAGATAAATAAATCCACGTATTGTCTTGCCTCATGTAGAAGTAATTGCTGAGAGGAAGAGAGGCTTGGCTGGTTAATTTCCTCTGGACGGCAGGGAGAACTCTGGGATAGGGAGCCATGACAAACCTAATTTGGCACAGGCAGACGGTACAAATAACACCAGCTACTGAGAATCATACAAGCCATACCCAAGACAGGGAAGGGTCTGCTGGTGTTCTCGAGAGCCCCAGAGGTATCATCTCTACAGGGCCATCTGGACTCCAGAGCAGAGAAATCCCTTGCCATTTGGTCCACAGGAAATCATCTCCTCTGGACTTCTGATCAGAGCAAAAATCCTTCACCTCTCAAGACCCGCAGAGACAGAGACTCAGAGACTGTTTATGATGCTGTTCAGTTTAATTATGGGGAAAATATTACAGATGTGTGTGTGTGTGTGTGTGTGTGTGTGTGCACCAAGTGTATGTGGAGTGTCCTTCTCTTTCTAGGCGTGAACACTTACATATTTATGAGGTGCAAGGCCAGAGGTCAACATAGTAAAATCATTAATCAAGCTGGGTTTAAAAAAAAATTATAATTAAAAACAATATTTTAGCTCCAAGTGAGCAGGGTTTACTTTGTGTGTGCATATTAGTCACACACATTGTGATTATCTGATTACACAACTAATAATGGTTAAAAGTATAGAAAGTAGACAATTATTATTATTAAGTGCTAAGTAGCATTAATGCTAGAATCTCTTTCTTTCATAACAGCAGAAAAGAAAGGTTGTTGCAAAGGCATCTCCAATCAATTAGAATATCCCTTTTAAGGGCAAAAAGGGAGAGTTCTTTTTATGGTGGAGGAGAAAATGAATATGGGTATTGATTTCTAAGACCTGCAAATCTGATGAGTGACCTTGAATAATTTACTTTTTCATTGGCGTGGTGGGCAGAAATATTGAATGCTTTGTCACCACTGAAGAGGGTTATTGCTTATTCTGGCAATTTCCACAGTCCAGACATTCAGTCTGTGAGAGTAAATGCAAAGATAATGTTTCCAAGTGTAGCCTTAGCCTTATGATAATCACTGAGGTTAGTGAGTTAACAAAGTCAGTATGGTAGGAAGTAACAGCCACCTGAGTTCCCAAATAATCTTCATTTTTTCCATCAGTCTCTTGATTAAGCATTGTGTGCTTTTACTCTATCTCTAACTTAAATTAATCTTTACTGCTCACATTTGCTTTATGGACCTACAGACCACATCATACAACATCAAACAGCAAGGGAAAGGGTCACATAATGTAGGATTTACTGTATGGCTCTTCCTGTTAGATAGAAAGATTAAATAAACTCAAAGTGACAGATAAAAGAGAGAAGTTCCTTTCCTCTCTGGGATGAAAGCACTTCCCTATCTGTGACAGCTGATAGCCCCTGAGTGAGGGGAATATACAGGGGAGTAGAGAGACAGAGAGAGTGAGAGAGAAAGAGACAGAGGGCCTGGGCAGCACATGTGGATAAGGATTTAAGGGGAGCACTGAGTCATTTCCATTTCAATCTATATCCCATTAGATATGCATTTCCTGTATTAAACTACTGAATAGATGCTTCACCCAGTCTTTCCGTCTTCAGTGCTCTTGTGGATTGCAGGCTTTATCTCATTTATTGCCCCCAAGGACAGATGCAGAATTTGTTTCTGAACAAATCCATGCTGCTTGCACAATGTTAATAACAGTGTAAATATACACAAACCCTTAAACAGTCAGCAGTAGCATACAATATGACAAGGAAGGACAATGCTTTCAACAGAGTTGAAAATGCTTGCTAAAGTGATACTGTATATATGTGGCAATTTTAGTACAAATATGGTTGATTGGATGAGTTGTGTTTTAGTTAATTGGTTGAATTAAAGAGATAAGTGCAATTTGAAGCATTAAGCATTCTGCAAAAAACGGTCAGATCACCCAGAGCAGTGTGGCCTTGATGCTGATTTTAATGAAGGGTGTCAGATTTCCTTTTGGAGTTCTTCTTGCTCTACCCCTCCCCTGAAGACCCTAATGGTATGACCCTTGCTAGGCCTGGAGCTCTCCGTCAATTTCTATTATGGTGAGGTTCAAACGCTCATTGCCTTAGGGAGAATTTAAGGTTTGCTTTTGGCTTGTGGTGGGACATTTGTTAGGTGCTGTTTGTTCTAGCTGTACTTCCCCCTTCATAAACAGTAATGACCCGCATGCCTCTTCATCACGACTAGAGCTGATTAATGGAACACAGCAGGACATGTTGTGGTGGATGGCCCTTTTAATGCATCTAATACGTACAAAGCCTAGAGTAGAGTCCGTCTAATTTATCTGGCTTAAATTACTGTCCTTGGCTGTATTGATGCCACAAGGATGAGGTCGAAAAAATAGATGAGTAAGAGGCTTGTAATGAAATGAAACAGAAGATAGTCCCCTGGGATGTGGCCTATATATTATGTACTCAACATACATAAACCAAACAGCAAATCAAATAAACATCAATAAGGCACTTGAGTCAGAGAGTGGAAAACGTGGATCAAGCAGAATAAATGAATAGCAATTATGCCTATTGTTGTTCTTATGTTTCTCGTAGTAATTGTCCATATGTATTAGGCGGGTGTGCCAGAGATTTTACCTTAAGGTATGTAACACTATTAGCCTTAATTTCTTGGACCTCTTTTCGTCTTCAGTCATCAGAGAGAACTCATCATCAGAGAGAACTTATCATAAAGGGAAACATCACATGGATAGTGTTAAGGAGAAAAATGTTGAGAAAGTCCAATCATATCAACAATGTATTAAAAGGAAACGTTATCATCAAATACTGTTTGAAAAAAGACAGGTGCATCATCATAATTGCACTTTCTATACTTACTCTGAGATGAATATAGTAGTCAAAATCTATCTATCTATCTATTTATCTATCTATCTATCTATCTATCTATCTATCTATCTATCTATAATCTATCTATCTATCGATCTAGCTAGCTTTTTTTCCTTTTTATCTGTCTTTCTGTCCCCTGCAGGGATGTTACACACTATCCGTCCACTAAAGCAACTGGTGATCCTCTGAAATAACCAGCTCAGCAGGGAGCAGCCTCTGGCCATGTCTGTGTGTGTGTGTGTGTTACCCAGTAAAGTATTGGTCTGATATTTTTCAGGCAACCTGAGACCCTACAAAATCGCCAACAGATTTTGTAGGAACAGAGCATATGAACAGAGGGCCAACACAGACACACACACACACACACACACACAGACACACGCATAGAGGAAATCAGAGGGTCACAACTAGATTGGTTTAAACAACAGCCCGGCAGGAACCCAAATGCACACACACGCACATATCACACTCAGGAAATTAAGGGCAAGATGCCATAAGTTGATGACACCATACACCTTGTTTATCTGTTCTCTCAATCTCTCTCACACTGAGATGCTCCTCTGAGAAGCACTGTGCTTAACTGTGAGTTTAATTATGGCCAGACTAACCCTTCTGTTTCTCCAGCTGTATGTCACTCACTCTTGTCAGATAAACCTGTCATATTATGTGCTCTGATGTAGAGACAATACTCCAGACTCTCACAACACTGTCACGTCTCACCCTTGCTCCAGCATCCGCTTCACTTACAGTGTTCATTCCCTGTGTGCTTGTGTGTGTGTGTGCAGAGCTGTGGGAGTTGAACAGGACATGGGTGTTCAAGGCAGCAGAAGGGAGTCTGCAGCACTACAGTATGCTGCTGGATGAGACTCAAGAGAGGCTGATTATTGGAGGGAAAGACACACTCTACTCTCTTAACCTGGACAGAGTCAGTGCACCTCACAGAGAGGTAGGTGTGTGTGTGTGTGTGTGTGTGTGTGTGTGCACCAAGTGTATGTGGAGTGTCCTTCTCTTTCTAGGCGTGAACACTTACATATTTATGAGGTGCAAGGCCAGAGGTCAACATAGTAAAATCATTAATCAAGCTGGGTTTAAAAAAAAATTATAATTAAAAACAATATTTTAGCTCCAAGTGAGCAGGGTTTACTTTGTGTGTGCATATTAGTCACACACATTGTGATTATCTGATTACACAACTAATAATGGTTAAAAGTATAGAAAGTAGACAATTATTATTATTAAGTGCTAAGTAGCATTAATGCTAGAATCTCTTTCTTTCATAACAGCAGAAAAGAAAGGTTGTTGCAAAGGCATCTCCAATCAATTAGAATATCCCTTTTAAGGGCAAAAAGGGAGAGTTCTTTTTATGGTGGAGGAGAAAATGAATATGGGTATTGATTTCTAAGACCTGCAAATCTGATGAGTGACCTTGAATATTTTACTTTTTCATTGGCGTGGTGGGCAGAAATATTGAATGCTTTGTCGCCACTGAAGAGGGTTATTGCTTATTCTGGCAATTTCCACAGTCCAGACATTCAGTCTGTGAGAGTAAATGCAAATATAATGTTTCCAAGTGTGCGCGCATGTGTGGACACTCACTGATGAAGCTTTCAGCCTTTGGTTTATATACATTTGGTACACAACCATGCACTAATCTTTATTGAGTCCGTCTAGTTATTTGTTAATTTGTTAATTTAAAGGGTGGTTCAGGGTCTTAGTCCTAGAGCTGTATTCAAGTGTCTCAGAGCAGGAAATCAGTCATAATAAAATTCTGCCTTTATACAAATAGCCGGCCTGCCATCGTGCATCGGGGTAAACAATGGAACCCATATTAAAATGATAGTGCCACAAGAAAATAAAGAAGAGTATGTAAATTGTTTGTGTTCAACTTAGCTGCTGCAAATAAACAATGTGTGCACATACAGTACACATGCACATGTTAAACACTCGATACAAGTATAAAATGTCTACACAGATACACTCAGTAGGTAGAACTACCTGGGGAACATCAGCACAACTACTTAGTTACCGCATGATACTGTTGTAAAACCCCGGAGGAATTTAGTTCATAAACATCGACCCTACTCCTCACTGAAAACAAGTCTAAGAGCTGTGACTACTTTTGGTCATAAGTACACATTTTACATGATTCCTAGCAATAATTCTGAGAGGCTTCATAAATAAAGGCCCTATTCTCACTGAAATCCATATCATTGGGCATTGACTCCGATCCTCTGTGTGCCACTTTGGCTACTCAGAGAAGCACCTTTAGTGACAGACTGATACACCTACACTGCACCAAGGAGATCTATGTTAGGCCATTCCTATCCACAGCAATAAGACTTTATAGTGAGTCACATTACTGCCGGAGCAGTACCTGTCTCTTACTGTGTGATTAGTACTGTGGCATTGCACTGTTGGTTCCACTATTCTTGTACTTAGGAGTGACTCCATCACTGAGCAACCAACAATATAATTATGTGATCTACATGTGTGCTCACTGTCACTATCAACTGCTCCTTGCTGCTGTTTTTTCATGCTGCTATTATTGTACACTGTAAGATTATACAGTTGTTGTACACTGATGACATTTAAAAAGAACTACCTCATGGTAATACTGATGTCACTTAATAATAATAACTATCTTATGTTGTTACTTGGTGAAGACACTCACTTTGCACTTTTTGCAAAGATAGTCAATGTTAAATAGTCAATATATGCAAAGATATCAATCTTATATTATTCTTATGATATTCAATATTTACTTAATAGTCAGAATTTGTGTGCCTTGAAAATTGTCTTGAAAAATTTTGTTCAGGTTGTTTAAAATATTTACTTTTGTTTTATGTTGTGCACTATTATGTGTTCTTGCTACTGTAACCAGTAACACTCCAATTTCCACTGGGATCAGTAATGTTTTTTTATCTCATTTGGTTCATTGTATGTCTAAAGATAATGGGTGCATCATTACACTTTGCATTGAGTAAAACACAACTATTATAAATACTAAATTATTAAATAATTAATTTACACACACACACACACACACACACCACAATGGGATCAAGTGTTGTGCTTAATGTATTTATGTAGCTTGTTGTTCATAATTCCCTTAAGGGAAAACATTGACAAATCAAATAATCTTTATAATGGTATGGAAATGTGAATAAATATAACAATAAGAGGCTGAGCGTTATTATAGTGTTGCAGTAGTTTAAGAGCCTATAGTGAATTTCTCTTTGCATTGGTTCTTTAAAAAATCTTTGTTCATAAACAGGGTGGCTGTGTAGACGAAAAGAAAGAGACTAAAAGGGTGCATTCAACTCAGATTTAAACATATAAAAGGCTAATTAGGATGTTTTGCTCTAAAAGGTAGACATAGTTTCCTTGCTTTTGAGCATGGCTGTTTATTTAGTTTTGGTTAGAAGAGCACAGACAGTGTTTCAGTGTGGACCTGCCCATAACCTCAGGGCCTTTAAAACTACACAGCTAGGTTTCTGTTTCTGTGTTTAATTTTAATTTAATAAAGAATGGAAGTTTGGAAAATGTGCTGTCTAGTAGTCCATAGAGCAACACTGTTCTACAATGCGATCATTCACCTGAATTGACATAGCAGGAAACCATCAATGTTCTTCACAGTGACCTGGTGACCTGAGAAGTCTCTCTCTAATCTCTCTGTCTTAGATTCACTGGGCTAGCTCTGAGGAGCAGGTGGAGGACTGTCTCATGCAGGGCAGGGAAAAGGTAAATTGTTTTTCAGTGTGTAAAAAATAATGCTTTAAGTTTTGACTTGCTTTAAGGTGACATCTTGTAAAGTACATCTTCCTGTTTTTTCCCAGCCGGAATGTGCTAACTACATCAAGCTGATCCAGCCGTATAACAGCACTCACCTGTTAGCATGTGGGACTGGAGCCTTTAGCCCGGTGTGTGGCTACATCAGAGTCGGCCATGGAGCAGAGGTACTACAGCTTTTCTAAACTGCTACTGTGTGCTCATTTTTACATCCAGATGTCCATTAACTGAAACTTTAAATGGAACACAGGCAACAAATTTGGTTCATAAATACCTCACATACTTTCTTCATTTTCAGTATGACAGAAGGGATCTTTGAAATACTTTGAATGAAATAGTGAGCAATGCAGAGGGCAGATCATTTTCATGGTCAGATAAATATGGAGAAAACCTAGTTCTGGTGACTGGGCTAACATGAGCAAAGCAATGGTTTAAGGCTGAAGTTTTGGCCACAAAAGGAAGCAGATGGCCAAGACTGTTTTCAACACACGACCGCAGAATCGTTAGATTGTATGTGTGCATGAGGCAAATGGGTGTAGTTAGAAGTGGAGCAATGGTCAGTGAAATGCACTGGCTTTAGTCCTCTCTGGTGATCATTAAGAAACACGTGTCTTGGAACAGATGTCTTTTCCTCTGCTGGAGAATTTGTCATTGTGACTCATGAGACCTGAAGTATTCCGGTATTCCTTGCATCATAAAAACATGATGGAAACTTCTCATTCAACCACTATGTAGTCTCTTGTGTGGAACCATTGGTTAAAGCCACTATATATCCCTATAGGCTTACAGAGCTTTCTAGATTCCTTTTTAGCTTTTGATGCGACATGTGAGCATAAGTAATTAAGTAAAATTGATGACGTAACCCCAAGGTTTAGACTGATTCAATCAATGCTTAATGTAGGCATGGCCCTACTGTAGACCACTTCACACATACAGCAAGCCTGGGGCTTAAAAAAAAGAGTTTGTTTAGGCCTCAGTGATGGGACGTTTTTATCATTCTCACTCTGTTCAAATCCATGACTAAACATTTGAGCGACCAAAAACAAACAGTCTCATTTTCTCTGGAGAGCCCCAGCCAAATTACAGAGTGTCTAATCACAGGGAATGGAGGCTTATTTGAAGCAAAAGCAATGTTTGAAAGAAACATAAAAGACCAAGGGGTAAAAAGCTCTTTTCCATATGTTGAAGACCTCTGGCTGGCCTGAACCACTTTTACACAGTCATTCTATTGTGTTATGTCTCTCCTCCTACTGTGTTTAAACCTGTGTGGGACTTGTATAGGGGATGCCATGCTCATATGTTTTAGATTACAATAACCACAGCTAGAATTTGTGCTATAGTAGAGTCTAAAGTCTGAATCCACTACCTAGAACTGTTAATTTCATAATTTATCAAAAACTAATACACATTTTACTCAGTTGATACATAAAAGTTGCCAGTTTAAGAGGAACACAACACTCCTTTACACAAATTTTATATTTCAAAAAGTCACAAATCACATGTTTGCGGAGTGTGGTTTAAATGAAATAGACCAGCATTTCTAGCCTCAGTTAGAGATCAGTTGAGCATTGGAATGGGCAAAATGTGCGACCCTAGTGATGGCTAAGAGTGCTGGTTCTAGCATCTATCAATGGCTGATGTTCTAGGATTTTCTCACACAACTATTTCAAAGTTTTACAGAGAATTGTGTTTTACAGAGAAAAGCAAAAATAATCTGTAATCAGTGATCCTGTGGATGAAACGAATAGAGACAATAACACAAACATTGTGTTATTATGCGTTATCGTAACTACTGCTTTCAGTGAATAATAAACCAACTGACAAGAACCATGATGTATTATTTTTTGATAAACATAATTTGACAAAAAAAAGTATAGATTCTCTATAACTGAAATTAAATAAACAGTGGATTTCTGGTTACGGTTTACTTGCTGTGTTTTCCTGTGTTCTGACCCTAAAGCCGAGGAGGAGGTTCTCATGCTCATGCCTTAGGGAGAAGTTACAAGTTTGCCTTTGGCTTGTGGTGAGGAGCAGGAGATCAGAGCGAGGATAATTAGAGGAGGCAGGTTTCAGCAGGGCACCTGATAACCCCAGTGCTTAGCTGCAGGCAAGCGGTAAACCATTCAGGCTAAGAGGAAAACTCAGAGGGATGGATACTGCTAGAATATGATGGTCTCCACCCTCAAAACAGAAAAACAGATGGATATAAACACATGCACACATGCACACACATGCACCCAAATATATACACCTAATACACTGACACAGGCTGACACTCACACATCGACACAGCGAGACAAAGGTGCACATGGTGATGGCATGAAAAAGTGCAGATGTGCATGTGATGACAAGAGAGACTGATCCAAGAGCAGACACAGAACAGATGTGGAGTGAGAAGGAAACTCACAATGATTGGAGGCTCAGTGAAACACGCACACACACACACACACACACACGCACACACACACACACACATGCATGCACGCACACACACACAACACACACACACATTGTAGTTTACCTCAGACATACACACACAAACACACGCACAACGTAGTTTACCTCAGACATACACACACA
>JAOUQW010000030.1:4861287-4873198 GCA_028565825.1 Olivaichthys viedmensis | reverse complement strand
TCTTAAATATAAGTAATTGAAATAGCATTTGATAGTTACTGTAAGGTCTCATAGCCATGCATTCTGAATTACTGTCTGATTATTTGTTGATTGGGAATCCATTTTTTAAATTCTGATTTAATTAGTTGTTAAACATGTTAAAGAGCAATTGAGGGCTTCTTTTACTCATGAAAACATTAGCAATGTATTATAATGACAGCTAGACAACCCCTTTAGTAGAAGAGTTAAGAAAACACAATGAAAGCAAATGGGATAAGATTGGGATAAGATGAAATGGAAATACTACCCTCACACACACACACACACACACACACACAGACACACACACAAACATACACACACATATAGCTGCAGATAAAATGTAGATGGTAAATAGATACTAAATGACTTGATCCAGTTTATTTGATTTCAATATATTTTTTAAAATCATTCAGTACATTTTATCTGCAGCTGCAGTTCAAAGGTTGCAATTCTACACCCCCTCGGAATTATAGCACCATTTTAACTTATGGGCTGTGTTCCAAATTGTATACTATGCATTCTACTCACAGTAAACCCACCCAAAAGGAATATTTTGTACACAGTGTAAAACCACCATGACAGTCTCCAGTACGTCATGTCAGTATGACATACTACTCTGACCGAATATCGAAAGTATGCGACCAGAGCTATCTTATGTTCCAAAATTACATCTAAACTAGGTTTTCCTTTCCTTAAAGCAACCTGATTTTCATGATGCCATCTGCATTTAATCAGAACCCCACCTGGACCAGTCACATTGGCAGTATTTAAGCCATCAGCTGCATCAACGACATCAAACTCCACAATTTCTCCATCCCCCACAAACTCCACAATCTCCTCATCCCCCACAAACTTCATAATCTTCCTGTAATCAACAAACGCCAAAATTTCTTCATCTCCCACAAACTCAACAATCCCCCCATCCCACAAATTTCCCATTCTCCACAAACTCCACAATTTCTCCATCCCCCACAAACTCCACAATCTCCCCATCCTTCACAAACTCCATAATTGTCCCATCCTCCACAAACTCCACAATCTTTTCATTCCCCACAAATTTCACAATGTTACTATCCCCCAACAAACTTCACAATATTCCCATTCCTCACAAACTCCACAATTTCCAATCCCCCAAAAACTCAACAACCTCTCCATCCTATACAATCTCCCCCATTCCCCATGTCCTAATGGCAGCCTGATAGATGAATACATGGTGGAACAAATTTGGTGTAATTTCTGAATCCATCAACCTTGGCTCGTTATTCAGCCCTTTTGGCTTTATTTGCACTGGCAGTCATATTAAGCCTTTTGAAAAGACTGCAGTGTGTCTGTGCTGATATCATTGCCATACACAAAGCATGACTAATTCCTATTATTCTTTATCAAAGGTCATCAGTTCACAAATAAACACTTGTGTCAACAAATGTACTCTACCCTGTCCAAATGCTGGGGATGATTTGAATTGCCTTCATAAGTAGGTCCTGTTTATTTCACTGAATCAAAAGCTTTGTGGTAATACAATGGAATAGGGCTTCTATCCCTATAGACTTTCTTGTCTGTATTAATAAAATGTAGGCGTTAGAAGCGGTAAACAGTTGTAGATGAGTTGGATTCAACAGTTCACATTCTCATTCTTCTTTGCAATGTTTGTGTGCTATACAGTCATGATTGTTGATCAGGCAGCTTTAAGCTTTTTATTGCCTATTTCAGTAAGAGAATAATGAATGAATGAAACTGACTTTCTGTAGTTTTAAGCGTTTGCCCTATATGAATCTAAAAGATGCTGTGGCAGAGCTGCACATCAAAAGGAGGATGTGTGAGTCCTCTCCCTCCCCAGTTGGTTGCTGTGGTGCAATAGGGGAGAACTAGCTGGTGGGTGGGAATTGGCAATGACCAAATTTGGAGAAAATGAGGTAATAAAAAAAAAAAAATATATATATATATATTTCATAATCACTGTGAAGAATCTAAAATATAGTTTTAAATATTTGGTTTAACATTTTTTGGTCACTGCATAGTTCAGTATGTGTTATTTCATAGTTTTTATATCTTTACTATTATTCTTAAATGTGGAAAATAGTAGAAATAAAGAAAACCCCTCTATAAGTAAATGTGTCAAACACTTTTGACTGGCACTGTATGTACCAGTACCAGTACAGATAAAGAAATTGTGAACATATTAGCAGTCGAAAATTTATTTGTGCTTTCATTATTCCCTTTCTAAAACAGATCACATTGTTTTTTTTCTAATGCTTATAGTTGTATAGATGTACTGGTGGATGTATTTTTAAATTACATTGAAAACTATTTAGACTTGATACATAAATCAAGTACATAAATACATAAAATAAATTTTATTTGCATACATAATACAAGGAGGCAGTATGGCCACAATAGGTTGTTTATTTTCATTTATTTATTAGTGGATTTCTTAACTATCCCTCAATATATTTTTCAATGGCTTATTTGGCAGCCTTGATTTATTTGAAATCAAACAATTATTGAGTGTATTGATGTTGTATTACTCCCACTATATTCATGAAAGCATCTGTCTCATTAATTTGGGAGCTGAAGGTCACAGTGCCATCAAGATCCTATTCCACAGAACCCTATAACATCCTGCATGTCTAGAATTTTTGTAGAAATTTAGTAGAATAACTATCTTCATGTTATTGTGACTGCTAAACACTATATACTTTAAGGACCTTAGTTGCAAAAGTTAGAAAGGACTTTCAGCTCACAGAAAAGCTAGGAGAGTCATTGCAAACGGCCAGATATTATCGTATTCAAAGGAAGTAAGCAGATGTCCTTGCAGAACTCAAAGTGTCTGGTACAGATACTAATACTATTGGGCCTATTTTACTCGCACCATTGCTTCAGAAACTGCTTTAGAGGACAGGCATATTGGAGCAGGTGTAATGTCTACAATTCATCTGTCTGAGACACCTTACTGGCTCAGTCCTCTCATTACTTGGTGTGAGCACAGAAATACCGAGAGGAAGAAAGTGCAGAAAAAAAGAAAGAAGTAAGATGCCGGATAGGAGGTTGAGAAGAAGGTAGTATGTAAATGTGGTGGATATATTTTCACCACTGATCTTTTATTTTCTCCTAAATCTGATACAAATAAAAGCAGAGCTCATCCATCTGCCTATCACAGTCATTTGAAGAATGTTTATTCTAAGCCGCATTGCTTTCCAAAATGAAAATAATATAGTTTTAATACTTTAATGATTTAAATGACAAACTTAGTTGGGGTGTCAGTTTTTCTGTAAAATGCAACTAATCTTATTCTAAGCACAGCACTTTAAATGTACCATTTTCTACAGCGCAGAACAGAGCGAGCAGGGTCAGCTTCTCTGCAGGAGAGAAGCATGTTAATCTGGAAGTAATCACGCTCTGTGTGGATTTCCCTGAATGTAGTTCTACTGTGTAATCTCCTTTTCTGATGTACACTAATTACATAACCCTGACCCTTGCACTCTTACACAGTCTGTTCCCAAGGTTAGGAACACACAGTATCTCAATCTCAATCTGTAGGAAATTCCAGATTTAGTTGACCTATGTTGTGACCTTCTACACCCCATGTCCTGAATCACAAGTGGAGATAAGATTAGACTTTGAAAATAGTTCTACCACCACTTCTGGTATTCCAGCCATCTACTTCGTTTAAGTGCTCAAACTTTAATTTGTGAGTCTCAGATATCAAGGATGTTGTTGATGAAATGTGCCTTGGCAAGCTCTTGATGACATGAGGGGAGAGAGGTCAGAGGGGGATTTTCTAGGTGTCCCATTACTTGTTCTTTGTTCAACTGTTTTGTGCACACTGTAGAATAAAATGTGGTTTCTTGCAGTGAAATATCACTCAGGGTTCTGGCATTTGTGCATCTCTAGGGGCAAAAACAGGATGAGAAGCAAATACAGCAGAAACAATATATGTTGATGCTTTACAAGTAGTTTGTCACTGTCATCTTTTATGATTACTTTTCCAAAGGCCTGGGTAGAAAGGAGCCCTCAAAGATTTTACCATTTACTTTTTGTTACATATGATCAGTTACTGAAAATACTCTTAATTGAAATACATGGTAGGTTAAGTAATAATATGAAAACTACTTTTAGACAGACTATCAATAGCAATGCATTTAAATAGAAATATAATAAATACAGAAATCTATAAAAGAATTGCCAAAGGCAGTATATCACATAGTGCTTTCAACAGTAGAGGTGGGATACGTCGTGTGAATAAAAGTTCAAACAAAGTTCAGCCCAGTTGATGTTCATCAAACTGATGTTACTTAGCAAGCAAGTTAAGTATCTATTATATTACAAACCCATTACAATCATTGTCAGAATAAAAAATTAATATTCATTTTATGTGACTTTGACAGCTTTGACAGATATTGCTTTAATCTGAGCAGATGAGTGAAGGCTTTTTGCCAGCATATGATGTATCAGTATAACAGATGTGCATTAAAACACTTGCTTTCATAAAGACTACAAATGAAAAATAAATAAATGAGAGAGATAATTTCTGAAATTTTATTGAAATTGCTGCGATCGAATTGCTATATACTACTGTTGATTGCATAGTGAAAGTGAGAGTTGTAATTATGAAGTTTCGACAAGATTAAACCTTGGTTACGAAAGTCTTTCTAGGTTGTAGTGTTGTGACAGGTTGTGGCAAGGCAGTTTAGATGAAGTATGGGACAGTGCATTAATACTTTAGGGCTTAGCCCAAAATTCCTACTGACACCTCTAGCAGTCACAAAGGATTTAAATCCTACTTTAGAAGCTATTGTTTCCTCCTTAAGCACCACCTCCGTCGTTTGCACATCCCACGCAGCTGCAGTTAGTAAAACATAGCAAATATGTCTTAGTGAGTAAGATGACTGTACCAACAGCTGTGTGTTTGTGGTTACTCATGAATATTTGAGCAGGGACTCGAGCTCTCATTGTGATCCTGAAATACAGTAACATTGCTAACTTACACCCCAGCATACACTGCCAGTGAAGGTGATATGAAAGTGTAACTTTTCTCCTATGCATGAAAGGTATACCCGAAATTGATGCTGTTTTTCTCCATGCACTCAGTCTCACACACAACAGGTGGGGTCATGTCTCCCAGGGCTATTAACTCCATGGTGTTTTTGTAATTGACAAGGTCATGGACACTTAACCAGTTTACATTTCAAAATAGTTTCTACTCATTACAATGAAACTACGCAAAGAGGTTTGCACAGTTTAAAACAGACATGTTTCTAAATTTTGTACAATACTGCAAAACACCACTAAATCCAACATTATTAAGTGAGGTGACAACCTCTTTTATGAAATTTCTGAAGGCATCTCTATCATTGATTGTCCCATTTGGTAGTCTTTATGAAAGGTGGTGTTTTAATGCACATCTGTTAGACTGATGCATCAAATGCTGGCATAGAGCCTTCACACACCTGCTCAGAGTGAAGCAATAATTGTGAAAGCTAAACAAAAGTCACACTCTGCAGGTCCAAGGGGCTTGCAGAATTTTTATTCTACTTATGTAAGTCGATGTCAAGGCATTTACAAGGACAATTACATCAAAGGCTTAGGCTTTGAAGAAGGAATGAAAAGAATTGTTGGGTTTGAGAGATTAGGAGGCCTTTAATAATTCCATTTTGTGGAAAATGTTATCAAATGGCAAAATCTTTATTGAAAAAATCTTCATGCAAGTGCAGTCTTAACTTGTTGCAACAAGTTTTGAATGTATCAGCATTATAAACTGCATTCACAAAGTTTGCAAATCTTTTTTTTTTTTTTTTTTTGCTTTAGCTAAGCTAAGTGTCATTATTCTGGGAGCAAGCACTCACAACATGAATTATGGATTGCAAAATTGATTGGTCATGGTTCCCTTATCTCTGAAAATAATGACATTACAAAATATATGAGCTTCACACATTGAGAAGTTTTACAGAGTGACTAATTTAAATTCTAAAACCAAAACCCAAATAATAAATATTTATTAATCAGATATCCTTCTAAATGAAGAACCATTCATGTTGAATTTCTGTTGTAGATGCAAAAGGATCTGCATACTGCATCACAATAAACATAATACACACACAATGTTTTAAATAAAATACTACTAATAATATTACTAATAATAATACCAATAATAATACTAATAATAACAATACATATATTATGTTTTATGATTTTGGTGTTTAATTTTACTATGAGTCTATTTTACCTTAAGCCAGTATCAGGTTTTTTTTCTTATAGCAGGAATTCTGTTTATATCTTTAAAGAAAACATCGATCTTCAAGCACAAGACTTCTGCTCCATCTTGATTTACACCTCTTCAATTATATAGTGCTCGGGCTAGACCTCACTATTGCATTACTCCTCCAAGGACGCTGTGTGTCAAGAGCCTGTATGACAGCATCATATTTATGCCTCTGTTGAGATTGATACAAGGTAGATACATATCAAATGTTAATGCTTTCTCTATGGGGGAAATATATATTTCTCCTAGAAAAAAGTGTCAAATATATGATGCAAACAGCCATGTTAGTGAAAAGCATTTTTACTCCAGGGAATTATGTAACTGACAGGTCAACTGAAGGTCATTTAATCTGTAATGGAGGGACATTAACTTTAGGCACAGTGGTGTTGGAGTGTGAGTGACACTTATAGACAGCCATAAGCAGCGTTTCATAACTGTTCTCACTGTAGAAGGGAGAGCATTACAGCACTGTTATTTGAGTGTGCAATGATGACAATTTTTCTGATTTGTATACCACATATAGAAATACAGATACCCCCCCCCCCACGTCCCATAACCATCATAAAGTGCTGCATCTTTTAAGCCTATAATCTCCTGCTGTTTCTCTTCTCCTCTCTCTCTCTCTATCTCTCATTCACGGCTGCCTGCCTCTCTTTCTCTTCCTGCTTACTACGCATCACTACAGATTTCCTGCCTGCCTCTGATTGGTCTGTGTGGGCAAAAGGAGATAAGAAGGCGGTCCCTCATCAGCTGGAGGGCAAAAGCGAAAGAGGGAGGAAGGGAAAGAGAGGGAGGAAGGGAGAGACAGAAATGCTGTCTCTTTAAGAGTATTTTTAGGCTGGCAGTTAGCAGTGGTCAGTGGTGGGGAAAAAATCGTTAGTGGTGGTAGTGCAGTAGCAGCCCGTAGACATGGCCAACGAGGACAAATCCGCACTGGTGTGGATGTGGATTTGGCAGCTTCATAGTAGAATTCATAATCTAATGATGTAGAGCCCATTGGACTTCAGGTGTGTTTTCCAGCCTTCCACTCTTTTGGGGCTAAATAAAGGTACGTGGTTGTTATTGATGTTAATGTTTCCCATTCTTACTTTGCTCTTTAAGGAAGTTTAAGGAAGCCAGATTAGCAGATACGTATACACATATCCTGCGTGAACTGTGCTGTATATATATATTGTTTCTGGATGAATAGCGGATCCCATTTTTACCTCTCTAGGGCAGACATGTAAATTTAATGAAACTGGCAAACAGTGTATGATCAGGTTACTGGATTGATTACAATTTGACCCTCTGCTGTACTCTACTCGCTTAAGTAGTGTGTTTGTGCGCGCTTGTCAAATATATCAGCTCTTGTACAGAGTGTACAGGCAAATATAGGAACATATTGCTTTGGAACATGGACATACTTGAGTGTTTCATATGAGTGAATGGATGTGTGATTGAAGGGGAGAAGAAGAGTGAGAGAATGTGTTGGTGACCAAAGATAGTGAATGACAAATGTCCAAGGGTTTATGCATGCTTGAAGAAACAGTGTGGAGGGGCCAGTGGAGTGGCAGAGCTTTCAGATTGGAGAAGAGACATGTCCTAACATTCCCTTACATAAGGGCTTATTATTTTAGGTCACAAGTAAAAGTACAGATATTTAAAGGAACTCTTACTTGCAAAGGTTCCCCATTCAACAAAACATTTATATTTAGTCATTCAGCAGAAGCTCTTATCCAGAGCGACTTACAAAACCATATGGAGACAGTATAAACCATATGTATATATACTTTATATAAAATAATTGTCAGGATAATATACACACTTTCACACACACACACACACACACACACACACAGTTCATACATTATACATGACAGAAAACAAAATGTCCGTTGGTTAAACTATGCACTTTTCATTATTATTAGCACTATTAGAACAAAATGAGATTAATCAGAAGTATATCTGATATTTCAAAATGTTAGGAACTTGACCATGCTTTCATTGGCTCGCTGTCAGATTCAGATTCAGAGAAGCAGTAGGTAGTACATTTAGTACCGATTTAGTAAAGTTATACTTAATATAGGCTGTGTGTAAAGGACAATGCCACATATTTTGTTCAGAAATTGTAAAAGTGATCATTCAAACTGGAACATTTTTCTTTCAATCTTTCCACATAAACACACACCCACACCCATGCACGCATATAGAGGGAGTGCAAGAGTGACTCCAGCTTCCTGCTGTTCACACAATCCCACGCGTGACGCAATAAATGACCAGCATCGCTCACAGCCTCCCCCAGAACATGACACACATGCCAAGTAGGAGTAGGGAGAGCGGGGGCTTTAGATCCTGCACGACTCCCATTCTCCACACACGATCACTGCTCACATTTTAACTCCCTCACGGTGGCTGAGGAGTGTTGCAAAGTACGTCTCTCCCTGCCTTATGCTCTGTGTTTTAATGGATTTCTGCTCACTAGCGGTACCATAAGACAGAGCAGCCTCCCTATTTATATTCAGAGGTATTGCACCAAGGAAGTGTGACTTTGCTTTGCCTTTAAAAAGAGAAAAGAAAATGTACCTGGCTGTATATGAGTCTGTATACTTACACACAAGTAAATGGAGCATTTTTACTGCAGTACCTCATCTGAGAGGATAAAGCACTCACAGCTTATGTAAATGTAATATATTGTGTTTCTGTGGCATCAGAGGACTTATTTTAACTAAGTGAGAGCCATATGGTATTTCGATAGTTGTGGTTGTGTAGTATATTGATCCTACTGAAATAAATTAGCAAAACCTACACTACATACACTGAAAATGATTGTTGCATTTCTACACTATAGCTGTGCAGTCACGGTAAAATGTTTAATCTAATTCGACAAAATTTAATGTGTGCTGGAAAGAAATACAGTGTTTATCTGATTTCTGTCCTCAGAGGTATACTGCTTATACACTCTGCGGCATACTTGGCAGACAGTTTGGACTGTTCTTGTTCAGCTTATTGCAGGGTGACAGGTTCAGGCAAGTAGAACTCTGAATATCTGTTCAGATCCAATGGGTCTTTAAAAAAAAAAAAACTCATCAGGGCTGAGAACCAAGTGCCACAAGCTCCACACTCACAATCCAGTCTGATCTTTATTGATCCTGCATCCACCAACTATCCAATGGAAGCTTGGGAGCTCTACAGCCAAGCCTAGAGCACCTTAGAAAACAGCGATGGAACCATGGAAGGTGTTTGATCCTGTGCTTTCCATGCCCTGTCACATTGTTTCGATAGATAGATTTAATGATAAATAAATGAGTGGTAGCAGGTTTCTCACAATATTTAACAGATTAACAGACCAGTAATAGGGCACATTCTACTCAGGCAGAAGAAAGTACAATCACTAAGGTGCACCCTGGCTTGTTGTGCATATTTCTAGTATTAAATAATTGCAAATGTTTTTTTACTCACAGATCATACTTTAACATGAATGTGAAGTTTGCTTGAGTTTCTGACAATCTTCTGCTGAAAAGAGAAGACCAAGAAGTAGACCAACGTAACTCACTGATCACCAACCCACCGATGGTTATTAACCAACACTAACTAACACTGGCACAGATTGGCCATGGCTAATTACCATTTTATTTAATTAAAACCCCTCCTTGAAAATGACATCCTCTAGGTGTCCTCCCTAGGGTCGTATTTAATTGCAGCACTTTGATAGATTTTTGTTTTAATGGACATATGCTGACCACATTAGTTGACCAATATTCTGAATCTTACGACTGACAATCTCAGCATAGACACATTGATATATGACTATATGTACAATGTGTCATGATTACAGTTTGAAAGCATTGGGTGATGACTTGTGAATGATTACACCCACGATGGACAAATAAAATGATCTGGTAGGCTAGGGACTATGACAATTTGAAATTATATTCCCATTTAATTACACTACTAAGGGATTGGAGGAGGGGCGTGGAAAAGGGGGGCGTGGAATGAGGTGTCTTCAGGCCACTGCGGGACCATATTGGAGGGATTTCCTTGAAATTCTGAAGGCCCTGAGAGGCAGAGCCCAGACTCACGCTTGACTTGGAAATATCAGAGAACAAAGTCTGATTGGCTAAATGCCCCCCAAGCATTTTGTTTTAACTGACTAAGTAGTCAGTGATGGAGCAGAATGGAGAATAGGATATGGATTGAGAATATACAGATAAGGCCATATAAAGATAAATATATTGTAATTATAATTGTAATTTTTTTTTTACTTTGAGAATTTTTAGGTCTACAGAGATGGCTTTGCTGGCCCTGAGTGTTCGTCAGTGCTATTTTCTCAATAGTGACTTTTCTGCACAAAGGGACAAAAACGTTTTTAGACAGATTCGTTGGGGGTAAAATGTGTATGTGGGGTGTTCAGGGCTAGGGTTAGTGCTAGAGGGCATGCTATAGTTCATAGCTGTAAAAAGGAGCTCATTGGGTTTCTCTCGGGATCACGTCTGACTCCTTCTACGCAAGATCTATCATTCAACCAAGTAAAAATGTCTTATACTATATATGTGAGAGGGTGAGAGAAGGTGAGAGGGGCCGATTCGTCACGATTAATTAATGTTCACTATCATCTTGAAGGTGATATGTGTGAGGTCATATATACGTGGTCTGGGTTTAAATTTTGGAGCAATTGTCTTTAGAGAGAGAGAGAGAGAGAGAGAGAGAGAGAGAGAGAGAGAGATCTCATGGCATCAAATCGTATTTCTGGACAATTAAGTACAATTATATATCTTATTATTATTTTTATATTATTAGTATTATAGTATATATATATATAATATTGTATTCACATCCTTGTATGTGAAAACCTACTTGGCAATAAACCTAATTCTGATTCTGATTCTGATACATTTTTTTGTTCAGAGTCTTATTGGGACATAAATAGACACGATTCTGACACATTATTAAAATGCAATAAAAAGTCAATTGATAAATAAAGCGGTTCGATTGCACTGCTGATTAGGCGACATTAGTTCAGTCCCTTTAACTCCAGTCTCGGTGAGGTGATCGGCTAATCACCTGTCCCGTGCGGCGCATGCGCATTAGCGGGAACGGGAGCCGCGGTCCTCTCATCATCCAGCATCACGGAGCTGGGAGAGAGCGAGCAACAGCGGAACCTCACCGCGCAGAAATGGGTGAAATACCCTGGCATTTCCGCGAGGTAGGGCTGAGCTGGGATATTTCAATCCTTTCTGTTTGTTTGTTTGCTTGTTGTTCACGGTTCACACAGCCGTTCATGTGGAAAAGCAGAATGGGAAGGAAGGAGTAAGGGCTGTTTTCGTCGGCGGTCTGAAGCGGAAGCCGCTGTTAGGATGCGGTTGTTGACGGGAGAATCGGCCCTGACACGGCAGTCACCTATACATGGTCAAGGGCAAAGGCGAAGCCACTAGATACCGTAATGATAGACAGTAAGCCATATTCACAGCGGGCTTGTATCTCTCTCTCTCTCTCTCTCTCTCTCTCTCTCTCTCTCTCTCTCTCTCTCTCTCTCCCTCTCTCCCTCCCTCTCTCTCTCTCTCTCTCTCTCTCTCTCTCTCTCCCTCCCTCTCTCTCCCTCACTCCCTCCCTATCTCTCTCTCCCTCACTCTCTCTCTCTCTCTCTCCCTCCCT
>JAOUQW010000030.1:4814499-4861187 GCA_028565825.1 Olivaichthys viedmensis | reverse complement strand
CTCTCTCTCTCTCTCTCTCTCTCTCTCTCTCTCTCTCTCGCTCTCTCTCTCTCTCTCTCTCTCTCTCTCTCTCTCTCGGTTCGTGTGGAATCCGGGCCGTATTAATCGCAGGTCGCGGTCTGTACAATGCTGGATCGACATGGACCTGCACCACAGCTTACATCTGTAACATATTCATGCAATATGTCGCTCACCGAACGGCTCACTAATTAACGCTGAATCGTGAATTCTTGTCGGCTTGTCGCGTAAATGTATATTGACACCGTGGCGCGTTTCCTTGCCCGATTAATCGGCGCAGACTCCGCGTTCCGCATTCGCACGAGTTCGTTTTTGTTGCCTTATTTGCGTTATTCGTGTGTAGATCAGCTGAAGTATCCCAGTTAGGGTTGATTATGCACGTACATCAGTGGAGATCGACTGGGGTTCTCTGCTGAGCCATGTTCTCTCTCTCTCTCTCTCTCTCTCTCTCTCTCTCTCTCTCTCTTCTCTCTCTCTTTCCTCTCTCTCTTTTCTCTCTCTCTTTTCTCTTTCTCTCTCTTTCTCTTTTCTCTCTCTCTCTTTCTCTCTCTTTTCTCTCTCTCTCTGTTTCTCTCTCTTTTCTCTCTCTCTTTTCTCTCTCTCTCTCTTTCTCTCTCTTTTCTCTCTCTCTTTCTCTCTCTTTAATCTCTCTCTTTTTACTCTCTCTTTTCTCTCTCTCTTTCTCTCTCTCTCTCTTTCTCTCTTTTCTCTCTCTCTCTCTCTCTTTTCTCTCTCTCTCTCTTTTTTCTCTCTCTCTCTTTCTCTCTCTTTTCTCTCTCTCTTTTTACTCTCTCTTTTCTCTCTCTCTCTTTCTCTCTCTTTTCTCTCTCTCTCTCTCTCTCTCTCTCTTTCTCTATCTTTTCTCTCTCTCTTTTCTCTCTCTCTCTCTTTTCTCTCTCTCTCTCTCTCTCTCTCTCTCTCTCTCTGTGTGTCGTCTCGTAACGCGTGAAAACACAGGCGAGTGATTCGAATGGTTCAGGGGAAAAGCGGGAGTCGCCAAATCATTTACTCGGATGTGTTACTGCCAGTCACATAGGGATAGCCAAATGGCATTGTTGGGATTCATTAGGTTTAACGTGTTGGAAAGAAGTCGCATCAGCTTATTTATTATTTATTGAGTGTGTAGTGGTGTACACTGAAAGCTACTAAATTGTGAAAAAGGACAAATCTCTCAGGGACGTTTTACTTACGAATACCTGTGCAGAATTACAGTGCATTCATTATACGCCAGGTCTTGTGTTTTGATCCGTGTCGTGTTGCACGCTGAAAAGGAAGCCGTCAGAACAGCGGGGACGTCTTCAGCGGCGCGGGTGTAGAGCGCTGTCCGCGGTGCTGAACGAGAACGTCGAAACAGTGTATTAAGTACAGAGGCAGTCATTCCCTCCAAAGGTATTTGCGCCCGCTGTAAAGCATTCGTTTTCATGTTGGAGCCTGTGGGAATAAATGTGGGGCTATCCGGAAACACTATATTGTTTATACTTGTCACATTTGACTGTTTGCCAAAATTGGCAAGATGTTGTTCCTCCATATTCACCCAGTAGGGAAAAACATTCAAGATATTAGGCATACAAGAATAATTGCATTCGGGTTGTTGTCTTAAACATTTGATATTCTGACTCATTATTCATATTAATCGATTTCATATATTGAAAATGGTGCTTCCTGATATAATCATATCATTATCATACTTTTGATATTAACATACCACTTAGAGTGGACAAAGTACAGTACATCAAATAATTCTTAGGCACACATCATCTCTGAAACCTCTAAAGTCTAAACTGGATATTTTGGGAAAATACAAATACATGCATGCAAGCACTGTGGAAGGCAAAGCACTTATTTCCTTAGCTGTCACTCTAAAGACAATCTTTTCTATTAGGTTCCAATAGAAAATCCTAGTTTATGTCACAAGTGGCATCATGCATGTAGTCCATGGTTCATAAGTGCAATATGTGTGCAAAAATGTTCATATTCACACCCCCTTAAAGTATTAGCTTATTATTTAGTTTTTAATCTTAAACCTATCATTCAGTAACTGTCATAAATTATTCACCACAGTCAAACTAATAGGAAAAGGAGCGTAGTTACGAAAGTGGGGGAATGTAAGTCTAGACCCGCCAACAGATCCTGGGAGTTTAAGGGGTTAATGTTGCTCCACTTTCAGATGGTTCAATTACTTTGTTTTTGACAAAACAATTATTTTTATGGAAATAAATAAAATTCAAAGAGATGTTCAACATGGACAGTAGTTTTACGATTGTAATTGTATATATGGAAACTACAATTTCTATTAACATCAGAATCAGAATCAGGTTTATTGCCAAGTTTTCACATACAAGGAATTTGCCTTGGTATGCTGGTGCATAACAATAAAAATAGAAGGGAAAATAAAAAATAAAAAGCAAGTACCGTAAAAGCAAAAGTCAAGAACAGAAAATAAAAAAAGTACAATAAAAATATTTTACAAAATATGTTCAATATACCTTTTTTTAAGATGAAATGAAATGAAAGAATGAAAGAGCTGTACAGATTGCGCAGGATGTGCAAAATATTAACCAAGGAGGGTACAGGGATTTTGTATTAAATATTAACCAAGGAGGGTACAGGGAAACATGTGGATTTTCCTAGTTTTAGAATATTGCAGAATATTTAGTGGCCTTTTTATTTATTTGAAGAAGATCCACCTCTGGGGGAAACCTGCTGCAGAGTAAATAACAGTTTTAATTGTTCAAATAACTCTCTCTCTCTCTCTCTCTCTCTCTCCCCATCCTCTTTCATTACCTTTTGTTACCTACCTCTGTCTCAAGGTAATGTGCAGTCAGATGTGAGTGAATCATAAAATTGGTGAGAGAAAGCCTCCACTAGACTCCAAGAAAACTGGAGCAGTTACAATATTGATTCTCTCACTCCATCCCCTACTGGAAGGTTTTGCCTTCCAGAACCCTGTACCCTCCAGACAGAATGTTCTCTTCCAACTTCCTGGGTGGAGGGAACCCCCTGAGTGCCATGTCATCTGCAGTGAACAAGTTTAGCCTGTTTGGAGATGAGGCTGAGCATGGAAAGGACAAGCAGCAGCAGGGGCCTCTGAAGCAAAAAGTTCCTGAACAGCAGGGGAATGGACAGCCTGTGTCACAAGGATCTCCAAAGCAAAGCATGCAGAAGTCACCTGGAGGACGTATGGGTGACCCTCCACAGCAAGGAATAGGTAGAGGTCTACTCCAGCAGCCAGCATCTGGGAGAGGTAGCCCTCAACAACAAAGAGCTGGTAGGCCACCTCATCAACAAGGAGTGGGAAGGGGAAACCCTTCACAGCATGGAATAGGCAGGGATGGAGCTCAGCAGCATGAACCTACAAGACCTGGGACTCACCAAGCAGAAACGGCTGCAGCATCTGCTTCAGGGGCACAGTCGCTCTGTCCAATCTGCAAAAACACAGAACTAAATTTTAAATCCAAGGAACCACCCAACCATAACACCTGTACACAATGTAAATCAGTTGTCTGCAGCATGTGTGGCTTTAGTCCTCCAGATGCAGCTGTGAGTAATCTATACCATTTATTAAAACACCATATATCTCTCTGTGTATTAGTGCATTGAAGCATACATGCATTAATAGGATGCATGCAGGCATAAAGTTGAAACTTTAATTATAGCTAAAAAATATAAACGTAGAAGTGTTGTTCTGTTGAAGTGCCTGGCCCTTTTAAAGTACGAATAGGAGAAAAAAAAATCAAACAACCACAATAATTTAAGTACATATAACTTTATTAAATTATCTCAGACTCTGGATGTGAGGTCTAGCTACCTACACCTATGTCATGTTTTGTTATGGTTATATGTCAATTGAGGTAACATTTATGTACTATTTTTGCAGGCTAAAGAGTGGCTTTGCCTCAATTGCCAGATGCAGAAGGCTCTTGGAGTTGCAGAGCCACCTGCCCCCCTCATGATGAAAGTATCTCAGTCCAGCAAAACTTCCACCCCATCTCAGTCCCCTGTAAAACAAAGTCCATCAACAGCACAAAGGAAGGACACTACACAGAGTAAAGTCTTACACCCATCCTCTAGTCAGCAAACTAAACCTTCAGAAGGTCATAAACCATCAGGACAGCCCAGTTCAACTACAGCAAAACAAACTACCACAACTCCACCTTCACAACAAAGGCTATCTCAGCAGCAAACAGTAAAAGATGCCCTATCACCTGCCAAGTCTGAACTACCAACAGAGGCTGAACCCCCCAAGGAGCAGTCTGGCTTTTTTGGTTTCAGATCTGGTGGTGCCCGATCCCGATCACCATCACCTCAGCCTTCAGTCTCTGCTGTTTCTGGAAAGGTTCTAGGCTTTGGCTCCTCCCTTTTCAGCTCTGCATCGAATCTGATCTCATCAGCAGTTCAGGATGAGCATAACACAACGCCACCAACTTCTCATAAAGGCTCTGGTATTTCCCAGACCTCTGCCAAGACCACACCTCCTGCATCTCACAAAGGGTCAGAGGCCTCTAAGGACTCTCCCAAGCTTCCCGAAACCCAAAAACAAGAAGAGAAGAAACAAGAGCAAAATAAAACTGAAGTAACACAGCCAACCAAAGCAACTGTAGACCAAACAAAAGAGAAACTGACTTCTTCTCAGTCACCAAAAGCCAGTCCAAAACCCCTTCCAAAAGCCTGCCCAATCTGCAAAGTGGACCTCAAGAAAGATCCTCCTAATTACAATACCTGTACTGAGTGCAAAACCACTGTGTGTATCCAGTGTGGTTTTAACCCCATGCCTCATCAGGTAAATAAAAGTATTTTTTATCTGTAAATTCACATTTCAATATTAAGATGTCCAGAAGACTCATTATGAATACTTAGAGATCATGCTTTTTGTAGCTCTATTTGTTATACTTCAAATGTTACATAGGTTTTTTTCCCCAGACAGACTGCAAATGCCAGGAATAAGACAAAATGGGTATTGATTTAATTATCTATGTACTTCTCTGCCTGGGAATGTGGTCAGGTAAATGGCAGTATTGTAACCAATGCCATAAATATGTCATAAACAGTTATTATTAGTTTTACCTTAGCTTGGATAATGAGGAATTCTAAATTGCTATTGTTGCAAATTATATAGACCATGCATTTTGGGGGCTCACTTTAATGTTCTCTGTATAAGGCAATGATAATGAAGTACCTGTATTTTGAACTGCTTCAGGTCATGGTATAGGTAACATTGTTGGGTACAATTATTTTTTTTATGAATATATAGGATCTTACACCAATATTTCAGTTGTGGGGTTTATGGAACAAGAAAAGTCTTTATTTTCAGCCATGCTAGGCACTGATATCTTCGGCTCAATAAACATAGACATTTTTGGTTCTGCAAGTCATATAGTTACTCTTTGGAGTTTCGAATTTGCCACAGTTTGAAGGCAATACATTGTGAATTGTTAATTCTCTGTCCTTGTTCTATGTTTTAGAAAAGAAATGACTGACTTCCCAAATGCAGTTTTACTATAAATCATATTGAGGCTCGTGCTCCCCACGGTATACTGTAAATAAAGTTATATATGGGTCATTAAAGAAACGTGGGAGAACAGAAACATTTAAATAAACCTTGTTCTGTTGTGTAGGTTAAGCTCATAGTCAATTTACTTTTGTCAAGCCCTAAAAAGAGTCCTGAAAGGAGAAAGCTCTTGATATCACTGTTTTCTGTAATACATAGCTCCTGCAGAAAACTATAAAGCTTCTGGACATAAATGTAGTATTATTTTATAGATTTAAACATACACTACTGTTCAAAAGTATTAGGCACATGTAAACAAATTCTGTAAAGTGAAAATGCTTATAAAAATAATGACATTTAAAGTTCCTGAATTAAAAAAAATACTATAAAGAGCAGTAAATAGTAAAAAACTAAAACAAATAAAATTTTTGTGTGACCAGCTTTTGCCTTTAATACTGCATCAATTCTCTTAGACACACTGTTGTGCAGTTTTATAAGGAAATCGGCTGGTAGGTTGTTCCAAGAATCTGCAGACTTTGGCTCTCACTTGCTTTTGTCTCTGCAGGTAAAATCCCAGACAGTGTTGATTATGTTTTTATCTAAAAAGTGCTCTATTACTTAATATGTTACTTTCTTTAATGCCTTACAAAAAATTATCTGTACCATCTAATAGATAACAAAATATCCATTCCAAATTTTATGTGCCTAAGACTTTTGCACAGTACTATATATGTAGTATTCTTTTATCAAATAAATATTTTTTAAGAAATGCTTGACAGGGTCTCCATGAAATTCAAATATATGTTAAGATGTTATACTATGTAAAGACCAGCTTTTGCAGTTTATAAAAACAATCAAATTAAAATTTTCTCAAAACATGTAGTAAAAAAAAATTATCAAGTAAGCAATGCTTTTTGAATTGGTATGCCATTTGTCTTTAGTAAAAATAGACACTGAAATGGTTGTCTTTAAGGTTCCTAAGTATTGACCTCTCAGTGTGTGCTTTGGATTATGCTTGGCATTAGTGCAGAATTCGCCGTGAAGATGGAAGCACCTTAGAGAAGTCCCGACCACCCACAGAGTCTTCATCTGGCAGGCCTAAACATGTTGAGCAGGACCTTAAATTGTTATTTCATATTTTAGGGAATCTCAACAACAAGACAGTTGACACCTTTAAATTATCCTTGAATTGAACTCTCATGATTTGGGTGAAGGCTGGCTAGCCAAAGCTATTTTATCATATGTACACCAACTGGTGATGAGTATGAGCATGGCAGTGTCTAACGTCTTCAGGGATTGTAGCATATGAGGTGTTTACCTAAAATATGAAGGATACCTTTAACCACTACAACTGCATGCATAAGGTTTGTGGAAGAGGCCACTTTCTCACTTTTATATGTGGTCTGCTTTCACAGATTTAACACATTGGTGTAACCATAGTCAGGAGCTTGACATTATGCCATACATTTTTTTGACCTAATTAAACTGGAAAGCAAACTCTTAATTTGTCGTGGTATTTCAAAGTTATATTGCCTTATTTGACTGTGTATAAACCGAACCCTTTGAAGCATTACTACACAATTGAATTCCCATAAGATTTGCTATTTTGAAATGTTTTTGTGTCTCATATTGAACACACTGAACCACTGAGGAAGTTATACAAACGTGGCCATGAAATAGTTTGATCAATATTGCTGGTTAAATCTACTCAAACAAGATAATACTGTAGAACATTTAGCTTTTTTCATAAATAAAACATTTTCTTAAGTAGTGCAATATTTACTGCAAAATACTGGTTTCAAAATCACCTGCAATTAATATGTGATGAAAGCTTCCATGGAGAGAACAACAGCACTGAGGTTCTCTTTCTGTAAATAATACTTTTAAATAATTAAATGTGTATTTAAATAACTATTTTATCATGTTATATTTTAATAAAATACAATGATTATTATTATGCTTTACAAATAAAATTAGAACACAGAACATTATGTGTAACACTTTTTTTCAGGTCCAGGCGAAAATATTGTTGGTATAGTATATTTTTTACTGACTTTACTGACTCTGTTGTGGTGCTGTTGCAGGGAAAAGACTGGCTTTGTTTAACCTGCCAGACACAAAGAGCACTAAAAGGGGTAGAACCACAAGGCCCTCCTGTAATGAAGCCTCACCCTCAGCCCACTGAAGCCACAACCCAAAAAAAGGTTTCTACTACAGGTCCCACATCAAAACAACCCACAGTCCCACCAACAGAGATAAGTTATGCCAACCAGACAGTTATTCAAAAAGAAGAAACTAATAAACAACAGCTCAGTTCAACAGGAGTGAAACTGACACATCAGCAAAAGCTGCAGCAGACAGCAAAAAGTGGGCCACCTTCTACCCAGTCTGAACCACCATCAAGGCCAGGACCCCCTCAGGAAGAGACAAGTTTCTTTAGTTTTGGTTTTGGTGGTGTGCGATCTCGATCACCGTCACCTCAGCCGGCTTCCTCTGCTGTTTCTGGAAAGGTTCTAGGCTTTGGCTCCTCCTTATTCAGCTCAGCATCTAATCTGATCCCATCAGCTGTTCAGAATGAACCTTCCACCACACCACCAACCTCTCGAAAGGGATCCACAGTGTCTCAAACTTCTGCCAATGCAACCAGTGCACCTCCTGTGTCGCAAAAAGGATCTGCAGCATCACAAAGCGATGCCAAAATATCATCAACTGCTCAGAAGGAGAAGACACCAGTCCATCTAAATGATCAGCAGAGTAAGGCACCTTTATCCCAAGTAAATATGCCAGAACATATGCCAAAAGTAGATAAAGATGCTCAGCCTCTTCCCAAAGCTTGCCCACTCTGTAAAGAAGAGTTCAAGAAGAATCCTCCCAACTACAATGTCTGTACTGAATGCAAAAAGTCTGTCTGTAACCTTTGTGGATTCAATCCTATGCCTCACCAAACAGAGGTAAGATTATTGGATACATTTGTTAATTCCTGCTAATAACTTTTTGTTTTTTCTTAAAAGATATATTCAGGATTTTGCCTCTTTTTTGCTTGCATATTTATTGAATATGTCCACTGCTTCTATAGAATATCTTTAATGTATATACTGTACTTTGTGAGCCAAAATAACAGATGGTTCTGCTGAGTTCTGCTGAATGTGCAATGTTTCTCTAATAAAACATACATTTTTATTAGGTTGACAAAAATTTGTTTATGTGGTCATATTGAAGGCAACTTGTTGAATTATTTCACTATTCTTTCTGAATTTTCAGGTGACAGAGTGGCTTTGCCTGAACTGTCAGATGCAGAGAGCTCTTGGTGATGCTCCAGTGATGCCCCAAAAAATGTCTGTACAACCACATTCTTCACCAAAGGGAGGCATGGCTCCATCATTACAACAGAAATATGCATGTGCTGTGGAACATACAAAAGAAATAGCTAAACCTATGGCAACAGCTCCACAGGAAGACAATAGAGGTGGTGCCATTCAGAAAACGCAGCACCAGCAAACAAAGGCACCAAATGACACACCCTCTCTTCACAAACCTCAGCAGAAAGAAACTGGGAAACCTCAGGTGGATACATTAAAGACGGACAACTCAGAAAACAAGGATGAATCAAGTTTCTTTGGTTTTGGTTTTGGTGGTGCTCGATCACGGTCCCCATCTCCTCAGCCTGCTGCCTCTGCTGTTTCTGGAAAGGTTCTAGGCTTTGGCACGTCCTTCCTTAGCTCAGCGTCTAATCTGATTTCATCAGCTGTTATGGATGAGCCATCCACAACACCACCAGCCTCTCGTAAAGGTTCATCTGTCTCTCAAAGTTCCATTAGGTCCACTACACCACCCTCCTCCCGAAAAGGTTCTGCAGTTTCCCAGACTTCGTCCAAAACAACACCACCCACTTTCCATAAGGGTTCATCAGTTTCACAGACATCTCACAAGAATGAATCCCTAGCCTCCACACCAGTTACTTCACGCAAAGGGCCCGAAGTTTCACAAGACGTACTGAGGAGGTCCAAACCATCTTCTAATGATAAAGCAGAGGAAAAGAAATTCCAGGAATCACAGCCGTCCAAAATACTATCTGCACGAGTTAAGAAGCCTGCAACTGTTGACAAATCATCTCAGCAACTACCTAAAACCTGTCCACTTTGCATGACAGAGGTCAAAAAAGACCCCCCTAACTACAGCACCTGCACTGAATGCAAGAATATTGTGTGTAACCTCTGTGGATTCAACACCATGCCTCTTAAAACAGAGGTAAGTATCACTACATTTTGCTAATGGCTGTTATCAAGATTATTTTCTTGTAGTTCTAAAAAACATGTGATTTGTAATGGGGAGCTTGTTATTGCTATATTGTGGCTTTAAGAAACCATTACTTGTTAATGCAAGGGTTCTAAATATTTAAACTGCCTGATTTAACTGCAGATAAAGGAGTGGCTCTGTCTGAACTGCCATACACAGCGAGCATCAGGAATATCTTCTATGCAGTCTCAGCCACAGACTAACAAAATTCCCCCAACATCATCTCTTCAAAATAAGAGGGATGCTGTGTCAGAACATCCTCAGATGAAGAAAGGTCTTCCTGATAAAACTATCCAAAAAGGCCAGACAACTGCTGAAGTAAAACAAACAGATGAAACATCTGCTCCAGCAGGGGAGAAGCAGCTCACCCCTACTCCCAGATCACAACAGGTCAATCAGCCTATTTTACAACACTATGCTGAGAAATCTCAAAATCAGGCTTCAAAAAAGTTTGAGCCCTCTTCTGTGAAGGATAAACTCCCTCAAGAAAACTCAGGCTTCTTTGGCTTTGGTGGTGCTCGATCTCGATCACCATCTCCTCAGCCTGCTGGCTCTGCTGTTACTGGGAAGGTTCTAGGCTTTGGCTCCTCCTTTTTCAGCTCTGCATCTAATCTCATCTCATCGGCTGTTCAGGATGAACCTTCCACGACACCCCCAACCTCTCGCAAAGGTTCCACTAGGTCCACTACACCACCTCCGTCCTCCCGCAAAGGTTCTGCAGTTTCCCAGACATCTTCTGAAAAAAACACTACACCACCACCGAATTCACAGGGTAACTCTCAGAAAAAGCAGACAGATACGATTAAATCACAGATTCTACAGAACCAAGAAGAAAAGACACCTGATGCGACTAAACCAATAATCCATCAGGGAAAGAAGCCCTCAAATCCAGATGAATTCAAGCCAGAGCCATCAAAAGTGAAGGAATCCTCTCACATTCTACCCAAAAACTGTCCTCTCTGCAAGGTGGAGATCAAGAATGATCCTCCCAACTACAACACATGCACTGACTGCAAAAACATTGTATGCATTCAGTGTGGATTCAATCCTACGCCACACCAAACTGAGGTAAGAAGACTATATTTGCTGGTGTTTATATGATATATTTAGTGTTCTCATACTATTATATTTTAGAATGTTTGTTTTGATAATACAGTGATTTCAAGGTGAGCGTAATTGAATAAAATTTATATTGCAATGTTATTTAAATCTTTGATTATGACTATATGTCTACTTCTTTTCTTAAAGAGAAATGGAAGCATAGCAGTCTATAGCAGAACTGCAGTTTAAACTTGGAGGAAATTTGCAGGAAATCTGAAGCTTATTTGTATTTGTAAATAAATACTGTAAAGGAGACATCTGATATCACAAGTCTTAAGAGATTGCACTCCCATTCTGATCTAATATTATTAAGTGTGCATATCCCTTTAGGTTTTTTTTTTTTTTTTTTGCAGTCAAGCCACAGAGAGCAACTATAGCTGCCTGAAATGTTTTATTATTATTATTATTATTATTATTATTACTACTACTATTATTATTATTTAGTATAAATAAATTACATGAATATATTCTCTATATGTTTTCCAATATTCAACTTTACCTGAAAATGTTTTACCTTATAACTTGTGATGGCCCAACAGAGGAAGAAGTGGCTATGTTTGAACTGCCAAATGCAGCATGCACCAGGAACTCCTCTTGGACAATCTCAACCACAGGCTCCAGAAAAGGATAAGAAATCATTTGCCGATGGAAAACTACATGAAAATCAAAGTAAAGGTGAGAAAAAGCAAGCTAGCCCTACAATAAAACAGGATGTGCAAAATCAACATACCAAGAAACAGCTATGCGAAGAAATTCAACAGACAAAAGATGGAATTTCTAAATCTTCTAAATCTGAACCTCCTAATGAGGATTCAGACTTTTTAGGTTTTGGTTTTGGGAAGCGATCACGATCACCATCTCCCCAGCCTGTTGTTTCTGGTAAAGTTTTAGGTTTTGGGTCCTCAATCCTCAGCTCAGCATCTAGTTTGATTTCTTCAGCTGTTCAGGATGGGACCTCTACAACAGCATTGGCTTCACGCAAGGGTTCAGTTTCTCTAACGTCTGAAAAAACTGTACCAACACTACCTGATTCTAGCAAGAGATCTGAAGTGGTCGATACTACACTGCCTGCTAGCCATAAGGCATCTTCCCAGGACTCTCCTAAGGTGAAATCTGAGAGTGGAACAAAACCAGCAACTGATCAGAATGAAGAGAGAAAATTACAGGAAATGAAACCACTGGTGGAAAACCCTACAAGACCACTGGCACCCATTTTAAAGGATGTCACTTCATCAGATGCAACAAAAACAACAGAATCCACTCTGCCTATTCCCAAAGTCTGCCCACTCTGCAAGGTGGAAATCAAGAAGGAACCTCCCAACTACAACATCTGTACTGAATGCAAGAATGCAGTTTGTAACCTTTGTGGATTTAACTCAATGCCTGACAAAACAGAGGTGAGAAAATCTGATTGGTAATAAATACAGTCTGATATTTATTTATTTATTTAAAAAAAATTTTTTTTAAACTGCAGCTGCATGTTGAAAAGTCTTTCATGAACTCACACCTTACTTTCCTGTGAAAAAACATGCTAGTGAAAATTCAAACGCTAATGTGAAAAACCATAATGTAGGACACATAATTTGGGGAGCTATTATTTACTATCACTTCAGTATTTTATTTTATGATGGCAAACTTTTACACATCTTGTTTACTGTTGATTGTTTATACTCATAACCATTACTTGTTATTCTCAGGTTACTGTTATAAATTAAAAGATGCCCTTTGTTGGAATTTTCCTACACATTTCCTATAATATGATTATACTGAATTGCATACAGTGTTTAAATGTTTTCATATAAATATTGTTATGCTTATATTAAATCATTAATAAAATGCAATGCTATTACAGATGAAGGAGTGGCTATGTCTGAATTGCCAGATGCAGCGAACATCGGGACCTCCAAAGCCAACCCAGCCACAGCCTATCAAAGTACCTGCAGCAGCATTACCACAAAAGGAAGTTCAATCTCACGTTTCTCTGCAAAAGGTCTCTCCACAACAGGGATCAAAAGTTGACACATCTGCAAAGCCTGTTCTCCCCCAAACAAAAACCTCTAAAGATGAATCACGCTTCTTTGGCTTTGGGCTTAGTGGTGATCAGTCTTCATCTCCTCAGCCCGCTGTCTCTGCTGTATCTGACAAGGTTTTAGGCTTTGGCTCGTCGATCGCCAGCACAGCATCTAACCTTATTTCTTCAGCTGTTCAGGACGAATCGTCTATGGCACCACCAACTTCTCGTAAAGGTTCAAAAGTTTCTGAGGCATCTATACAAATGTCCACACCACCTGCTTCTCGCAAGGGATCTGATGTCTCTGAAAAAATCCCTACTTCTAGGGAGCTGAAATCAACAACTCAGCAACTGAATGAAAAAAAATCTGGGGAGAAACTATCAGAGTTTCAGACAACCAAAGAACCATCTGCTGAAGTGAAAGAACATAAAGGTTTATCAGCTTGCCCACTGTGCAATGATCAATTCAAAAATGACCCTCCAAACTTCAACACTTGCACATCTTGCAAAATGACTGTTTGTAATCTCTGTGGATTCAACCCCATGCCAGATCAAACTGAGGTAGGACACTGTTGGTTATATAAACATAAACATACTCCCAGTTTTACCTCTTTGCTTTAAATTCATTACATAATTAGCTTTATAGAAAACCAAAATATGAGCTCATATTCTTAATAAATATACTGGTGGCAAAACAAAATGCAACACTTGCAACTGAAATATCAAGCTTTATTGCATTAACAATGACAATTAATAAATAGAATTGAACAGAAAAGCAAAAAACAAAACAACAACAACAACAGAAACAGTAATTGTAATAAGTAATAGTAATAACAATAAATTACTGTAATAGATGTCTTGCGACCCTTCAATAATGCTTGCAGCCACCATTGTGGTATGTATGTGGGATGTTATCCCATGTCTTTAAAAGGGCCTGATGAAGTTGCTGGTCAGAGGCAGGCGAATGGTTGTGTCTTCTGATGTTGTAATCTTGTTTATTGGGTCAAAAGTTAAGAGATCTTCAATGGTCCTGCCAGTCTGTTGAAACCTTGTCGGGAGACAGGACACAGTGAAGCAGTCTTACCATATAGTGTCTGTCAGGCACAGTCGAAAAAAAGACACATTCTTTTTGTTTCTGACTAGGATACGTTTTTCTGTGAGTTAAGAAAACCTATGCTGATTCAGTATCCAAGGTATTGTGCTTCTGCCAGCCCGAGATGACACCTTTTAGGTTTGGGTTAATCTAGCCCCACTCAAGGCGGCCAGCACCTTCTAAAATTGCAAGATGCTCCACCTAGTTCGACATTGTCAAAATACAGTGCTAATGTAGCGATGGTGGGGCCTCAGTGCGATGCCCATTGGAACACAAATGGCAAGACTTTGACAAAGGCTGTTTTGGGAAAGGTTTCTGCCAGTTGATTTTGGTGAGGTCCCAAGGTGGAAATGTACTGTGACCACCCAAGGCTCTCGATGAGCTCATACACCCAGCTAGCATGCATGGATAAGGAAACTTGGACACAGAACCTACTCAAACCCAAGAGGGTCAAATTTATTGAAGGGCTGAATGAAGGTGTAGGAAAGAGGAAGGTATGGAGAATGTGAGGGAGAATGCCAGTGTTCTTTAGCAAAGTCGAGGTTCCAGACAGCTGTTCACTTAGGAACCCCTTTTTTTGGATGAGTTAAAGGATGACAAATTGCTCTGCGATCTGCTTGTCTCTCTCCACATCCCATATGAAAGGTCAGAATTTTCTCGCTCAGCATAGCTTTTCATAAGGCAAGTGAAAAACGTCTCTTGTGTGATAATGATAGAGATAGCAGGGCTAAGCATATATTAAAAATATAAAATATTTGACCATAAATAAAATAAAACCATAAAATGTTGACCATATTTTTCATCTATTCTTTCAGCAAAATATGGGGTTAGAGGTAATTTAGAAAAAGTGAGTGTGTGGATTTATGAATAAGTCAGTTACCTTAGCTAGCTACCACACTCATCATTCTTATCTTTGATAGTGGGTCTGCATGTAAACTTAGCTAGCTAGCTACCACACTCATCATTTATAGTTTTGATAGTGGGTCTGCATGTAAACAGAAATAAGAGAACACTCAACATGCCAGCTAGCTACATCCTTGATAGAAATGTAGTAACTATTTGAGAATTATTAACCACATTGTATAGTCATGTTCTTCTAGAACCTAGCTAGTTGGAAATGTTGGGCAACGTTGATGCGATTCTCATGTCACGACCTCAAAAGTTTAGAAATTTTCAGCTTAGGATCAGGGATGCATGTGCTCTCTTTCTATTTCATTTCAAGAGTGAGTCAGGGAATGACATAGCTTTGACATTTGTTTGCTCTTGCTCATTATTTTAATTAAATAACATGCCAATATATCCTTAGAAATCAAATAACAAATTAGATCAGTTGGTCTTCCATTTATTTGTACATGAATACTGTATGTATGTAATACGTTTAACATGCAGTTCAGTCAATGTAAGAAATGTTCAGCTCTATGCTTTTAGGCTATTTAACCAATAAAATTGTTTAATGCGTCTAGGTGAAGCAGTGGCTATGTTTGAACTGCCAGATGCAGCAAGCATCAGCAGCTCCTCCTGCACAGCCACAGGCTATAAAGGTACCTTCACTAGCACCAGCAGAGAAGAAGGAAGCTCCAGTTGCATCTCAGAAGAAATCAAGTCTCCCAGTAGATGTCACAGAGAATAATAAAAACCTTTCTGAAGCTGGAAAATCAGAGGAAAATCCCCTTGTGCGAGCGCCACAGAATCCCACTTCTACTTCTTCAACACCACAGCCTTCTCCTGTTGAATCTCCTCAACTACCAAAAGCTGAGGTTCCAAAGGAGGAGTCAGGCTTCTTAGGTTTCAGTTTTAGTGGTATGCGATCCCAGTCACCATCTCCGTCTCAGCCTGCTGTCTCTGCTGTTCATGGAAAGGTTGTAGGTTTTGGCTCCTCAATTATCAGCTCTGCATCTAATCTGATGTCATCATCTCCTCAAGTTGAACCCTCTACAACACCACCAACTTCCCATAAAGGTTTGGCCATTTCTCAAACTTCTGCAAAGTCTGTACCAACACCACCAGCTTTTCATCAGGGGGCAGGTTTGCCAGCCTCACCAAAAACTGTTACCTCTGGGGAGACAAAAGCACCTGCTATTCAAAAACAGGAAGAAAATAAACCTGCAAATGAAGAACCAAATGCTCAGTCTGCCAAAGCACCATCTGCTCCTGTAAAAGAGGATAAAAATGCACAGAAGCTTCCAAAAATCTGTCCACTCTGCAAGGAGATAGTCAAGGAAGATCCGCCAAACTACAATACTTGCAATTCCTGTAAAGCCACTGTCTGTAACCTCTGTGGTGGATGCAACTCCAGGGCATTTAAAACAGAGGTAAGATAATATTCAACAAAACACCATGAGCATGATCAATCACCTTTGATTATTACCATTAGAACACTCTGTTTGTTTGATTTATCTCACTTGATTAGTTACTTAGGAAGTACTGAAAGTTTCCAGGGAGACGTTGCGTACAAAGTTCCTTCGTCAGCTGTGCAAGTGGTACTTACTATTTGCCAAGTTCATGATAGAAAATGTACACATATACCTCATATTTGAAAATTATAACATTCATTTTTCTATTATTTTTATTTTCATTATTATTATTATTATTATTATTATTATTAGTAGTAGTAGTAGTAGTAGTAGTGTGTCCTTTTTTCTGCCTTTTATGGTTTAAAAAATATATATTTTCTATTGATTGCTGTACTAAATCTATCTTTCCTGCCATCTACAGCAGTCCTTTTTTGTATCATAGATCTAGAAAGTCATATTCATGCTGTATTGTATTCTCATACTCATGGCTCTCAATACATACTCTCTCTATTTCTTAGGATTTAACTACTGTTTGTCTTGTATTCTTTATAGGAGAAGGAATGGTTGTGTAAGAACTGCCAGGGGCAGCAAGCTTCAGGACCTTCTCCTGCAAAGGTAAACAAAGTACCTCTTACTGCACTAGAGAAGGAGGCTCCAACTCCAGGTCCCACACAGAAAAAGACAAGTATTCCAGCAGGTGTCCTAGAGCATGATCAGATACCCACTGGAACTGGAAAACCTCAGGACAAACTCACTTCAGAAAAGACCCAGAAAGCCACTACTGGCCCAGCAGCACACTCACCATCTCTTGTTGAATCTGTTGAACCACGAAAAACTGAACCTCCTGAGAAACAGTCTGGCCTCTTTGGTTTCAGTTTTGGGGGTACTAAATCACGGCCACCATCTCCTCAGCTGGCTGCCTCTGCTGTTTCTGGGAGAGTTCTAGGTTTTGGTTCGTCCTTCCTTAGCTCAGCCTCTAATCTGATCTCTTCAGCTGTTCAGGATGAATTATCCATCACACCACCAACCTCTCGTAAGGGTTCTACTATTTCTTTAAAAAACACTACGACACCACCTTTGTCCCGCAAGGGGTCTGCAGCTCAGTCACATGGGGAAAAGAAAGAACCAGAAAATAAACCGGAAGACCAGTTGGAAAAGTCATCAAATTATCTTCTGGAAAAGGATGCACCTCTCTTGGAGTCTTTCAAAGCTTGTCCACTTTGTAAGGTTGACCTCAAGGAGGATCCACCAAACTATAACACCTGCACTGAATGTAAAAATATTGTGTGTAACCTTTGTGGATTCAGTCCCATTCCACAAGAAACAGAGGTAAGATACGATATACAACATGAGCATCCTCTGTATTACTGTTATCTTTTCTGTGCTACATATCAAGAGACCTCAAATTAGTTTCACATATTTCATATCCTTATTGGTATCCTTTTGGTTGCCTGTCAAAAGTAAAAACACTATGGTAATGCAGTTGTGCTTTTAAAATTAAGAACATAATCAAGTCTTATGAATTTTTATCTCAAATGGCCCTGTTCTCTACTTTTATGTGTAATTACATTTGCTTCTTTTGATCATATTTTGATAGTAAATTAGTGATTTTAATTGAATACAAAAAAAAAAAAGTGAAGTCTATGGTGACCCCAAAAGTTACCCAACACTGATCTTACATTGTCTGATTTGTATGACAACCACAGAAAGGTAATGTGAAAGTCAGAAACAGTTAAGATGGTTTACTGTTTAGTACTTCACCATACATATGCATAAATATGCTTTTCATATATTCTAAGAATTGGTTGTGTGGTTCTGTTATTTTTTTGCCAATTCTAACCAGTCAATGTACATTGTTTAATAAAAACAAAAACATTTTCATACATATGATTAAAATTGTGTGTAAGCAAATTTATACATGTACTAATTGTACCATTTATACATGAACAGTTGATTCTCAATAACCTATTTTATGGGTCGACAGGTGAAGGAGTGGCTATGTTTAAATTGCCAGATGCAGAGAGCACCAAGACCTCCTCCTGCAAAGACCAAATCAGAGGTTAACAAGGTACCTTCACCAGTATCACCAAAGAAGAAAGAGGCTCCTGCTGCAGGTGCTCCACAGAAGAATCCAAGTCTTCCAGTAAATGCCAAGGATGAGAATCCAGCTGTATCTAGGAAACCAGTAGATAAACCTATTCCAGTGGAGTCCCAGAAATCCACTGCTACTCCCTCAAAACAACAACCTTCTCCTGCGAAATCTGTTTTACCACAAAAAGTTGAACCTCCAAAGGAGGAGTCAGGCTTCTTTGGTTTCAGTTTTGGTGGAACTCGATCTCGGTCACCATCTCCTCAGCCTGATGTCTCCGTTGTTTCTGGAAAGGTTCTAGGCTTTGGCTTTCTCAGTTCTGCATCTAATTTGATCTCATCAGCTGTTCAGCATGAGCCTTTCACAACACCACCAACCTCTCGTAAAGGATCTACAACCTCTCAAACTTCTGTGAAAATCACCCCAACTCCATCCACTGCTCTCAAGGAATCTTTAGTGCAGAAACAAGAGGAAAAGAACGAATCAGAAACCAAATTGGAAGTCCAGTTACCAAAGCCATTTTCCTTTGTAAAAAAAGATGCATCTCCCTCAGAGTCTCTCAGAGTTTGCCCACTCTGCAAAGTAGACCTTAAGAAGGATCCACCTAACTATACCATCTGCACTGAATGCCAGAACACAGTGTGTAATCTTTGTGGATTCAGTCCTATGTCACAACAAACAGAGGTGAGACACCATTTTTTAAAATAAATGCTCCGATTATAATTAGCTGCTTTTGTTGTAATAAAAACCCTTTAAATTACTACTCTGGGATGAGTTTGCCCAAAAGCATTACAGCACAAAGATCATCATTAAATGGTAGGGCGAGCATCACATTGAACACTTTGATCTTAATTTTACGATGCTTTTGGGAAACTTGGCCCTGGTTGGTTACTACACCAGCATCAGTTGCTGTTTTGGGTGTTATGTTCCTTGTTAAGTTAGCCTTCTCTGGCTAGTAGTCTAGAAGAGTTAAATTAGTTGTACTATAATTGAGTGGAAAGATTTGTGAGGTTCTTCCCCTCCATCAGTATAACAGTATGCTAGCCAACTGGAATAATAATAACCTACAGAGTCAAAATTGGGCAGTTAATCATGCCCTCCAAGTGTGTTGAATTGTGTGGCAATATTGTGTGGGAAATTGCAAAAGTTGCAAAATAATTTTTTGACCATTCTAACCAGCCGAAGTATACGTTTTTATTATTATTATTATTATTATTATTATTATTTTATATATGACAAGATACTAGTAAAAGTATCTTGAATATTTCTTGCATTATTATCTAATTTCTGACTCCAAGCAAGTTTATTCATCCATTAGTTAATGCTTTCCTATTATTTTATCCAATCATTTCTTTTATGACTCAACAGGTTAAGGAATGGTTGTGTTTGAGCTGCCACAAGCAGCAAGCGCCAGGACCTCCACCTATACAGCCTCAACTAGAGGTGAACAAAGTACCAGAGCAGGAGGCTTTAACTCCAGATGATCCACAAAAGAGGCCAAGTCTCTCTGTTGATGCCACAATAAAAGCTGCTGCAGTTGTGAAAAAAGAGGATAAACCTAGTACAGCAGAGTCTCAGAAACCCACTGCTGTTCCCTCATCTGCCACATTTGCTCTACCAAAAAAAGCTGAAACTCTAAAGGAGGATACAAGCTTCTTTGGTTCCAGTCTTGGAGGTGCTCAGTCACCATCTCCTCAGCTTCCGGTCTCTGCTGTTTCTGAGAAGGTTCTGGGTTTTGGCTCCTCCTTTCTTAGCTCTGCATCTAATATGATTTCATCAGCTCTTCAAGATGAATCATCTACCACGCCACCAACTTCTCGTAAAAGTTCTACAATTTCTCAAAGATCTGAAAAAAACACTCCAACACCACCTACATCTCGCAAGGGGTCGGTAGCACAGAAAGGAGAAGAAAAGATAGAAGTGGAGATTACATCAAAAGACCGGTCAAATGTGTCACCACCTCTTGTCAGAAAGGATCTCAGTGAGCCTCTTAAACCTTGTCCACTCTGCAAGGTGGCTCTCAAGAAAGATCCACCCAACTATGACACCTGCACTGAATGTAAAACCACTGTGTGCAATCTTTGTGGATTTAGTCCTATGCCACAACAAACTGAGGTAAGTTAATATATTTAACCTAAACATCTTAATCACTCATTCTATTTCCTGAAGCCTTTATTTAAGACAAAACTTGGCATCTCTGTAGAATAGTGTGACACTGATAAATGAAAAAGCCAAATAAATCAGAAAACAATGACAAATCGAAAACAAAACTAATCTAAAAAACTTAAAACACCAAAAGAAAGCAAAAAGTAAAGAAACAATAATAACAAATGAAACACTTTAACACTGTTCCATAATTTAATATGTATTTTAGGGCCAATGTAGTTCTCTCAAATGTATGTCCTCTTAAGTATATTCATAAATTTATTTTATACATCTAAATAATGTAGATATCAAACTTGTGCATGAATTAATCAATACATTTTTGGTATTTTTACTATTAATCTATTTATGGCCTTACAGGTGAAAGAGTGGTTGTGTTTAAACTGCCAGGTGCAGCGAGCACAAGGAGCTCCCCCTGCACAGCCTCAGCAAAAGGCTAACAAAGTGCCTCCACCAGCATCATCACAGCTGAAGGAGAAATTTCTTGCTGGAAAACCAGAGGACACGCATACTCAATTAGTCACAAAGAAACCCATTTCTACGGTTGCAAAACAACAACCCACTGCTCCACCACCAAAAGCTGAACCTTTAAAGAAGGAGTCAGGTTTCTTTGGTTTTGCTCGTTCTCGCTCCCCATCTCCTCAGCCGGATGTCTCTGCTGTTTCTGGAAAAGTTCTAGGTTTTGGGTCCTCTCTCTTTAGCACAGCATCTAATTTAATTTCTTCAGCTGCTCATGATGAGTCTTCTACGACACCACAAATTTCACGTAAGGGGTCTACCACTTCTCAAACTTCTGTGAAGACCACACAAGCACACACCTTTTCTTCTCGGAAAGGATCTGAAGAGCCAGAAAAAAATCCTCAAGATAGAGAAACCAAAACCTCAGCTGAAGAGGGAAAACCTCCTGTTGCAAAGAAACAACATGAGAATAAACTAAATGAAAAGCAAGTCCAAATTGCTAAGGTAGCAGATGAATCTCCAAATGTGGCAGAACCTTCTAAAACACAGAAAGTAGCCTGTCCTCTCTGTAAGATAGAGCTTAATGTGGGATCAAGTGAAGTGCCCAACTACAATACCTGCACAGAGTGCAAGGACACTGTCTGTAATCTCTGTGGATTTAACCCCATTCCCCATCAGACTGAGGTAGGATATTTGTTAATTTGCTTCCTCAGTATATTTTCACTGCATATTTTTGCCTCGCTCTATATTTTGTAATTTTTCAATTTAGGAAATAATGTAATCAGTGATTTGCTTTTGTTGTGACATTCCAGGTTTATGAATGGCTTTGCCTAAACTGTCAAACACAGAGAGCATTAAAGGAAATGGAACCACAAGCAAAACCAGACATTGTCTCCACTTCAACACAACCTCCAAGAAACATAATACCCAAAAATGCAACTGATGCTTGTGAAACCGATAAGAAAGAGCTACTTCAGGTTCAAGCTCACAAAGAAGTGCCTGCTGCAGCCACCCCAGATCAAAATAAAGCCTCTATTCCATCTCCTGTCCAAAATGATAACATTTCAAATACAGACACAATTCAAGGGAAAGATGCTGTAAATGCGATGGAGAATAAAAAAGAGAAAAGAGAAACACAGGTTCTACTTAAGGAGGGAGCTCCAATACAAAACAGGCTGTCTTCTGAAGCAACAGCTATCATGGAGGATCAAAAGTCTGCAGTTCCTCAAAAACCTGGAACCGATCAAGAACCAACTGGGAAACCAGCAGACCGTAAAGCAGAAATAAACAGACTTGTGGAAAAACCTGAGCAATCTCAATCTAAATCATCTCCACCAGAACTAGAAACCTCAAAGGAGGAATTAGGCTTCTTTGGGTTTGGATTTGGCAGTAGTAAATCTCAATCTGCACCATCCAAGCCTTCTGACACAAGCACTGGGAAGCTCTTTGGCTTTGCTGGTCTGACTGAGACACCTTCACCACAATCTGTCTCTGCTGTTTCTGGGAAGGTATTAGGTTTTGGATCCTCCATCTTCAGCTCAGCATCTAATCTTATCTCATCAGCTGTTCATGATGAGCCCTCCACAACACCACCAAGTTCCCGTAAGAGTTCCACAGTTTCCCAGGCATCTATAAAAACAGCCACACCACCCTCTTCTCGTAAAAGTTCAACAGTCTCTCAAGCTTTTGTTAAAACACCACCAAATTCTTGCAAGGGGTCTGCAGTTTCCCAGGCCTCCTTCAAGATTTTTCAGACTGGAGATACTAAACCACCTGATTCACAAGAAAAAGATGAACAAACACCAGATGAGAAGTCAGAAGTCAAGCTAGATGGAACATCTTCAGAACCTGCCAAACTACCTAATTCACAGAAACACAATGAGAAGACACCAGATGAGAAGTCAGAAGTTAAAGTATCTGCTCATTTGCCACCAGCATCTAAACTGGTTCAATCTAGTTGTCTTATTTGCAAAGTGAAGCTAAATATGGCCTCAGAAAACACACCTAATTTCAACACTTGCACTGAATGCAACAACAATGTATGCAGTCAATGTGGATTTGATCCCATGCCAAATCAGACAAAGGTGAGGTGCAATCTACTACACATACACTTGACATTTTTAACTCAATAAAATTCCTTGTATATTGAGAAAACAAAATAATTATTGCATTATGTAAATACCAGTCTTGCATTATTGAAACAGCAAAAAACTAAAGTATAATAACTGTTTATTTCTAAACATTGGCCTGGTTGTCTCAATTTATATGTGATCATCTAATGTTGATATCGATATGTTGTTCATCTAAATTTTTATTTACCCCTTACTCCACTCACTGTTTCTGGGGAACCACTTGTACCCCTTACCACTGAAATCTTGCAATACAAACTATGTTGCTTTCTACTGTCCAGTATAGACAACATTGCTTTCCATTGTCTGAGTTTCCTGAGTTTCCTGAGCATAGTAATTAAAATTAACACAAGAAAATGCATTAATTTGTTTAAATCCTCTAATATTACAGGTTAAGGAGTGGCTTTGCATGAATTGCCAGATGCAGAGAGCAGGAGAAATAAAACCACCAGGAACTTCCATGTTGAAACTTCTGCCGACATTATCAGAAAAGGACAGTCAGTCTTCAACCTCAGTGCATATATTAACTAAACCCAAACCCTTTGATCCATCCACTGGATGTATAGATGAGAAGAAGTCCCCTGCCCCAGCACCATCAAAGAAAGATCAGCAAAAACCAATCACAAGTGAAAATTTGCCCCCTCCAAATAAAGACCTGCCACACCAAAAAGCACCACTAGAGGAGACAGCTGCGAAATCTCAGCAACAGGTGACAAAAGGTACAGACTCACCTGCCAAATCTGCTCCACCCCCGCAAGTTGAGGCTCCAAAGCAGCAAACAAGCTTCTTTGGATTTGGAGTCAGTGGTGGTAAGTCTCAACCTACTCCTTCTAAGTCTTCTGATCTGACGACTGGGAAGCGCTTTGGTTTTGGTGGATTGACTGAAACAGCCAGATCACGGTCACCATCACCACAGTCTATGACTAATGTTCCTGGAAAGTTTTTAGGATTCGGATCCACCATCTTTAGTTCCGCTTCTAATCTGATTTCATCAGCTCTTCAGGACGAGTCGGCTTCATCTCCACCAATCTCTCGCAAAGGTTCGACGGTATCTCAATCTTCTACACCACCTACTTCTCGCAAAGGTTCTATAGTTTCCCAGGCCTCCAATAAGATGCCTCCTAGAGAGCCCAAAGCTTCCGCATCAAAAAAATTAGATGACAAGCCAGTAGAAAAGAGGATAGAAGAACCTTATCTGGCCAAGGCGCTCTCTCTTACTGCAAAGCAGGAAGCTATGCCAGAATCTGTGGAAGTGACCGTGCCTCATGAATCTCTTTCCAAAGCAAGCCAACCCATCTGCCCACTTTGTAAGATGGATCTTAACGTTGGCTCGACGGACCCTCCCAACTACAATACCTGTATGGAGTGCAAGGAAATGGTGTGTAACCTCTGTGGATTTAACCCCATACCTCACCTTGCTGAGGTAAGTCATTTGTCTGGTGATTATATAATGATTTTTATGCAGTCAGTTTTTGTTCTTGTTAAATGTCTCTTTAATGCATGGTGATAAAGTGACTCATTTGTTTTTATATGCACAAAAAAGGAAACAGAAAGCTGGCTGTTTAGAACAGTTTACCAACAGATGTTTGTCTGCGAGCACAAAAGCATATTTAATCAAGTGCAGATTAATCAGATACAGTCCAAATAAGATATCCTGGCAGTGACAAATGCACTCCAAAATCTGGTTGTTTCTTGTGACTGTTAGTAACTTTCGTTATTTTCCAATACAACTGATCTATGGATTATTTGGTTTACTGCTTATCGATAGCTGTTGAATTCTCTGTTGGTGTACTTTTGAGGCTAAGCAAAGACTTGTTTTGAGCAAAAGCAACAGTGAGTGACTGATGCATTTCTGAGTATGTGGAGGCTTTGGCCCTGGGTATGTTTTAATGACTAATAAGCAGGTTCACAAGGCTGTCAGACAGAAAATCTGGACTGGTGGGTTTCTCTCCTGAGTGGCTCATAACATCTATTATGCCCACTAAAACTCCAGATGGCTTTTAACATACCATTGTAGTTTCAATTTGGACTTCACAAAGGTTTTTTTGTGGACAGGTGGCCAATAAAATAATTCATGGTTAGTAGAGATGACTGAGTTATTGGTATTTATTCACATTTTTCCAGTCAACAAAACCCTGTAAAGTAGTGATGTAATATTGAGGCTCCAAATGTAGACATAGTTTTTACACACACAAAATTATTTTTAGGATATTTAGACTCCCTTTTTCGTCCGTAAAGAGAAATTTCAAGTCAGTAATATAAATTAGATGTCCTATTTTCTTTTGGAATGTTGACAAATGTTTTTATTTCACCAGCCTTTTATATATATTTGTATTTGATGTAAGAGAGCAGCTCTTGCTATTGTTAAATGAGCTGGATGCTGACTCTGGTGGAAGGTGACCACTATGTTTGGACTGAATGTGTTAATTACGTAACAGGTTGTGCAAAGATGGCCAAAGCTGCAGCACAACACAGAGATAGACTATATTAAAGTGATTGAGGGTTGTGCAGTGGCATTAATGTGATAGGATCTGCAGTAGCTGGGAGAAAGGGCTGCTGGCTGCTTGTGTGATATGCTTAGCGGACGTGAGGCATCTCTCTTTTGTGTGTGTGTGTGTGCGTGTGTGTGTGTGTGTGTGTGTGTGTGTAAGAGTGTAAATTGCTTGGGTAAAGACTTTGCCCCATCTGCTTGCAGTCACGTCCTCATCCACCCTATATGTTAATTAAACTAACAGCAAACACACCCAAAGTGATGTTCAGGGAAAGTTATACAGCTTATTAACTAGCCTAGTTTATGTACATGGCTGAGTTGTCATTAGAGATAAGAAAAGTTAAGGCAAGGAAATAATAGTTTTTTTAATTTGAATACTGAAATAAGTGTTTTTACACCTTGTCTTTCAAACTAGATAGAGTAACTCTAATTCACATGCACAGTATTCCTAAATCTTTCAAAAACCATTTAATTTTGGTAAATGTACAAATGATACAACTCATTAGTCATTTGAAAACCCTTAAAGGATTACACGCTGCATCCACACTCAACTTTTTCCTCCCTGAGAGAAAAGTTTGATTTTACCTGGGCATGTGTAGGCTTGGTTTTATTTTTTGTTTTTTTGAGGAGCAAACCTGCACCTGCACAAGTATTGACTTTTTTTTTATCAAGTCATGTCATAGCAAGTTAGCTATCTAGAAAGTAGTGTAAATAGAATGCTAGCTACATATGTTTGTAGCTACTTTTTCACGTTTACCGTGTTTATTTTAACAGCTACATAAATTTCTGAACAACAATAAATAAGAGTAAGTATCTTGGCTGCTGCCTCAATTACACCACGCAATTTGTTTAGTTTAAATTGGTTGATTTAAAAAAAATAAAATAATAATTAACACATTTTCAAATTAAAATTACTATATTTAGACGTGGCTAGCATTGTGTCTATTCCTTTTCCTTTTTCTTTTTTTTTTGTTCTTTCAAAACACTGTTGTCTATTTCTTCATATTTTCTCTTGCTTTGCATCCCAGAACCACCAAACCATAGGGCTCACCTATGGTAATTTTAAAGGATAGTTGGCTGAAAAAATTTATTTACACAATTTCTTCTTTCAAATGTAGTCGATTAGCCAAAGTTTGGTGATCTTTAGTTTTGCAACTGGAGCTATGTGGCTAAAGTGGCTAACAAGTAATGGACGTCTATCTCCCACCCAAAATCATTTCCGTAAATATATGGCCACACTGTAAATATATAGTTCAAACCACATCCAATGTCAAGAGCCTGAGACATAAAAACAGATTTAAGATATATGGACATGCACAGAATTTTGAGATTATCACCAAATTTCTTAACATATTAAACATTTTGAGCAACTTGTCCTTATACTAACCGGATATTATAACATTTGTTTTTTTTTTTAGTGACCACTATTCTTCTTGCCTAACACTTGCACGTCAGTAATGTCACATGGGTTAGCGAGCTGCATGGGACTAATGGGAATAATGACTAATCTATTAGCACCGGGTTCCTTTATTAGGTAAGCTTGCTCGGTCATGCCACGGACTTCGCTGTAACTCGACGTATGTCAACACTGAGAAATGTAATGCCAAGTTTAGGGCTGCTATTCCAAATCAGATAGTCAGTCCTTGTGTAAAGCCTGTAAACACACCAATAGGCAAGGCCACAAGGAAGGAAGTAAAAGCTGCTCATCAAACCGCAATCACATTTTTTTTTCTTTTTTTTTTCATGGAACACTATTATTACACTTAGAATGTGAAACAGTTTGAATCTGTTTTCATTTTTGATTTATTAAAAAGTAAATGTATGATGTATTATTGTAATCTTTCAAAAACATATATTATAATGTTTAAAGTTACAGAGGATAAAATCGTAAAAAATAAATAAATAAATAAATAAAGTAAATAATTAAACCCAAAAAATTGGGAAAATTTAATGTTACACAGGCTTGCTGATGTTATGCAAATTATATACTTCTACTTTAAACAAAAAATTGTGAAAACAGACTATTCCTGCTATTTAAAAAAATCCTTTATAAAAAATGAGATTATGTAAATATAGTTACAGAAAATATGTAGTTACAGAAAATATCTTGGGTGAGACTTTACTTGGATTACTTGTTATCTACATTCACCATGTGGCTCCCGGGCAAAACAGAAGAAGCAATCATCAGACTCCAAGCATGTTTTGACAACATTTGGGATAAGTGGAACATTTTATTTTTTGGCAAACGTTAGTTTTAAAACAATTTCCTGCAGTATTTTGCTTTTTATATCAGCCTGAACATTATTTAAAATCTTTTTTTTTTTTAACCCAAGCCCTCCCGATGCAGGGTATGAGTCAGTCAGACCATGCCACACTAATGGTGAAGCAATTAACCTTTAAATGACAACTTGCTTCCACATATGGCTCCTACATAGATCTGGAAGTGCTATTTTAAAGGCCATTGTTTGCTGCTGAGATACAAATGTGATCTGCTGTACTCACGTTATCGAACACACAGCTGGCCAAAAATAGCAGCTGATTTAATCTACCCCACTTAGCATCTCCGTATGGGCTTGGAGAGAGCTGTCATCAGTCTCAAGGGGTTGTGTGTATATTTGAATACCCTCTGTAATTCAAACATTGTCTGCAATACTCAATCCTATATTCAGTCTAAAACATGGTATATATCTTTGCATTTGTATTATTATAGTGAAGATTGCCTTTATATTGGTTACTGTTACATACTGTTTTATGTCTTTTAAAGATGGTGGAAAGCAGACAGCGTGATGCAGTTCTACATCATATTTCAACATAGAATACAAAAATAGAATACTTAAACTATGGACTCTTAAAACACTTGTTATTGTGTGAGTGTGTGTGTGTGTGTGTGTGTGTGTGTGTGTTAGAGAATAGTTGGCCAAAAAATCTAATTTACACAATTTTCCTCTTACCCCAAATTAGCCAAGACCAGTTTGGTGTTCTTTACTTTTGCAACTGGAGCTACGAGGCTAAAGTGGCTGGATGTTTATCTGACCCAATATCTTTTTTGTAAATATATGCCCACACTGTAAGTGTGTGTGTGTGTGTGTGTGTGTGTGTGTGTGTGTGTGGTTGCTCATGTTTGTGTGTTTATACTTCTTGTGTTTAGTGCAGTAATGTAATCATCACAGTGTACTGCACAGTTGTAATGAGAAGAGTGTGTGGAAAGAGCAGGAGGTGTGTGCTGCTAACTCATTAATTATGTGTGTGTCTGATGGAAGGACATTGAGAGCAGGTAAAGCTGGCTAGTCTAGTGTCATTGACATGAACCCGTATTAGAAAACCGATACAAGTCAGGAATATGTTTCACTCTTAAGGCCAGGCTGTGAGGTGATTTTCTCATATTTCCATCTGTATGGATGTGAAGTTATTGTAACTATTTGTTACAAAAGTATAAGCAGTGTAAAGTGCAAGCCTGCAGCCTGAATCAGCTTGTGTAGACTATATTGTCCTGAGCTTTCAGGAACCTTATTGCATGAAAAGCCTTATCTTTTACCGTTAACTATTACAAAGGCCAATCCCATGGTCTTAATGAATACATAGCCACAAGGGATTGCCTTCATTTACACAGCTCTACATCAGGGTTCAGAGACCTTTACAAGCTGCATGTGATGTAGTAGGGCAGGCGTACATATCTGATGAAGCAAGGATAGCCCTAAGTGTCTGCTGAAAGTTTCCATTTTCTCATCTTCCAAATGTTATCAAGGAGGCATTCAGTTTGAAAGAGATTCATTTCAATGTACTAATTCCTTACAAAGCACACAATATGGCTTTTCCAATAAAACCTGGCTGTCCAATGACTCAGTGATCCAGGTACAAGCAAACTCTGTCTATTGCAGGGACCAATAGACAGGGAGTTGTCCTGCTTCTGGTAAGAGCAAAGACAGTTGTGTTTGAATCTGTGTCCACACTGCGTGGTGCTCAGATGTGGGTACTGTTTACAAACACTGCTCACCCAGTGTTGAACTGCTGCTGGTGAAATGTTGTTCCTATTATCTACCAAGGGAATTCACTTCTATTTTCATTACAGCTGTTTACATTTCTAAATGGGCTAACTAATCAGAAGCACTTGGTTTGCTTCACATTACCACAAAGGAAACTACACACACACACACACACACACACACAGACACACACACAGATGCAGCATTCATTTTTATTACAACTTAAACCATAGCAACTGCAAACTGTACTACTCAAATTTTACCTGTCAATATCTCCACAAGAGAGAAAAATACTTTAGTCCATTTGCAACTCAAACAAGCTGCCCCAGTGAGTAAATCTACACAATGCAGTATTTTTTCTTCTAATGTCATAACAAATGTTCAACAACCCTTGTTGAATAACAGAGAGAATAGAATAAGAATGCAAAAAACCCAACAGAAGCACTTGCTTGCACAGCTGATGAAGGACTTTTGTCTGAAACATCCTGTTTCTCTGGAAACTTTCTGTAATATGCTGAATTTTTACTACATCTACAATTATTAGCTTGACAATAAACTTCAACTCAGTTATTAGAAGAAAACGTTACGTCTCTTTTATGTCTCATTTTGTCTCTGCTGTTTGTCAGAAAGGAGGAAGTGTGTTAGCTCGAAGACTGCAGTGCTGATAACTCTGCTTATTTCAGATTAGTAGGTCAAGACTTTCTATTATCATTAGGCCTGATTTATAGAGAAAGTTCTACTGTGAGGGTTGATGAAAGTGCACTATATTAGCCAGCTACATCTGTTGCCAAATGCAGCTGCCAGGAAATCAATAAGGTACCAGGCACAGTTCTGCAACACTAGAGACTCTGCTATACAATACAATGCAGGTTTTATTCAATCCACCAATCAAATGATGTTCAATGCAAATCCACTGTAGTTCAGTTGTTTAGACTTACTGATGAAAAGAGGCCTGATGCACTGTAGGCAGGTTCTTTATCTGTCTCAAAGATGCTGTGCGATATCTAAGAACATTATAAAAAAGTTAAGTGCGTCAGAGTTAAATGCGCTTTTAAGGGGAGTTATGCTTCTTTGTCGCCGTCAAAGCCAGAATGCTGTTGGTATGCATTCATACGCTTACTCATTCAGAGGAGATTGCAGCTTCTAGTACTAGAAGTGGAGGAGGAAACAAAAGGAGCATAATTCTAATGAATCACAGCAACATAAATCGCTGCTGTGAGTGCTTGTTTTTTCTTAACAGTTAAATAGCAGTAGTAGCTTTTAGAGAATCACAATTCTTCAGAGCTTTTTAGTTTAATAGTTTATAATACAATTAAGAGGTATTAATAAGACCCCTCTTTTAAAGAATAGTCAATGTCCCTTTGTGGAGATTGAAGGCCACTTTGATACCAGTCCTTCAGAACCATCTGCCTAGAAACAAATGGACCACAGGAAATACAGACTGATAATGCATCCCGGGATAATCATGCTACTTAGCTTAAATACTAAGGATGCTAACAACACAGCAGATGGTCAGACGATGGACAGTAATAACAACATTGCACTGACACTGTGGAGATGCTGTGTGTGTGTGTGTGTGTGTGTGTGTGTGTGTGCGTGCGTGTGTGTTCCTGTTTTTATATCTTAATGAGGACCAAATGTCCCCACAAGGATAGGAACATCTTACTTTTTTTGCTCTAGTGAGGACATTTGGGCTTTTTTACAAAAACTGCAGCTTTTATTAAAAAAACTAAAAGAACCAAAATATTTGCTTTTGGTTACTGAGGTTAAGGTTAGGGTTAGGTTTAGGAATAGGCATAGCATTAATTACCTACAGTTATCATTGTCTTGGGAAGAAACTGTTAAAATGTCTATTATACATTTGCTGGTCATGTGATTCTTATGACTTTGTGTGTCTTTTAAACTGTGTCTTGATGATAAATCACCAAGTACTTTATTAAAGGAAATTATTCTCCAACATTTTGTGCTGTTATTCAGTACATTTTAATTTGATTTGATTTGAAAGTAACTATGTATTTACCATACTTTGAACAGGATTAATTCTGAACCAGTCCTTGTTTGCTTTGAAGCCGCTTCCTGCTTATTAAGTGATGTAAACCATTTACTTTTGAATTCTGTACCGTCATCAGATACTTTGTTGGCAAATTGAATTGTATTGATCCAGCGTTAAACTAGAGATAAATTATTGAGTACCCTGTTATGTTAAAAATCACAGTAATAATTAACTGGTTAATGAGGTCAAAGTTCAAAGTGTGAAGAGTGCAAATGACATACTGCACTCCTGAAAATGGAAATTTTAACCTGTTTGTTACTGAGACGTTCAGCTTTGACTCTGTCCTCCCCTGACTCTACAGTCTGGAATGTCACTGTAATTTAGACCCAAGCAATGGGGAAGTCTTTCTAATTTTTATGCATTGGCCTCACAGTACAGCTGTTTTCACCCTTAAACACACAAAACACGGAAGTTTGCAAAGTCAGATTTGATCAGCCAATTGCAAACTTGATCATATCATATCACCAGTAGCCTTCATTTTCACTTCTACGGCTAAACATACTGCTTAGCTTAAATTACTGGTTTTATTTACACAATATAGTTTAGCAGAATTAGCTAGGTTAACCAGCTACCTACTAGCTTACTAGTTACATGTTACCTCTACAGAAGTAGGTATTTGACATTAGTAGCTAGCCAAGATAACAAGCTAACTAAGGTTAGGCTACCTATTATATTGTGTAATTAAAACCAGTATCCAAATTTGTCAGCGAGCTAGCTAACTCTGGCAAACAGGCTAACGTTAGAAAGTCTTTTATACTGGCAGGACTAGATTGGGTGAAAATAGTTTACATTTTTATTTTTACCCAGGTATGAATAATAACACATTCTAATTTTTATCTGGGTGCAAATAGAATGTGCCTTTTTTAATGAAATTTTGTATTGTGTAATTATGAGATATATTGTGTTATTAAAACCAGTAGCCAAGTCTCTTAGCAGGCTACCTAACCTGAAGGAACACTTATTAAAACCAGTAGCCAAGTTCACTCGCTAGCACGCAGGTGATCAGGTGAAAATAGAATACATTTTTATTTTCACCCAGGTATGAATAATACACACGCTCGTTTTCATTTGGGTGCAAATGGAATCTGGCTTCTTTAATGAAATATGTAAAAAGCTCAGTTAAAATATCATATTGATACAAATGAGACGTTTGAAGATCTAATTCCTTCAAATTCTGTAATGAGAGAGAAGTGCTTCAAGCAGACAAGAAGAGGTACATGCTATCTGTCTGGGTCATATGACTCACTGTTATAGCATAGGCCTATAGCTTGGTGAAGTGCAAGAGTGGCTGTATACAAAAGCTTATACAGCGTCAATTGTTTTAGTCAGCATAATTGTTTAGTTTTACATTGCTTGTAAAGGGAATCATCCTTGCTGTGAGATTGTGTGTGTGCATGTGTGTGTGCATGTGGGTTTATTATGTGCAGACAGTAAATATTTGGTTTGTGTGTGTTGTATTCTTGTTACTTTTATGTTTTTAAAATGTTAAACTGCACTGTAATGTTAAACTGAACTTATTTCATTTAAGAAAAGAGTTTGCAAAAATAACTACATTTGGTCGATAATTACTATAGCAAAGGAAAAGTAACATTAAGTTGTTGGTTTTCTTTTTTCTTTTTCTTTTTTTTGCAGTCAACTATAAAAGAGCATTAGGATGATACTAATTTTGTCAATAAGGCTAAATTCATGGTCATTTTTTATTTACACAGGGTGAGTGGCTATGCTTGAATTGCCAGACTCTGAAAGCCATAGCTGGGCAACTGGGAGACATGGGACAAATTCCTAGACCATTACCTGTATCCAGAACTGAACCTGCAGCTTTACCCAAAGCCCAGATAATCAAAATCTCAGACACTGTTCAGGCAATTGAAACCAACCCTGGGCCTACTGTAACTGAAGAACAAAAAGTGGCAGCAAAGTTATGCCCATTTTCTTCTGAATCTGTTCCTGCTCTTCCTACGTCTATCCAGGTTACAAATGTTACACCTATTGAAGCTGCTGACAAAACACTTGAGTTGAAAAGTACACCTCAACAACCTACAGTTAAAGAAGAGAAAACAACTCCAGGACAACTAGTACAACATGTAAGCACTCAAAAAGCAGAGACAGTCAAAACTTCAGTGCCTGCTCAGGCTACTGAAACAACCCCTTGCCAAACTATCCCTACAATTGTACCTGAAAAACAAGCAATGTTGGCAAAAGTATTCCCATTTCCGGTTGAACCTGCTCCTGCTATTTCTGATTCTGTCCAGACCACATTTGCTCCACCTACTGAAGCTTTCATCAAAACACTTGAGTTAAAAAGTGAAATTATACAACCAGTGGTTAAGACAGCAGATGAACCAACACAGGCTGTAGACTCTCCAAAAGTAATGAAGCCTCCTACTGCTGAAGCACCACTTGAAATGAAGAAGACTTGTGCAGTTGTGGTAAAGTATAATAAAAATTTGTTAGTGAATTCCTAACAAACCAAATTTACACATATAACCAAATAAATTATATATACAGTTATATAAATATAGATGTTTTTTTATCATATCAAAAATTATATCATTGTTTATGTATGAATGCAAAATTATTATTTGTTTTACAGGCACCACAATTGGCAGATGATACTGCATTTGCAGATAAGCTTATCCAAAATGAAAAGGCCATGAATAAGTTAGAGGAAACTCCTACTATACCCTGTAAGCGTGAGAGCACAGCTCTGTCAGTATCAGGGGACAAGAAAAACAACTTGAAGGTGGATGATAAAAAAGACCCACAAGGACAGGATCTATTTCTAGTTTCACCTGAGTCATACAGTTCAGCAGAGGAAGAGCTTAAAGAGATTCAGAGGGCTAGCGAGTCTATTTTGAAAGAAACTGCAGCAGAACTGGCCCAAATCAAAGAATCAGTGAGTACAAAACATTATTCTGACTCTGGAGATAAAGAGTTCATACAGACACAGCTAATGCAAACGAGTGCAGATAAGGATTTGTCACCAACTGATCAGCAAAATTACATCAGTAAACAGATCAGAGAAAAGGACCACCAGATCCAGCATGAAACCAAACGAACCCTAAAGCAACTCAGTGTGCCTGAAGAAAGTGCTGACAGTTGCCTGTTGTCTCAGGAGCAAGAAGGTCAAATCATCCAGGCCATTCCTACCTATAAAACAACAGGAGAATATGCAGTAAAAACACTGAATGATAATGAAAAGGAAGAAACCACAGACCTTAACAGCACAATAGCTATATCTGTACAACAGAATGTTCCTGTCAGACAGATTTCTGAAGACGAGAGTTTAACTGAAGATAGGTCTAAAGATGGTGGATCTTCCAGTATGCAAGCATCCCACGTCACATCAGGAACTGCATCACCTACATCACTGTCCTCACTTGATGAAGAAAGTGATAGCAGTCCAAGTCACAAGAAGGAGAGTGTAGAGAGCAAGCAGCAACGGAAAGTGAAGCATAGACAAGGTCAACCCCTTCAAAATATAGCAGATTCCTCTGAGGAGGAAGAGTTTCTGGAGGAAGGAGATCAACTTATAGAACAGGAAATACAGAGTGAAACTGACCAAAAGCAGTTAAGAAAGGCATACAAAAAATCCAAGAAAGAAGAATTGTTAGATCACCCACAGAATAATCACTCTCAGATGGAGTGTTTATCTCAAACTGAAGAATTATTGCAAGTTTCAGAAATAAAAACATATGAGTCATTCTCTTACTCTAACATCTCACCAAGTACTGACTCAGACCAAGAAAATTTTGTTGTTAGCCACCAAATTCCACCAGTAGATGTGATGGAAGATGTTGCAGATAAACGATTAAAGAGTGCAGACGAGGCATATGAAGAAATTATGCAGAAAGCCCAGGAACTCAAAGTTATTACAAAGAAAGTCACTCCACCTGAGATTGAGCCACTATATGGAGGCATGCTGATAGAGGACTATGCATACGAGTCACTAGTGGAGGAACCAGCACAAGCTACAGCAATTGAACATAATACTACTGTAGATGAGTATTTGACTAATGTGTCTGTTCCAGAGACAGTAAGAAAGCTTAGAACACCAGAGGAGGCCTATGAGGAGATGCAGAAAAATAAAGAACTAATACTAAAAGTTCAGACAGTTGAACACACACAGGTAGACAAATCAGCTCACAGAGATATAGCTGTTCTTGCTGTTACTGACACTTGCTATGTGACTATATCAGAAAATTATGAGCTTCCAAAACACCAGGATGAAAATTGGCAATTCCATGCTGAAACTGCAAATGAAGAACTGCTGAAGAAGAAAAAAGAAGTTATGACACCAGAAACAAGTCCTACGCAGTCAACTCCTCTATCTCCAGTATCGCCTTTGTCTTCATCTGAGCCTTTATATGATTCCCCTGAAGTGATACAAATTCCCTCAAGTGGTGAAGAGGATAATAGCAATTATGCATTTGCAACTGAACCTATTGAGTGTGTTATGGAGCCTTTTATGGATGAGTCAACATCTCCACAAGATTTGTCTGTTAAGAACGTTCTCTATCCTATTCCTGACCTTAAAATTACTCAGTGCTCTTCTGGTGAAGAGGAGGCTGAGGATGAAGAGAGCATCATACAAGAACAAGAAATAGCTGTATCAAATAGCATTACTCAGAGTGATGACAGATCTATAGAAGTTGCTAAATTTACAGAACCTTCAGCACAGTCAATCGAGTCTGAGCCCACATCTGTTGTGTGTGAAGTTCCTCTATTAAAACTGATGCTGGAACATGTGTCCCCTGTTTCTGCTTGTGATTTACAAGCATCTTCTCAGTCTCCACTAAGTACGTCCTTAGATTTAACAGCATTTTCATCACCCCTTACAGATCAGACTCCAGAGGAAGGCTCCATTCCAGCAACATCCATTGTTGCTGAAAGTTCCACAACTCGTGTTTCTAACTCTGCACAAGTAATAATTTCAATGGCTGATTTAATATCAGTGGAAACTACTCCTTTTGTTGCAGCTTCTATTCAAGAAATAGTATGCCCCCCCCAAGTTGTTACATCTACCCAACAGATCACAATAGTGTCAACAGCTCCAATTCTACCTGGGACGTCAAAGCCAACACTAGTTTCTTCTAGCCCAGCAGACATGTCTGTTTCTGAACTATCACTGACTCCAAAATCAACCCCAGCTCCTAAGCAAGCTGAAGTTTCTATTTCTAAACCACCACTAGCTCCAAAATCAGTTTTCACCTCAAAGTCTTGTATTGTTACAATACAAGATGGAGTATCACCACCTGATTCAGTTTTACAATCTGCACTTTCAAAATCAGTGCTAGAACCAACAAATATTTTAGATTGTACTGCCCTCATGTCAACATTTACAGAATCTGCAGTGTCCACACATGAGCAAATTACAGTTTCTGTCTCAAGTCAAGCTATGAGTTCAACCTCAGTATCAGCTGCAATGTCTTTCATTCCAGCTTCTTCAATTGCACCAGTTTATGTGTCTCCAACACAAGCTCCAGTTCCATGTGTAACATCAATTTCTTTTGTACAAATGCCTGATTTTGCGGTTCCTACATCAGCGTGTTCAAGTCAGGTACCATCCTCCGAGTTAACTTCCACTCCTAGATACACTGAAAGAGAACATCCATCTCCTGCCATTTTTCCAGGACCTGTTCCAGTTATTGTCCAAATGCCAGACATAATGTCTTCACCTTCTAAGTATCCAATTCATACTACAAATGTAATACATACTCTAGCACATACTCCTGTTTCAACAAGTGCTCCAACAGTAGAGCAAGGCTCTATTTCTGCCCCAACTGCAGTAACGACATCCTTCCCAATAGACACTCTCATTGCAGTCCAAAACATATCTATTGCATCATGTGTTCCTTCCTCATCTGTGGAACAGACCTCTATTTGTCCACCTATGTCAGAGCCAACAAAACCAAGTGCTCTAGTTGACCCTTCAGTACAACCCCCACTATTTTCACCCACTATTCCTGCTGCAGTCAGGACAACTATGACTCCAGCCACAGTTTCTATTCAAATGCCTATTCCTTGTACATATGCAGACAAATCACACATGGATGCAACAACAGCCCATGAACTGCCTTTTCCGTCTCCTGCAGTTTCACAAACCAGCCCCTCTGTAAAGCATGCTGCTACAAATGTTTTTCCTACCACAAACACAACTGTAGCCTTTGGAACCTTATATTCTCTACCCATTCAGTCAGTAGTAGTGGACACAAAGCCAAAAGCAGGAAATATTCAGTCTAAAGGAGATTACTTGGATGAAATGACCACATCAGGATCTCAGATTGTGACTCCTGCTGTGCTTTTGCCAAGCAATGCAGTGGCAATAACAACATCTGAACAAGTTAGAAGTCAGCCTGTTGTAGTGAGTGTTTCCCCTATTAGTGCAGAGGCTTCTCCTCTTGTGGGACTGACAGATGGCCTGGCCAGTGAATTAACTCTTGGGTCATCAAAACTTGAACCTCAAGCGACAACTATCTCCCGAGAAAGAGCAGACAAGCCTGTCATAGAATTTCCACCACCACCTGCAGCTTCACCACCAACCCTACCACCTGATCACTTACCTAATCCATCTATTAACCAACAGTCAATTCTGATACCCACATGTTTCACTACTACTCCTCCTGAGTCTGTCAAAGCTATGGCCAGCCAAGCACCAAGTGCATCAGTAAAACAAGCTGCAACCCCAATACACAAGTCACCGCCCCCAGTTCCACCTAAGCCATTTTGTCTACCAGCTGGTCTTGTGTTCAGTCACAGATCAAGAGAGCAATCAGTAATTCCTGAACCTGCAGTTGCTCAAGCAGGCCATGCTGCAACTTTACCAAGAACAAGAGAACCCCCCAAGGCCCTTTCACTGTCTTTGACTGCCCCCATTGACATCAAACACAGTGCTTTATCACCAAAATCTCCCTTGTCACCTAGATTTGCTAGAACTCTTGAGACATATGTAGTAATAACATTACCATCAGAACCAGGATCACCAGTGGAAGGTATTACAACCCAAGCTCCAATACGGAGATCATCTTTACCAACTCCTAAGCAACAGTCTTTTGCTATTTTACCAACAGTGTTTACCCCATCTGCAGTGTCTGCACCACTGAAGATGGTTTTAGCACCAGCAATAGCTGCCTCACCAAAAGTAATATCAGCCCCTGTTGTGACAGCACCAATGATTCCAGGTCAAACTGGGTATGCATTACCAGAAGTTACAACTAAGAGAGCAATACATACTGCATCTACTGTGATATCAGCAACAGATGAGACAGTTTCATCAAAGTTTGCACCACTTGCTCCAGCATCAATTGTGGTTTCAATACCACATTCAGTAGCATTAGGCCTTGCTTTTGTGCCCCAAATAGAAGCAGTTGGACCACCAATGAAAAATGAAATTTACAAGGAAAAAACAATTTACTCTGCACCACCAATGACCACAACAATATATCCTGCACCAACAGTGGTTTCTGCACCAATTGTAACTTCACCAACTACTCCAACATCTTTAATGGAACCCACAGCTTCTCTTGATGTGAGGAAAGACCTTGAGAATCAACTGATTCAAACAGTTTGTCCTGCTCCTATAACAATTACCCAACTACCATTGTCCACAGATAGTCATGCTACACAAGGGTGGGAAATGGAAGAAGTACTAATTGTGTCAACCTCAGAAAAGGCTATATCTGCAATAGGTCCATCATCTGACCAGATTCCACAGCACCAAACATTTTTTGAATCACAAGAAGTGGTGCCAGCAATGTGTCCAACAGCTATACCAACTGCACCAGTAACATTTACTCAGTTGACAAAATCAGTTGAGAGTCAAGAAATTAGAGGAACTGATAAAGTCATGTCTAGCATGAGCCAACTGTACTCTGCAATTGCAACAACTGAACAGCAGCAATATACATTACCTAATCTTGTGGCACAAGTGGTGACAACTGAAGTCCAGAGAACTACTACTGTGTCAGTTGTCCAAGAAAGAATACCTCTAGAGCCTAAGTCAGAACCTGCATTTGTGGAAAAAAAGCAAACAAAGCTTAAACAAAATGGAAAAACACATTATACAGATGATGTTATAGATCTCACAACATTAAAGGTCAGTGTTTCAATGACCGACAAGGTAATGGATCTGACAGCCCCTGAGTCAAATCTGCAGTCTTTCTTAAGTGATTCAAGTAGTCGACAGATAACTGCTGTGCAGCCAGAAATTGTAAATCTAAGTGCTGAGATAACTCCTGCTACAACCCTTTCTGTTGTGACGGATAGTATCACTGTTGTTACCTGCACTGCGGCAATATCATACAACAGTAACAAAACAACAGTTGATATGCCCCTCAATTTAGGAAGTGCCACTTCAATGCCTCTGCCACTCAGAACATACAAGCCATTTGAACCACTGGCACAAATAATTTACAGACCAATAAATTCACAACCAAAACCTACAACCTGTACAGAGATCCCCATTAACCTATCATGTGGGCCTGCTGAAACCACAGCACCTTCATCTTTACCCGTCACAATGGCCCCAGTAACCTGCACAAATGCCAGGATCGGTGTACCCATTCATATTGAGCCATCTGCAACTGGAGCTATTGATCTCACTGTATCAAAGCCAAAGAGAACCATGCTGGCTTTTACTTCTTCCTCTGGGGTGGTTACAAGTGTTGTAGAGGATGATGTGGCACCTATAGATCTGACAGCAGGGAGGCGAACAGTGTGCTGTGACATCCTCTATAGACTTCCATTTACAGGAAGCTGCAGAACACAGCCTCCAGTGACCACAGATAACCAATTTGGCTTAAGAAATGATTGCTTTCACCAAAATGCCACAACACTAGAACTTGAGGATCTCAGTAATATAAAAGCTTTGGAGGTTGACAGTAATCTCACAGGAACTGATTTGTTCACAAAAAATGGATTTGTCTACCAAAATGATGCACCAGATGGGGCAATTGATTTGACATCAGCAAAAATGTCAAGAGGTCAGTATTAAAGTACATGTATATTTTATTATTTTCACTTTTTTGTGTAATGTTTTCTATTTTTTATTGATTTTTTAAAATATGAACAGCCCTGATAATTTTCATTCATTTGTTCTTTTTTCTTTTTTTTATACAGATGCATGCATGTGCCTTCGTGTTCTCCCTCAGTGTTTTGGCTTTGCATCATGCTAGTATGACGAGTGATTTGTGCATGTGCTCTGGTTTCCTCTTAGTAGTATTTTCCTCAGAAACTGCATGGCCTAAGTATATAGTGAGAATACATAAGTGAGACTATACAAGTGAGACTGTTTGATTTATTGAACTAAAGTGTAAATTTCCAACCACTACAGATAAAGCCCTGGACTACTCAAAGAAAGGCACAATGTCATTTTCTGGGATAACTACCACTCAGTGTTCCCAAGGAATATGCTCTGGAATTAATAGTGTAGTTAGATCATCAAATGGAGTCGTGTACTCATCTGTTGCTGCACCCATTCCATCCCCATTTGCAATTACTACTCAGCCAGGTCCAATATTCAGTACAACAGGCGACAGTCTCACCACTATAAAAGAGCCATTTTCAACACTTCAAAACCAGCCTTCACCATACGATCTAATGAACTCCACTGGATGCAACCAATCAGTATTCTTAGAACCTGATCCATCCAAGGATATATTGCCTTCTGCCCTCGCCAATCTGCTTCCCTCCTTAACAGCCTTCCCAGAACTATACCCTGATTCTACTCTTGAGGCCATAGCAGCCTCACTGGATGCCCTTGTCTCCCCAAATTTCCCTACCTTGGATGACAGCAAGAGTCAGCAGTACCAGGCTGAGCATGAGTTTTTGCAATTAGAGAAGCTGAAGCAGCTGTGTCTGGCTGAGGAGCTTGAATGGGAGAGACAGGAGATACTGCGTTATCGTGAGCAGGAACAACTAATTGTTCAAAAGGAATTAGAGGAACTGCAGAGCATAAAACAGCAGCTCCTAATGCAGCAAGAAGAGGAACGCAAGGCCCATTTCATTCTTCAACAGGAGACCTTTGCCCAGCAGCAACTACAGCTTGAGCAAATCCACCAGCTACACCAGCAACTACAGCAACAGCTACAGGAACAGAAAATATATCCATATGGCTTTGAACCAAGTGAAGGCATGTCTCAAACCACTAGGTCGGGCAATGTTCTGGATCCCAAGTACTATAGAGGAGATAATGGCCAGTACTGGCCGGTGAAGGATGACAATGCAGTGTTATCGAAAGTCATTGCCCATGACTCTTTGATTACCCGAGGTTGGCACACTGCTCCCGCTGGTAATTTATTGCAGCATAGTAAAAACATACCTGAATCAGAAGGTGTTTTTAAAGAAACAGAGGAACAAAAACAGGATTCAGAGAAGCTGCCTGTCACAACCAAGCAAGTCACTGAGGAAAGTGTAGGGTTAAGTAGTAAGAAAATTAGTAGTAGTAGTGTTCAGACAGATGACGAGGAAGGAGTGGAAAGGCCTTACCCTGGCCGAAGAAGGCGAAGTAGGAAAAGTGTAGACAGCTGTGTACAAACTGATGATGAGGATCAGGATGAATGGGATGTTCCTGTTAGAAGCAGGCGCAGGTCTCGCTGCAGCAGATATGCAGATGGAGAAAGGGTTAAAGGCTCCAAAGTATCCAGCATTGCAATCCAAACCGTGGCTGAGATCTCAGTTCAGACAGATCATTCTGGAACTATAAAGAGGTCACCAGTCAGAGCTCAAGTAGATACTACGGTTGACCTTCAGAGAGGAGGACAAATAGAGAGTGACTCGGATGTTACATCAGACAAAGATAAGAAACACTATATTCCCATTGAAATTGGTGTCAACACACATCTGAAAGCAGATGGTGTTAGCATCTCTTCAGTACCCAAATCTCCAAAGGTATTGTATTCCCCAGTCTCACCTGTGTTTCCTGGAAAGAACACACAGAAAATGCTAACAGCTGAACCATCAAGACGCCCAAGTAGTCCAAGATCACTGAAGGCCTCACAACGATCTCTGACTGATCCGAAGTGTCTGAGTTCCACCACTGATGACAGAATTATGTACCAGTACTCAGATGTCTGTTCTGTAAGTACCTATTCATATTATTAATAAGGTCTCCGTGTTTCTGTCTAAATAGTATGTGTAAAGAAATTAAGCAAAAGTTCAAGTAGGCTCACACCTGTGAAATGTAGAAATAAGTTTCACTAGAGAGGCTTAACAAATATTAACAAATATTTTTAATAGCAATTGTGTTTTCCATATGCAGAGCAAGGGTTCACAGAGCAGTACCCCAGTGGGCTCCCACAAGAAAATAAAGCGTACACTTCCTCATCCACCACCAGATGAGGACACTATTGTTGGCTCCTTGGGATACAGTACTGGTTCATCCCGAAGAAGAATGTGCAGAAATACCACCATGGCCCGAGCAAAAATCCTGCAAGATATTGACAAAGAGTTGGATTTGGTTGAGAGAGAGTCTTCCAAACTCCGCAAGAAGCAAGCAGAACTAGATGAGGAAGAGAAAGAGATAGATGCCAAGCTGAGGTATCTTGAAATGGGCATTAATCGAAGGAAGGAGGTTTTGTTAAAAGAAAGGGAGAAGAGGGAGAGAGCTTATTTGCAAGGGGTGGCAGAGGAGCGTGACTATATGTCTGATAGTGAGGTTAGTAACAACAGAGAGGCACGGGGTAATGGTCATGGACTGGAACGACCAAGGACTGCCCCTCAGTCAGAATATAACCAGTTCATTCCACCACAGACTGAAGCTGATTCTCAGTATGAACAACTCGCTTACTCTCATTATCAGTATGCTTCCCAAAGTGATACCCCAAGTCACTATTCCCAGCAAACTCTCTACCAACAGCCATCCCTTTATCATCAACAGGTGTCCCCCTATCAGACCCAGTCGATGTACTCTTCAGTGCCCACACTAAGTCAGCAATCGCAACAAACTGGTTATGACCATGCCTCCCAGCTCCTTCTAAGGCAACAGAAAACCCGGCAAACTACTTTGTCCGACTTGGAGCCAAAGATAACCACTAATTATGAGGTTATACGGAATCAGCCTCTCCTAATTGTCTCCACATCCACGGAGAGTGCCTATGGGGTCTCACATCTTGCGAGCAAATACAGTAACCTAGACCTTAGGATGGGTCTTGAGGAAAGAGGCAGTATGGCCAGCAGCCCCATGTCCAGCATTTCAGCAGAGTCCTTCTATGCAGACATTGACCAGCACAATGTCAGAAATTATGTTATGATTGATGACATAGGTGAGCTCACCAAGGGGTCTAGAAGCTTGGGCTCAAGCTTCAATGTTGCTGATAAGGATATCAGCAAGAGTGATCGGCTACTCCGAGCTGCTGAAGTTCGTCGAACAGCAGATGTGACTGACTTCATTGGACCTCTACAGGCTACCTCCAGATTACATTCATATGGTAAGCCAGAGGAGGACTCAATGGAGGATCCATATGAGTTGAAGCTGCTAAAACAGCAAATCAAGCAAGAGTTCAGGAGGGGCTCAGACAGTTTGGAACAACTCACAGGTCTTCCTCACTATCTCCACGCTGACAGTTTTCGACATTTCCCTAAATCTGAAAAATATAGCATTGGAAGACTCACACTAGAAAAGCAAGCTGCTAAGCAGCTTTCAGCCTCAGTCCTTTACCAGAAACAGTTAAAGAATAAAAGAACAATAATTGACCCTAAAATTACAAAGTTTTCCCCTATACAAGAGAGCAGGGACCTGGAACCTGATTACAGCAGCTTTTTATCCTCCACTGGCTCAGCTATGGGAGGACTGTCCAACAGAGCAAGGCTCCTACAGGATGAGATTACTTTTGGCCTGAGGAAGAACCTGACTGAGCAGCAGAAATTCCTGGGCTCCACGCATAACACCAACCTGGCTCAATCACTGAACCTTGGTCACTCTCTCAACCTTGGCCCAAGCTTGAGGTCATCCCTCCCAGATGATGGCACTTACCCCAGCGGAACCCGGTCCAGACCTTCTTCCAGGCCTTCCTCTGTATATGGACTTGACTTATCCATCAAGAGAGACCTTTCCAGCTCTTCACTAAGGTTAAAGTCAGAGGGTGAAGGCATAGATTCCCAATTTGGAATAGCAAGGACAAAACCAACAAGTTTACCCATCAGCCAGAGCAGGGGCCGTATCCCCATTGTGGCACAAAACTCAGAAGAAGAGAGCCCACTGAGCCCAGTTGGGCAACCCATGGGTATGGCAAGGGCATCTGCAGGTCCACTCCCACCTATCTCTGCTGATTCTCGTGACCAGTTTGGTTCCAGTCACTCTTTGCCGGAGGTACAGCAGCATATGAGAGAAGAATCACGAACGCGTGGCTATGATAGGGATATAGCCTTCATTATGGATGACCTACAGGGAGCTATGTCAGACAGTGAAGGTAAATTTGCTATGAAACTTTTACTTTAAATGCCTCGGTTGACACTTGTCACATGCATGGCTGCAAATGTGTTCATATGTGTGTGTTCTAATTTTGTTTCATACCTGTTCATCTTTCTGTCTTTATTTTGTAGTACTTGTATAGATGCATGTAGTACATTGCTGTACATTTGAATAATATACCTTTTTCATATTCAGGTTTTCTCATTCATATAAATATGTTTAATATGTTAATGATTAATGTATTAATCCTTGCATTTAATTGCTCTGGCAGTGTTGCAGTTCATTTGCATGCTTATTCTTTTAAACATTTTTCTTCTCTCATATTCATAGAAAATATGCATGTAGGGCTCTGTCTTTTATAGGAGGCAGTCATACGTCTTTTTTTATTGTATACCAGGTGCCTCCATAAATCATCATTAATATGTGTGGTGTAAAGATGTAAATACTATATCTGCAGTTTACAGTGTCACATTATAGCACTGAAATGAAAATATAGACACTCATGAGATTGTGATCTGCACTTTTTATTTGTGCTGGAGGCTTAAAGTCTTGGATATCTGGCTTTATTGAAATATGTATATTTTTATTTTAAAAAATCATACAGTATATTTATTTAAACAACTCTGCAATGGTGGCAACTGTTTTTTTGTTCAGCTGAAATGTCTCATAATACATCGTGGCTCACAGTGGATGTAAGTAAAAATATTGATTCAGAATATATGTGTGCCTAACTCAAATTGGCTGGATGTCATTAATCCACTTAAGGACGTAGGACACAGAAGTGTTCCTACATAATTATGGTGTAAATTTAACTTGTCTTTCCTCCTCTCACCTTGGTCAACAGACTGAATTATGTAAAACACACATACACCAGCGTTTAAAAGTTTGAAATCGCTGCTCAAAAGTTTGGAAACAGTATTTTCAGTAATATAAACTCCACTTTGTTTCAGATACATTCATAAAATGATTGTAATATGATTCTAGTGTTATGCACTTGGGTTTCAAATCATTTGGAGAAAGCTATAAAACATTATGTGTCCAGAATGATGACTCCAAAATGACTGAAAGTTTTAGCATCAAGAATGATATTAATATAAAAATTTATATCCAGAATGCCTATTTTATTTTGGAAAGCGGTGATCAAATCTTGAAGTGGATACTTAAATAATATATTTTTTGAATTGTCAATGTATAGTAATTCCTCCTTTATCATTAAATTTGTAAATTTAATTTTTTTAATGACTTTTAAATAACTTTTTCCAAAATAATTTAAAATACCAAACAAAACCTCTAAAATACCTTTTGGTGTCTGGTTTATATTAGATCTACTACATTGTATTTATATTGTCTACTAAATTGAGTTTAGTGAATAGAATAATGACAGGTGATTCCAAACTTTTGAATGCTATATATACACTCACTTAGCACTTTATTAGAAATACTATACTAATACTGGGTAGGGCCTCCCTTTGTAGCCCATCCGCCTCAAGGTTTGACACATTGTGCATTGTCCGTTGACCTCTCTCATCAACAAAATCCGCAGAACTGCCGCTCACTGGATGTTTTTTCTTTATTGTACCATTCTGAGTAAACTAGAGACTATTGTGCGTGA